>JAUMTR010000026.1:14370303-14389511 GCA_032270685.1 Microctenopoma stevenorrisi | reverse complement strand
GCCTAGAGGTAACAAATGCATGGACTAGTTTCTCAGCATCACTTTGAGACAGGATGCTCCTAATTTTAGAAATATTTCTAAGGTGGAAGAAGGAAGTCCTAGATATGCACACACTGAATGCTTTTTCATTTGCACGTCTGGAATGTATGATCTCTGTGACCTGAGAGATCTGGCATGTTGTTTAGCTGGTGGCTTGTTGGTTAAATAACACCACACCTAAAGAACAAAACCTTTTTGTCGTCGTGTAACAAACATGATGCCAGTGTAATCGGTTGTTGGGTGGCGATATGGGGAAAGTGAATGTGGTGGTGTGCAGCAGCCCCTCCGCCCATTATTCTCAAAAGCATCATCTGACCAAAAGGACAAATGGTTCTTAAACACATTTTCAATTTCTTCTACAAACATGAGCCTGAAAGGTCCCCGACACGTGGGTTGTGTAGTTAGTGACTTTGACAAAATGTTGCTGGTCAGCACCAGGGACAGCGCTCTCCGCATCATATGCACACACCCCCTGCGAGGCTCGACCACGCCAGATTTGAGGACATTTGTGCACCTACCGAGGACAACGTGAAACGTTTTGCTCCAAGTCAGGCCACAATCAGCAGCAGTAAAGGAGCATTTACAACATTTTCAGAACGTTTTGACTTTCACTCTAAATACACACACGCTGTCTGTACCTACTGCATTTATGCTTTTGCACCCTGCACTAGAATTTATTTGTCCAACTGAAAGAAGCAGTGTGTCATTCTGACTACCCAAGGCAGTTGCATCGTCTAATGATCTAATTATTTATATTCTAGATGATTTATCTGAATTCATGAACGAGAAATATCTGTTGGGTAAGTTGAAAACACATTTGATTTCGACTCACTGTGTACATCACGTAGTAACGCACCTAATAATGGTCTATTTGATAAGTTGCATACACATATTGAAGTATCATCTGTTGTCTAATTCTCTTTCTGCTTTCTATTTCTTCAAAGAACTAGAGGGAGGGGAGCTCTTTGGTGACTTGTTGAGCTGCGAGGAACTCAGTAAGGATGTGTTCCTTTCATTTTGCATCCACTGACAAATGGGGGAACAATGTTATTGATATGAAACGGTCCACGTTTACTTTAGATGAATCATATATACAAAGAGGAGAAAGAAGGCCAACTTCTGTTTGCCACATTTCATTCATGCGATGTTAATAAAGTGAGATGAAACTGTAAAGCTCTTTCTACGCAGGTAAAATTTGAAATCTACTCTTAGACGAGCAGCAGAACTTTATGTGCAGTACTATTATGGTCATTTATATATTTCTTAGTCTCTTTATTAGAACACAACTAGAACATATAGAAACTGTGTGCACAGTATTAAAAAACACGACGATATGAAAAAAAGGCTTCTGTAGTGACTCATATTGATCGTGATTGAATACAATAGATGTCAAATCCTTCCTGTTGTAACACAGTGTTAAATTCCAAAAACTAATATACTGCACAGTAAATGACTTTTTGTATGTACAGTAAGTACAGTATTCATAGTATATATGCTGCAACCTCAGCTTGTGCCAAGGTTTACTGCTCTCTGGTTCTTAAAAAGGTCAGAGAACGTATGTCCCCCTTTAACAATGAGGAAACTAACAAACGAAGGTGAAGAAATAGGTTTTCGGTGATGATGCTGGTCCTGAAGGTGTGACACTTCCCTCTTCTGATCAAGATGTTTAGAGAAACTCGTTATCATGCTTTTCAGATCGGTTCTGAAATGTATCACAACAACAGTGGTTTCTAGTTACCGTGTCTGCTTTCTGCTTCACTGACTCTTTTACTTCCTGATTCGTGCATTTCAGGTGATGTTCCCATGCCAGAGCCTCCCAGCCAGAACAGTCCCCAGCAGAGACAGGACAACAAACTAATTACCAAACCAAGAAGGCCAAAAAGACAAAGAGGTGACAAATACAATCTAATACCACTGACTCGTGGTCTGTGTATTTGTGTTAAAACTCTGTTACATATTCTGTTTATATTTTTCTTTGTACAGTTATCCTGGCCCCGCAGTGTAATGATGACATCATACCACCAAAACCAAAAAGGCACAAAGCAGCAGGTAATCCACCCTTATTGCTGCATTTGATCGTGCTGTGTCACTGTTAAATATATAACCCGTTGATGTCCAGCCCATTTCATACCTAATGTTTTATTATTGACTGGCTACAAGTCACTTTCTTGATACCAGCTCAGCAATGTGGCCATGTTTGACAGGTGTAGATGTGTTTGGTATTCTTTCATTGGTTTCTTTAAGCAAAGTATATTATACTCTAATATTTCGTTCATTTTGATGCTGTACAGAAAAAAACATCTTGTAATGTTGGTTCTTCAACTCTTGCAGGGCAACCGAAAACCAAAGAGGCACAGACTCAGCCTGTTGTCGCGCAGAGTAAGTGCTCATTGCTGCAGCTACAAATTGCTGCAATTCTTGGAAAGGGTTCATTATTTCATGGCTCTATACTGGCGACACCGTACCAGTCGAAAAGGGAATTCAACTTCCTTCTGCTTTTCATATATTATAAGATGACATCATCTTGAAAAACTCTTACGCAGGTTGAGTTTGAGCACAGCTAAAAAACATGAAGTGAAAAACTCCTCCAGATCAAGGTTGTTTATTACAGGAAAGGCAGAGGAAAATCAATGACATATAAAGCAAGCTGAACATGTTTGAAATTGCCCTTTAAAACTTGGCTCAACATCTTAAAGGACCAATTAGAAATACTCATCTACTGCAGAGGTATCAAGCAAAAGTTGATGCAGGTACAGATACATAAAAGGTCATATATTACAAATATATAAACTATATTACTTGTAAATAAAGTGCCATTTGAATTTAAAGTCACTGCTGTACTATTACAAGCCGTTCGCCCACCACACTACAGGGCATTCGACTCATGGGTGATGAGGTTATCGAGTTGGTTATGCTTGATTTGGTTCCTTCGTGGCACTGAAACGATCAAGAAACAGGAACCTGTCACAAGACAAGGCCACACACTGCTCTAAAATAGAACTCTCACTTCAACAGACTTCCCTCAGATCAGTTTAGTGCTTTTTCTTTTCCTCTTTATACGTCAAGCGTCATTCCATTCATGGCTGTGAATCCAGCACAATTAGCAGCATTTAAATGACGAGGTGCTAAACAAAACTAAGTAGCACGCACTAAACGTTGAATGTAGATACATGGAGGACTATAATGTAGAAACATGTTCAAGCTGTGATTTGGCTCTATATAAATAAAGTTACATTGAATTAAAAAGCTGCGATCCGTAAATACTTTATTGTTTCTTGGAACAACTGTTTTCCTTGTTCCTCGTCACGTTTTGAAGGTAAAAAAACAACAACCTGTTGACAGAGAATGATGAAGATGCTGTTTCTGCCTAATTTCCCAGGACCTGACACAAGATTGGAGCTGAGTCCGGTGAAGATGGCGGGCCTCCCCACAACCTCGCCAAGAATTGTACATCTGTCTCCCCCCATTCAGTTTATCGCTATCCCAGACACTTCAGGGTGGATCTCTCCTATTTTCCCATTCCCCAGTACTCCCTCTCAACCTAGATACATATTAGGTGAGTATTCCCACGCACTGTTTACTTTTCTGTAACCGTAGCCTGTTTGCAAAGCATGTTTTCTGACGGTGTGTGTGGCAGAGGATTGTTGTGTGGAGGAAATGACAACAGTTATTGTTACCTACCTGGAGTTCTGGATTAACAAGCTTCTTCTTTGACACCTGCCTTGATTATAGCTGTCGTCAGCAACCACACATACACTGTCATGGTCCTCTAGTCATTATTCTACGCAAATGCTTCACGTTTGTCTTTGTGTTAAAAGTTACATTTTGCAGCAGTATTTCTTATATATTTTGGAGTTACTGTAAGTATCTGGTAACATCCCAGAATAATAGGGCTCGGTTCACTGTGCCCCCACCCTTTCTCTTTACTTTAGTACTTGGCTATCATGCCTGAAATTAGATGCCACAAAAAACCATTTGAAAATTGCTTTAAATCTACTTCCTCCCACTCTATGTTAAATTAACACATATTTTGAGGTCTTCTGATAGTGTAGCGGTGGATTTTGACCTGTGGCCATTGCACATTTAGAAAAGCTCCATCAATCGAGCAGCATATCCAAACAACATCTTTGTCAGGGAAGGCCTGACATATTTCAGCAGCTAAACCGCATACTAAATCTGTGATAAAACTCTGGGTGCCTCTCTGTAATCTACACCTTTGACCAACTGAGAATAATTGGCACGCCTGTAATGTAATGCAAAGGAGGAGAAATGACAAAGAAGACACAGTTTACAGGCTGTTTTCTCTGTTCTACAGAGAATAAAATATGGATTGATGAGATTTGTAAATTGCGTGTAGATTTTACGCTATGCCTTGCTCAGCAATACACTTTCTAACCATTCTTTCTGACATAGTCCCTGCTTCACCACCTTCCTGCAAACCCCAAATTCCACCACTGTCCCCTGGTGAGTAAATAAAATGTTTATTTGTTCATCGTGTGCGTGCATGAGAGAGGTGTGATACTGGCAGTGGTATGCTTCCACATTTACAGACTACTTCTGCCTTTTACGCATCAGCGTTGCATCTGCCAGCTCTGTGCCATCTCACACGTGTTCTTTCTTCTCCTGTGTCTTCAGTGGACGGTGCTGTCGCGCCAGTTCAAATGAGCTCTTCCCCACAGGGATCCGACACCCACAGCAAAGCTGCACCTTCCCCACCGCTCTCTCCAAACACTGGTGTGTAATAGCGATTGTTCCGTGCCTTCCTTTGTGTGCATGAATAGCGTGATTGAGCCATGTTACAGATATTATGACTTGTTGTTGCATTTCAGAGATTTCCCCGTGTAAAGAATCCCCTCCTCCTCGGTCGCCCACAGTCCTTGATATTCCACGTAAGTTGCCGCTATGCTTTTGCTCCTCTCTTCAGTTTTCATTGGAAACAATCGGCTTATGTTGGATTTGCTTTCAGAAGCTGTAAAGGACTACATTCAGGAGGCCAAAGCCCATATGCGTCACACCTGCCAGGACATAGAGGAAGGCCTCAGCCTAACCTCTCATTATGTGGACAGGCACGTTTGCCAGAGAGAGATCCTTCGCTCCGGTAAAAACACAAACAAGTGCCTGGAGAAAGAGTTAGTCATCATGGGAGATACAGAGCGGCAAAAAAGCTTGTTGGGGCAAAGTCAGGTAACAGTTTCGCTTTCGTAGCACAGCTTATGAGCTGATGGCGTCTAGTCCAGCAGCCAAATCCTGTATGACTGCGTCCTTTATCGCAGAAAGTCACTGACTGCAGCTCACTGGAATCTGTGTGTTCTGTTTTGTTCCACCCAGATCTTTGATGGTTCGAACGGAGACAAACCCAAACGCTACATGTTGCTCTTTGGAAATGCGGGCATCGGAAAAACCACCCTGATCAGGAAGTTGTGTCTGGATTGGTCCAGAGACTGCTTTCCGCAGTTTGACTTTGTCTTTGTGTTAGACGGCAAAGCGCTCACTCTGACGGAGCCGACCTACAGTCTTCAGACCCTCCTACTGAACCTCTCCTATTTTGCCCCTCCCTGCACCAATGCTCAGTCAGTGTTTGCTCACATGCTTGCAGCCCCGAAACGCGTGCTCATCATTTTTGATGGGTTTGACGAGCTGCGGAACTATGAAATTCTACTGCAGAATCAAGATAAGGAATTGATAGCGTCGCTGCAGAAAGACAGTAAAGCTCAGACCTACACAGTAAGGCAGTTATACTCCGCCATACTTCAGAGGGTCCTCCTCCCAGGATGCACCCTTCTGATCTCCACACGCCCAAAAGGCACTGCCAGCCAGGTGCTGCGCCGGGCAGATAGCATTCTTGAGGTGTGTGGCTTCACCCCCACAGATGTAGAGAGGTATCTGTTGCAGTACTTCACTGACCCTGCCCTGACGGAGCCTGCTTTGGACTGCTTAAGAAAGTGCAGCTACCTACATCTCCTCTGTTGGAACCCCGGACTCTGTCGGCTGGTGTGCTCGGTTTTAGAACAGTCCAAAGGTTCCGAGCTGCTACCGAGAACATTAACCGGGCTGTGCCATCGAGTGCTTTATCTTAAAATGGAAAAGGATTGTAGGAACACACACTCACAGGCTCAAACACAAATGTCTGAGCAATCTGTAAAACAAACCAAGAGACAAGGCTCGAGCAATACAGGGAGGAAGTCCAGCGCAGAGGTCTGCACTCGCGCTCGTACCCAAAGAGCAAGGACGACACAAGATGAAATTAAAGTGGACGGAGAGGAGACGAAGGACGCTGGAAGGGAAGCCGATAGAACAGAGGAGAGAGAGTTACTGTTACAGCTGAGCTCCTTGGCCTGGGAGGCGGTCAAGGCCAACCCCTCTGTCCTTCCTGCAGGGCGGACAATATCCGCCAAACTCAGGGCGTTCGGGCTCAGGATCGGGGTCTTCGTCTCTCGTCCCCTGAGGACGAGAGCGTCTGAGTCCAATGGTGAGGACGAGGGAGGAGGAAGGAAGGAAAAAGAAGAGAGGGACACTGAAAACACTGGAGCCAGTGGTACAACACACATTTTGATGTGGGCAAACCCGTTCCTTCAGAGTTACCTGGCAGGGCTTCATCTGTCCTTGTCAAGGTAAACGTTAATGCAATGTTAGAAAAGCAGGGAATAAAACAAACAAACAAACAAACATTTGGTCAACAGCACATTTGATAAAGACCTAAATATAACTGACTGATGAAATTCAAGCAGTTGCATTGTATCTGTGTGGAAACTATTCCCAGCCTCCTTTTGTTTTCACTTTAAGTCTGAATTTCCCTGACCAAATGTCACTTTCTGTTTCCCCAGGACTGTATCAGACCGTAACTTCCTCCAGACCCTCCCTTTCCAATCATCCCCAAAGGTACGCCGGAGACCTCAAAGACAGGAGCACGAGCTCACTCAGCGGTTTGCAGTCGGCCTCTTGTTTCACAAGAGAACAGAGCTGCAGAGGCTTCACTCGTACACGGACACAGTCTTCAGCGATATGCTGGTCAGCAAGCAGGCTTTAGTGAGAAAACACCTTGAAAGTCTTTCTTATGGTGACCTGAGCCCTGCCCAAGTCCTGGAGGTGTGTAACTATGTTTACGAGGCAAGTTTTACGCATGGCGACGACAGAGGAGACGGCAGCAGCACACAACTCGTGGCTCACGTGGCAGCTAATCTTCCTGATGTCCTGACATTTCATGGAGTTCCACTCAATCCGCCTGATGTGTTCACGGTAAAGAAAGTTCTCAAAAGGGGTGGAGCTAAAGGCAAAAGTTTCTCCTTGGATCTGCAGGATTCTGGGATACATGTGTCTGGACTCAGGACACTGGTGGGGCTTAACAGCATCAACACATACAGGTACAGATTCCTCCATATTCCAGAATAACCGTTTCCATAATTATCCACTGTT
This sequence comes from Microctenopoma stevenorrisi, assembly GCA_032270685.1. Lineage (NCBI taxonomy): Eukaryota > Metazoa > Chordata > Actinopteri > Anabantiformes > Anabantidae > Microctenopoma > Microctenopoma stevenorrisi. The sequence goes on along the minus strand of JAUMTR010000026.1, from coordinate 14,382,059 downwards.
AAAGAAACCTGCTAATTCCTCAGTTTAAAAAAAGTAATATAAAGAATAATAAATGGGATTATTTCATATAAAGTTTTCCTGATTTGCTCACACATTCCTGCTTCATTGTTGTCACCTAAACTCTGGCTGTCTCCGTAGGGCATGCATTGCCGATGTCATCACCCTATGGGAGCAGCTAGAGCAGAGCGGTGAGGAGGGGCTCCTACAAGGGGCCGTCTCCAAATTCAAGATCCACCCTCTGAAGGCTACACAGGTTTGCCACATAGAGCACCTGGCGAAGCTGGTCAACATACACATGCAGAGGAGGCTGTCAGACAGGTATTACCTACCCCCCCCCCACACACACACACACACACACAGACACACACTTTGTATACATATGTTACGGCAAACAAAGTCACTGGACACTGAACTGTGCACTGTGGTTCTTTTTAGTTCCTGTCAGTCAGATTCCATCCTGGCAGACGGGGTCCCAGCCGTCAAAGAACTGCATAAGCTGGAGTTTGAGTAAGTAGCTGTGACATTTGAATTTAGGCAGTGGTGGAGTAGTCATCCAAAATAAAGTGAGGGAGAATTATGTAATCAGACAGACAAGAATACTAAATCATGTGCAAATGGATGGATGGATGTAAATTATTGTGAAATATTGATTTGTGACATTTGTGACATTTGTGACGTCACAACTGTAGACGACATCTCTCTTGTAGAACAAAAGGTACCAAAAATAAAGTAATACGTTTTTTTCACCAAACTACTCAAGTTGAGGTAAAACATTTGGTGCAATAAAACTACTCAATAAAAAACTAAAAAGTTACTTATATAATGGAGTAAATGCAACTTGTTACCATGATGATGATGATGGTGGTGTGTGCTTCTCTAGGCTTGACCCAGATAAAGGGCACCTTGGTCTTCCACAGCTCTGGGAGCTTCTGCCAGGTCTACACAACATACAGCACTTAGAGTGAGTATTGGCCTTGTAGAACTTTCTCAGTGGTTCTATCACTGCGCCTGCGTGTGTGTGTGTGTGTGTGTGTGTGTGTTCCTAGTGTCTGATGAGTGCCTCTGCTCCCTTCTTCTTCTCCAGTCTGGAGAAAAGTAAGATAGGGGACAAAGGAGCCGAGAAACTTGCTGAGGCTTTGGCTTCGCTCTCTTCTCTGGAGATACTCAAGTGAGAAAAACATGTTTACCTCAGTCTGTTTTATATTCCATATATGTGTAAAACTAAGTTTATTTTCTCTCCTTTTGGTTTCCAGTCTGTCACAGAATTGTATAGGAGACCATGGGATAAAGAAACTGGCATCCACACTCCGAGATCTGCCCAAACTGCACTGTCTAAGGTATATAACACACACCTACACAACAAAAAACCACAGCACATGATAGAAGGGCACATACTGTTAACCCACAGAATTTCACTTCCCTCTCCCTTTGTCTGTTTTTTCCAGTCTCTATAGCAATGTGATTTCTGATGAAGGGGCAGAGAGTTTAGCAGCTGTTCTCCCACACATGCCATCTCTCACTGACTTGGAGTAAGTCGCAAATGACTCATTCATAACGTCTGCATTTATTTATAATACCTAAGACATGTGGTTGGATGTGTGTAGGTGAATGGTGAGAGAGATCAGAAGAGGCAAATGAATTCTCACTCGTTTTGCTCTGTTTGGCAGCGTGACGTACAACAAACTGACAGATGTCGGCGCACAGAGCCTCGGGGCCAGCCTGAGAAACTGTCGACAAATGAAAACTCTAAGGTGAGAAAACTGTGTGCATGTGTGCGAGGGTGTGATCAGTGTTGTGTCCCCCTGCCTCTGTCATCACATCTTAGACGAGCGACATTAAGTCATGATACATACATTCTTTATGTCTCTCCTCTCATTTCAGAATGTGGAACCAGTGTATTCCGTACGGAGCATTTGAGAGACTACAGCAGCAGGACAACCGAATCCTTTTGCATTAGACCAATATTAAAGCTCTTTTTATTATCACGCATCTCATGTATATAATAAGTATACACACGTTTACACTACACTATGTTCTGGGCAAACAAAGCAAGAAAGTCAGTGATACTAGACACAGGTAGAGAGAGAGGGAGTGCATTAACACAATCTAAACTCGAGTTATTTGCTGCTTATTGAAACATAATCTTATCCAGAGCCTTTGTAAGATGCTGCACATGAATTCCTGATACGCACAATTGCACTATATTTGTCAACATATTGAGTTTTTATGTTATGCTGTGGCAATTCTGGATTTCTTTTTCTCTCCTCATGTGAATGATATACTGTGCTGTATTTTTGACGGTTTGTTGTATTTAGCCATGTTGCACTTTAATACTTTGTTATAAAATGTTGTTTTTCACACTGCTGACGAATAAATGTTTTGTTCCGATGTCCTCCCACTAATCATTTCACATGTTTACTGAATTCACCAGTGTATTAAGAGCTTCCTTTCACTTCCTTACACCAGTTTCTGTTCCCTGTTTAAGTTCAGACTGACCTTTAACTGTTGTCTGCAGTTATTTTGAAGTTATGTTATTTGCTTCAGGTCATCTCTATAAAGGCAGAGTTTTCCTCTGTTTGATACAATAACAAAAGAGGGAGAGGAATTCAAGCTGTACTTATATTATTTGCCTGAAAAAGGGACATTTTATAATGGCTCTAATCAGAAGCGCTTGTGCTTTGATGCGCAGTTATTGCTGTTTCTGATGTTTTAATATCTTTTGTAAAAAAAAAACGAAATAAATCAGAACAAAAATAAAACTCGGCGAACCAGCGTCTTTTTCTCTAAGTATATAACCCAGTCTTCATTTCATGCACTTGATTATATAAAATGTATAACTTAACAATATTTGGCAGATGCTTATATTCCATAAGAATGGAGTTACAATCAGAATGATAATTTGATTAAGAAAACTAAAGCCATACTTCAACCACAGGTCACCTGCATCTGAGCTGTTAGAGATTTCCTTTACAAACCTCAGGTGGAACCAACGACCCAGGAAGCTCTTTTTGTTCTCTGGTGCTCTCTTCTGGACAAACTCTAACATTACACCTCAATAATCTTCATCTAACGATCATACAGTATCAATGTAAAATGGAATAAAGACAGAAGAAATGTGCTGGCATTTGCTCGAGGTTTATTAAATACATTGGAAAATAAAACTCTTTTTGCTCTATAGCTTATTTAGTATGTGCATGTCTGCAAACAGCAGATGGCGAAAGACGACACAAGCACTGGGTGAAGGTATGTAAAGTTAGGATGATAATGATGACTTTAAATAGCCCAACCAGCATCTCTCATCTTTCAGTTAATTAAGATGCCGTCTTTAACCTGCTACTAACGTCAACAATTTACTTTCATTTACTTGTAGTGGGTATTTTACTTATATATCAACCTGTGAACATCATCTCCAGTCAGAAGCAGTATTTTTTCTCACTGCTCATCCATGGAAAGCCATTACCTGGATTATCGGACGTTCTGATCACTTTTCCATACAAATGTATTTTTGAAACTTGAATATATATAAATATTGATATCCTGAGCTTTAGTGTCCTGTGGTTTAAATAAAACACACACTTGCATGTTGCCAAAAAATAGATGCATATGTGTTGACAATGATGAACACTCACTACTGTAAATGTATCCACACATATTGCTTGATACCAGCCTTAATCCAAATTGAAGAGAAAAGCTGATTAGAATCCTGGTTAGAATTATTGGCTGAACAGATTAATGCAGTACAATCGATCTGTGCCGTCATCCTCGTTTTCTGAACACACAGGGCATCTGATTTCACTGCGTGTGGGCAAATTCTGAATGTTGTTGGTTGATTGATGTTCTGTGAAACAGTGGACGGATGTTCATTAATGAAACGTGCAAGTCGGATTTCAGCTTTCTGGTTATTCGGTGGAAAACAACCCCCTGCAATGACTGTTGCGTGGAGTTTGCTTATTCTTGTACACTGGCACTGTTTGCAGTGAGAAAATACTAGTTCCCATGTCTTTCCTCCAAAAATCAACATTAGCTAATAAGCTTTGCAGCACGTTCTCCTCACAGACTTAACGCAATTAGAGTCAACTACCCATGTACAGTTTTCATCCATTCACCTCCAAACTGAGCACGTGGACAAATTACCTACTTCTGTGTGATCTAGAATTGCCCTGCGGCTTGAATCCAGTTTATTATTGCTGCCAAGAACATACATTCTAATAACTAAATTTAAAATTCTAGACAAAATAAACGTAGGAACGAGTAATATAAGTTCCAGCTGCCAAAACATTATTACCATCAAGTGTGTAACACAGATAACACTATCGTTATCAAATATCTGAATGATTTCTGCGTTTCGTTTTCCACTGATAGCAGTTGACACTTGACTACTATGTTTTGTGGACAATTTTGCAGGTCTCCAGTTATTTACTGTGACATAAGCTATCAGAAAACATACTGCTTTAAAGAAATAACTACATTTCTAGATAATTTAATACTTCTTTTTTACTGCAAAGTGTCTGGCACTGTAGGATAACAAGGATGTCATACAGAACCAATTCTCATAAATACTGTATTATACTGTTTTAATCGCTTATATGCAAACATTTGTAGCACGTTGGTGGTTAGTCCACCAGCCTGCATAAAGTTGTGTGCCCGTTATGCTACCACGTTCTAAAATGTTGATAATGAAAAAGAAATAGCAATGTATGGAATCATAACCCTGGTATTGTGACACAAACTGCATTGCCTGATTCCTGCCAATACAAAACTTTATAGGACAACGTTCCTGATTTATAGTAAAGTCTGTTTTTGGGAATTGAAATTTAAGAATCTGTTTTCCAGTACATTGCCAGAGCACCTGCTCCCCAGCTGTGCTCCTGAAAGTGTACATCCCTGCTGCAGACACACAGAGCTACGTTTGCTAGAACAACCAGCTGCTGCTGATTGCTGCTGCTATATGGACACAAACTGCACTCACACTCTTGTCTTTCTGTCTTGTTATAATGTGTCTGCAATTTGTCTTTAATTTATTTTTTTCCGTGTACTTGTTTTCTGTCTGTTCTGTCCTAGAGAAGCTACGAACGACCAGAAGCAAATTCCTTGTATGTGCAACATACTTAATGAATAAAGCTGATTCTGATCACTAAAAACCAAAAAATGACAAATAGTTAAAACTAGCTGTTCTGTAAGGAATCAAATATGCAACAAACTTACATACAACATTATTTTCCTGCTCATTGCAGGAACCTCTGAGCGGTCTCATTTTGCTGGACATCACACAGTCTTTTTTTGATTTGCCTTAACTGGTGACATGATGCATTCTCTATATCTCGGCATATTCATCTCTCTTGCACAGAAAACAGCTTTCTCACTCCACCTGCAGCACACTGTACTACCTTTATATGGTTTATTTTGTCCAAAAGAGGGCAGCAAGATGGTGTAGTGGTAGCAATTTTGTCTCACAGCAAGTAGGGTCTGAATCCATGGGTCGATCGGACGTCCTTCTGTGCGGAGTCTCCCTGTTCTCCGTATGTTTGCGTGGGTTCACTCCAGGTACTTAGGCTTCCTCCCACCATCCAAAGACATGCATGTTAGGTTAATCGGTGCCTCTAAATTTCCCATAGGTGTGAATGTGAGTGTGAATGGTCTTCTGCCTCTGTGACGAGCTGGAAAAGGCTCCCACACCCCTGGACCCCAAAGAGAACAAGAGGTTCGGATAATGGACGGATGGATGGAGATGGAGTCTCCAGTGCTGAGCCCCTGGTGCCTGCCCATAGCCTGCCATGGCAACAAACTGACTGACAGCTGATCCAGTGCACAATGCTCTTTACAATCATAACACAGTGACAGTCGGTGATCGCATTGCTGGCTCTGTTGGTTCTCTTCCTTTGGTTACCTTCCTTTGAGCCTGAACAACCTGAAGAGATGCGAGACAAATGTTTTGAGATATTAGCATCCTAAAAGGATTTGAAAAGTGGTTAGAAATTATGTCTGGAATCGCCACAATCAAACCTGTGTGCATCATTATCAGCTGCTTCCTATAAGACCGTTAACTGTAGTAGTTAACTACTGTGTGTAATTTTACATAATGTTCTAAATATCTCTAATTGAAAGTTACAAAAACACAAAACATGTGTGATCTGCTTACTTTTTAACTGGTGTATTTGCGTGAGACAAAGGCACCATCAACATCCAACTTGAAGGATTATGTCCCTGCTTCACTGACCAGGGATGGAGCACGCTGGCCCAATCTGTCCTCGACCTCTGCATCATCACAAGCACCATAATCCCGTCCATACGTTCTCTACCTCCAGGTCACTCCAGATACCCCTCAAACACACCCAACTCCGTGTCAGTGTCGTAGGGGCCAGAGGCCGGGTCGGACAACACCCCGAGGTCCACCAGCGCCTGGTCCATGTCCTCAGGCAGAAAAACTATCCCCACATTAAGCACGATGTACTCCATAAGAAAGGCATAGTAGAGGATGAGGACGTTCACAAAAAACAGGCCCAGATAAAACATATATGGAAGTTCCTCCAAAAGCGATTCGAGCGAATCTGTCTGGGCATAAATTGGATTTGTCATAGACAACAGAATGCCACGGTTCTGGTTCTTGCGGGTGAGGATGTGGCACAATGAAGGTGCTGGTGTCACAGCTAGAGATCCGTTTGGGGTGATGGGGCTGGGGCGTCCATTCCGGCTCGTTCCGACCTGCAAACTGTAACTTAGAGGAGGCTATTAGGGTGGCTTTTATCTACACGATCCAAAATACAACGACGGGAAAACAGTCCGATTTAAAGGCATAGAGCTCATAGCTAATAATAACCAGCGAACAGTATCAAAATAACATGTTAGCTAGCTTGACGCATTCTTGACATTGGTTTCTAGGGTTTGCGGAATTCACGCCATGCCATTCGGCCAGGGCTAAAAACAGTAGCATGGCGCACTAGCATAAACAGATACTTCTACAAGCAAAGCATTTGAGTTTTCTTGTATACGCAGTAATACCGAAAACAGAAAACATTGAAGAATACGAGCCCCTGGCGATATTTCTGCGGCTAAATTACTCCTACAATTCTTGTCAACTAGATGAAAACAGTATTGAACACAAAGCGAGATCTGAAACCTCGGTATGTGATTGGCTCGCCGCTTTTCAGGCTCTACTCTGACTGGGCTTTATGGTGTCAATCAAAATGCTGCCCGCCTTCACCGTACGAGTCGCGTGATTTAATCGTCGCCGCTAACACAGGAAGTAAATGGTGTAGTTTTCCTACACCCCCTCTTAGATGCCGCATCAAGTGTGTATCGTAAGGAAAGAACACTAACTCCCGAAGAACCCCATTTAGAAAACCTGTTACGTAACTATCCGCTGCTAGCGCAGCTATCTCCGCCTATCGCCTTCTGTTTGCTAAGTAGCTGTCTGTACGACAGAGTGGGTGTAATGGGCAGATGCGGGCATTAACCTTAGCGAAAAAACGCGTCTGAAAATATCACCTTCCAAGAACAGCAACCATGTTTGGCAGGTCACGGAGCTGGGTTGGAGGACAGGGGAAAACGAAAAACATTCATTCTTTGGACCATTTAAAGTGAGTAGCATCAGATAAGCTAACGTTAGCCTCTGACAACCGGTTGAGAACGACTGCCAGCATTATTAGGAACCCAGATAATGCCATAAAATAACTCACAACAGCTCACAACTAATTAATGGTTGTGAGCTGTCCAGAGGGCCCGTCACCTAACAGTGTCTACTATAGCTGAAGTGTATTTTCCTCCTCTTTTTGGAAACATGGAGGCATGTGAGCTAGCATAAAATGTTAGCTCTCAACTGAAAATGTACCCTAAAAACAGAATTGACAGTACATTACTCAGTCATTGTGACAAACTAGACCTTTTGCTGCTCAGCTTGAAGTTGGGGGACAACTGACATTTGCAGAATATTAAACCTGTAATGCTAACAGGTGCAACAAGCGAACAAGCGCGTGGGAGGGACACCAGTCAAACTCCGCGTGCACGCACCTGTGTAGCCCCGAGAACACGTACAACCAGCAAAATAAGAGACAGCACCTGTGAGCCTGTATAGCAGGTTATTGACGCTTTAAGCTTTTGGTTATCACAGTTTGCAGTGGCTGTATGGATTTGCCGCACTTTCTTTTTACGTCCCCCGAGTTTATGCTGAAAACACCATATTGTTGTCAGTCTTCCTAGTAACTAGTACCAAAATAAAATCATTCATCATAATAGTGAAAATACAATTGAGCACCACTTTCTTCCTCACACTGTCCATTTGCTCATGTCTTTCCATCAGGTATGTGTACAATGTCCTGACTAAAAACACTACAGTGACAGACCACAACAGAAACCTACTGGTGGAGACCATCCGCTCCATCACAGAGATCCTCATCTGGGGGGACCAGAATGACAGCTCTGTGTTTGAGTAAGTACATATCAAGATCTTTATGCGTGAATCATAGCTTGGCAGTGGTTGTTCAGCAGATGTCAAAATCTTAAGCAAGTCCCTTGTGTTTCAACGTAGCAACTTTACTAAGAACTGAGATACCAATCTAACTTACTGACTGCAAACTATTCTGCAAACTTGACCTCAAACACATTCTTGTTTTATTTTTTTTTTGCGTGTGCTCGCTATGCACAAAGTAGTAACATCTTGATGAAAATATTTATTATTTATTATTATTATTTTTAGCAAAACATATCCTAAATAAATATCATAGTAATAATGAAGTTTATAGATTAAGCCACTGAAGCATTTAAATTGCTTCTTGGAGTCAAACTAATGACATCGTAATGTTTTATTTTGAATCAGAATTGCTGCATGTTATCACCTCTGACTATTCTATTTGCTCCTCCTGGTGAGAAACAGGAAATGTTTTTGAAAAGCAGAAAGGCCACAGAGAATGTTGACAGCATACTTGGTGTTGGTGAAAAATGTGTGGTAGAGAAATTAGTATTTGTTTCTATCAGAGGTCTCATTAAAATTATATTTCATAGTAGTTATAACAAGAGCCTCTAAATTATTATTATTGTAGATAATGCCTGAGGATGACTTAAATTGATTGTATTGTCCTGTCTTCAAATACAATCCCTAATAAGCCTCCCTAATTTTTGAGCCTGATGCCGTTTCCCTAACATAAAACTGCATAAACAAAGCACTACAACAGAAACTGATTAAAAAACAACAACATTAAAAACGGTGTTAACAGTGTTGTGACTTTTTAAAACAAACCTAAACATCCTCTGACCCTAATTTTGACACAGGAAGTAAATGCAGAATGATATTACAATACAATACATTATTGCGATAACACTGTTGCTAAATATTTTCAATGCAATGACCTTTATTATTACTTTTACTCAAGTAAAGAGTTCTTCTTCCACCACTGGAGTCAAACTCCTGCTCCAATATTATTAACTGTATAATACCGAATACCGCAATAATGTGAATGTGCTATATTTTTTGAGATAGCTGTAATGACAATATTATACTTTTACAATCCTATTCATGATGTGCGTGTGTGTGTGTGTGTGTGTTTGTTCGTTCAGCTTCTTCTTGGAGAAGAATATGTTTGCCTTCTTCCTGAACATCCTGCGTCAGAAGTCAGGACGCTATGTATGTGTTCAGCTCCTCCAGACACTCAACATACTTTTTGAGAACATAAGTCATGAGACCTCTTTATGTAAGTATTTGGTTTTACACGAAAGAAAAAGCATGTACATTTCACCTAAATTCAAACAGCAGCTTGACTTAATTATATGTTTATACATTTTGAGGCTGTGGTAATGTAATGAACAGTGTTATTAGGGGTATTATTTTGCACCGTAAACAGTAGTTTAGTCCATAGACTAAATGTGGAAAAGATACTGAACGATGCCCATTGCAGTATTTTACAGAAGTATACTATTGGATTGCTTTTAACACAGTTTGTCAGCTCAACAATGGAATGAGTGCTATGATTGCTTTCTTTGTTGAAATACACAATCCAAAGCAGCCTGCTGCCTTTTTGTTGTTGCTGCTGAATGATTCACTACATGAGATACAGTCATTGATACAGAAGGTTCATATACGAATGTAATATCACATATTATTATTAGTAATGTTTTTAATTTCTCTTAGATTACCTCTTGTCAAACAACCATGTGAACTCCATTATCGTCCACAAGTTTGACTTCTCAGATGAGGAAATCATGGCCTACTATATTTCCTTCCTGAAGACGCTGTCGCTTAAACTTAACAACCACACTGTGCACTTCTTCTACAATGAGGTGAGGCCATGCGGGATGTAGGTACGAGAGGCGTGAAAGTGCAATAGGAAGGAATTGCGGACAGGATCTTTTATTTAGTGTCAACATCTCTTTCCCTGCACTCTGTGTCCGACAAACTTCAGTGAATCCTTCATTGAGAGTCACACAGACAAAGAACAAGGAAGGCAGAGATGAACTGAGAGGCTTAATGAAGAGCTGCTGGTAGAACTGATATTGGTTAAATCGGGTACTTTAGCAGAGGGAGAGGTACTAAAAACTGAAACTTAAATACTCATGATAACCTACAGTGGTACACAAATTCACTTGTGTTAAAAAGTCTATAAGCTTATGTGTCACTTATATTTTGCGCAAGACATTTCTTTGTAGTTATCAGTCTGCTAATATCTAAAAATCTACTGTTGCACACTTCCTCTGTCAAAATATCAGCTTCCTGCATAGATGGTTTGATAATGTGAATAATTTTTCATGTTGTGGCCTTTTATTATTTCAGCAGTATCTGTAGTCCTTTCATTGGCCTGTGTTCTGGGGAAAGTTATTGGTGTACTGTCAGTGGTAGCTTTGCCCCTGAAGCCAAAACCAGACCCGCCATGTAGATCTGAGAATGCATGTAGGTAAATTACCTGTTCCTGCAAATGGCTTTACTTTTGATCCACTTTGATCCTTGGCATCTTGTCAATTGGATGTCATTTCTGGATAATTTTATAATATTCCAGACCACAGCGGAACAATATGTAATGTTATTTGGTGACTGAGTGCGGTGTGGGTGGCTGTGTGTCTCTCTGTCAGCTGGATGATAGACAGGTGACCTGCCCAGGGTCCAGTATTGTTACATATTGTTCCTTTACATCAATTCACATGTCCATCTGTTTACTGAGGTGGTTTGTGCTTTCTCCAAGTAGCCTGGATGAACAACCTGTTTTCTCAGTATACAATAGCTACATCTACTGTTTATTTCAGTATCTTATTTGTACTGTATTATTCATAATTAGGTGCCTGCCATATAAAAATTTTAATGGCATTGTTCTCCATTTTAATGGAACATTGTTCTCCATTTTAATGGCATTGTTCTCCACCTCTAAACAGGTCTCTTTATATTTTATATATTTATATCTTCTTCTTCCGTCAACGAGAATGCGGCCGAACGGGAGAGAGATAGCACACAAACTATACATGACAGACACACTCAGATTCACACACACATACACACAGATACACACATTCATGAAGACATACACACACACACACAGAAACACAGACACTTACGCAGGCAGACACAGAGAGACACACAAACTTTGTCTTTGGCCATCTCTCAACTTTGTGTCTATTCCTTGGTCAGCTTCTTCTTCTCAAATTCTTTCTGACAGAGACACCTGAACACACACAAACGCACTCAAACACACACACACACCTCCCTGAGTTTAAACCTTTATAATAAGAGCCTGATTTTCACAATAAGAGCCTTTTTCTTAAAAATCAATAAATGTGGT
>JAUMTR010000026.1:14360203-14370203 GCA_032270685.1 Microctenopoma stevenorrisi | reverse complement strand
TAACTTTTTCACTTTGTCAACTTTCATCAACCTTTTGTCCATTTTGCAGCTTTGTGCAAACTTTTTACAGTTGTCAATTTTTATCTTTGTCAATACTCGGTAAATCCTGCTCTCTGGTCGGGGAGATGGGTCTAAGGTTCAGCGGTGCTAGGTGGCAGGCACCTTCCAAGTTTCCCCAGGAACTTTCTAGTTTATTTATAGCATTTGCTCCTCCAGAGGGCACCATTGCATAGGTGCTGTATTTGATGTTTTACTGTCAGGTCTACACAGTATGAACTCTGTTTGGGTTTGGTGTCAGGGTTACACTTCTTCATTTGCTGCGACCTCTGGGCGAATTCTCGCTCTTTGACACTTGAGATTGGCTGGAGGTTGCAGTGAGTGAGGAAACTGGGTTAGGGATCAGGCAATGGCACAGAGAGACATGCAGAACTCCAGTCTTATCATGTACAAATTTACTTGGTGCAGTGATTGATACTTATTGATAACTCACGCACATTTTTGATATGAAATGCAAACAATGCTTTGTTCAAGTCGGGAACAAAATAGGTCCTCTAGATTTTAAATGTCTTACAAGAGAAAATGTGGCAAAACATTATTACAACACTTTAGTCACTCTGGCTTTTGAATATATACAGTACCACCGTACGTTTTTGTCTCTACTTCTTCTTTCTCTCTCTCTGGTCAACTGTGACCTGAGCACAGTGGTGCAGTACTGTGATTTGCTCACCATCGCCCCTATCTCTGTCTCCCACACACAGCACACTAATGACTTTGCCCTGTACACCGAGGCCATTAAGTTTTTCAACCACCCTGAAAGCATGGTCCGCATCGCAGTTCGTACCATTACACTCAACGTCTACAAAGGTGAGTGCCAGGAACACGCATGCACAGATGCTGACCACACACACTGACACACAAACATGTACATGCTCACTGGCACTCGGACTTCCAACCGCCTCTCTTTGTACTCCTCCTCTCTCCTTGCTGCTGCTTCTGGTGCATGAGCTTGACTAACAGGTACTGTTGTGACAAATACAGTCTCCCGACTTAGTACCTTCTGTACTGTAAGTGACACATAGTTAAACCCCAAATTGTTTTCCCCCTTTATGAAATCAGTCAGTCAACTTCGACACCAGAAATCCCTAGATCTCCGACAAGATGATTGTTGCTGAACTGGCCCCTTCTGGGTTTAAGTCTGTTCGTTGTTCTTTGGTTATGGGACCAGAATTGAAAATGCGTTTTCCACACTTAGAAGTGAATGTGGGACTGATGTTTGGATGCATGGAATCCTGATTATGTTAGAAAAATTATGTAAAACAGTCTGCTGCCAGTCTAGGTTTAGGATACCATCGAGTCTTCCAGTGAGACGATACCTGATACGTATATCCAAGTCCTGGAGTGAATTCTCTGAGCCAAGATCTCAATCCAACTGAGAGTATGTGGTGGGAACTTAGGGGTAATGCCCACGCTCAAAAATCATGCAGTCTGGATTAGTATACTGAGCCATACTAAGCATTTCATACGTTTTACATTCATTTTCCATTTAGCTGAAGTGTATTCAAGTATTATTCCACACAGACCGTGTGCAATACCAAACAGAAATCCTGTTTATATTTCCTTATAACTTAACAGTTGAACCCTGTGACACTAACCTCTAACACTACGTAAAATATGGAGAAATGTTTACTTCCCACTCTGTATAGACAGTGACATCTAGCTGTGAGCTGTGAAACTGCAGCAGAACAAAAGGATCTATGGCAAGTCGCTTTGGTGGATGAATAGTTATCTCAGTGCAAACTATTATTTCAGGATGTCCAATACAAACCCTTCTTCCAGAGATATTGGAACAGAGATGTTCCCTAAACTAAACAAAAATCTCAACATTTGTCCTTTGTTCTAAATCTTCACCTCATCTAGCATGCAGAGATGCGGAAATCCTCTCACCAATCAGTCTATTGTGCATTAGCATGGCAGGTCTTTCAAAATAAATGTCTGTTCTTCAGAGTGCATTTGCAATACAGTCATGATACAACAATACTTTTTTCTGTAGCTATGCTGCTTTCTGCACTGCTCTGTGTCAGCCTGTGTTGTTTCTTCCTGCTGCCTATGTGGGGCTGGGCTTTGGAGCTGGCAGTTGTCACTTCATGGGAGGCGGGTGGTGCTTCTGTTTTTGTTTGGGTTTCTTCCACACACACTTCTCCTCGCTACAGATCACAATGGCTATGTACAGTCGCTGCAACATCAGTGTCGACTAACTATTTCTGTCTTCGTACCTGTATGTCTTATCCTGCATGGCGGCATCTATGCATTCTTGATTATTTGACTCTCAAAAGTGACGTTAGCAGTCGTTGGAACAACTGACTTAAACCATAACAGAAATACATATAAATAAATGTAACCTTGTAATGTGGGGAATGTATCATTAATGTGCTGGTCAGGGACTGTACTAGAGTAAAGAGTCTGACAAAGAGGGAAGCGTCATTATAGCAACATCTGTTAAATGTAACAAATAGAACATCTGTGTAAAGTAATGCACGAAAGCTTTGTGAAGTACTGATTAAAATGTATTCAGAGAGATAAAAAAAACTGATTTATGATGTCAACAAACATGTTGCTAATTGAAATGTTTTTAAGGCATCGACGTTCTGAACATGTTGCTATTTGATGCTTCCTCCTTCCACCTTGGGATATACTATGCACCATATGACAACCTGGGAAAAGCATCAAGACTTAAAAAGCTATTGTCAAAATGTATTACTTTTTAATGTTTGAGAGTTTGTTTGTTTGTTTGTTAGTCATTACGTGTTTGTGTTTTATGTTGACCTTATGCTAAATAGAGTAAGTATTGCACAATCCAACAACAGGTGCAACGTCTGTAGTTGACTTAAAGTTCCCTTTTCCAGGTGTGACATTGTTTTTAGTTTATTTGTTGAGATACGATCCCAACCTCCACCCTTCCACAGCCGCCCCTTTACTCACATTAACCCTGTGTCTGTTTCCCCCCCCTCCCTCCTCTTCAACAACCACTCCACCTACTCTTCCTCTCCTTGTCTCTCTCTTCCTCTCCCTCCTCCCTCTGCGCGCCCCATCTGCCTAACTCCAGTTTCATGTAAGTTGGCTCCATTCATTCAGTCTTTTTCTTAGAGCTGGGTATCTTATTGTTTTTTTTTATTATTATTATTAAGTAATTTTTGTAGTTATTTCAGTCTAAAGGAAAAAACTACAGACATTGTATAGTAAATGTACAATAATAAAATGGGTAACTTGGCTTTTAAGTCGATGCCAGTTTTATAATTGTAGTTACCATTATATCCATGGAATCTGATGACTCTGATATAAACATGTTATAAGAATTTATTATTCCACATTAAATTTCACTGTTTGTTGATACCCAGCCCTATTTGTTCCTAATGTTGTATTTGTTATAAATGTAGTAGTATGAATATCCTTGGGATCCTTGTTGTAAACCACTTTGTATCACCCACCTACATACATACAGGTGAACAGCATACACTTTTAATTTGTTGTTTTCTTGGGTTAACTGTTTACCAGACTTAATTTCAGCTGAGAAGCACAGTTTTTATTTTATTTTGGTGATGGATTTGAAAGCTTTTGGTCACTGTGGACATTTGTTTACATTGATTCTCAGTTCATACGAAAACCAAATAAGCAATTTTTTGGTTTATTTGTATTTTTTTTCTCTTTATGTTATTTTGTAATTAGGTACTTCATTGATTTCGCTGCTTACTTGTTACTTGTGGCATTTTAAGACAGAGACTGCAATTTCAGTACAATAAGACTCTATTAGAACATTTAAGGGTTCTCGGTTGATCCTCATCTTTCATGAGTGTAACTTACTGGTTAGTGTGGGTTTTTGATTACAAGCTTGGATTTAACAAACGGACCCAGTCATACCCCAGTCTGTTTTTAAATAAACAGACTTTCCTCTTAATCCTACTGCAGTATTTGTTTTATTTATTTTCTAATAATAGCTTGAACATGCAGATTTGTGTATTAAATTTGAATTAATATGGGTCATTAACTGACTTAATTTGTCTTTAATTTGAATATTTTGTGTTATTTTAATCTTATTTAGTAGTTACTACCTGGTAATTCTTCAGGATCACAAAGGGTGTTTGTGTGTGCTTGAGTGTTTCTGTGTGTATATTTGCCTTTTGTGGGACATCTTAATAACTTCTCTTCCTGATCCATCTCTCTCCAGTGGACAACCAGCACATGCTCCACTACATCCGAGATAAGACAGCTGTCCCATATTTCAGCAACTTAGTTTGGTTTATTGGGAGTCATGTTATCGAACTGGACAAGTGTGTGCAGACAGATGAGGAGTAAGTGTCAGCATAATATTATTTTTGACCACTAGGGGTCGAACTTGTCTTTACTTTTGCAACCATTATCCTGGTAGGTGTCACTTGTTGACATGATGTTGTGCATTGTACCTGCAGCATTGTCCTGTCTTATAGTTTAACCAGAATTGTCATATATTTTTATGGCGTTATTGCTGCACAGTTGATATCTTTCTTTGTTGCGTCACAGGCATAAGAACAGAGGGAAGTTAAGTGACCTGGTAGCAGAGCACCTTGACCACCTCCACTACCTGAATGACATCCTCATCATTAACTGTGAATTCCTTAATGATGTTTTGACTGACCACCTCCTTAATCGTCTGTTCCTGCCCCTCTATGTCTACTCTTTGGTCACCCCAGAGACGGTATGCTATTCTTACAAATTAACAAGTGGAAAGCTTTTGTTATGTAAAAGCTTCTTCATTTATTGATTTCTAAATGACAGTGTCAAAATACAGTAAGTATTTTTTTTTTTTTTTATTAAATGCACCTATATGTGTTTTGCTATTTCTTTTTCAGTCTGAGGATCGAAAGATTAACCCCCAGGTCTCTCTCTATTTGCTGTCTCAAGTAAGAAACACACATATAGATCAAATTATGCTGTCTTGTAGTACAACTGAGCTCATCACATATTATTTTTGTTGTTACGTATAGATTAAATATACATAATAAGGTAAAAGTCTCGCCTTATCTTTAAGTATGTATTCAGTATGTCACAAAAGTGAGTACACCCCTCACATTTTTGTAAATATTTTATAATATTTCTTTTATGAGACAACACTGAAGATATGACACTTTGATTTAAAGTAAAGTAATCGGTCTACAACTGGTATAACAGTGTAACTTTGCTGTCACCTCAAAGTAACTCAAAACAGCCATGTCCAAACCACTGGCAAAACACACAGACATTTATCACAGGGGAGTACTCACTTCTGTTGCCAGCGGTTTAGACATTAATGTCTGTTAGTTATTTTGAGAGGACCGCAAATTTACACTGTTATACGATTTCTGAAGGGTAAATCGTGGCAACGGAACTTCCTACTTCCTCTTTCTTCTGAGTGTACTCATTTTTCTGACATAGTGGATGTTCATATCTCAAAAAAGGTTTATCAAAAAGCAACTGGACTTGTTAGGTTTCTTGACGACGTCCATATGCACTCCTATGTTAAAATTCACCATCTCTTTATTCAAATTTTTTGTCTAAAAACGCCACGAACATGATCTGATCACGGCACGTCTTAGTAGGCAAATTCAACATCAGTTTACCAACATGTTTTTTCAATGTGCAGTTATTCAAGATTCAACCGTTTGAAAAACCACCTCTAGCTAAAGTAACTGTTTCCTTGAAGTAGCTAGTTTTGCACATTTCACATCAAATATTGCTCATCACTGTTTTTCAAGTGGGCTGAGGTCTGGACTCCAAATTCTAATGTGGACTAACTAGTGTGCTTTGGATCAGTGTCCTATTACATGACCAAGCTTTAGCTGTCAAACGGATAACCCAACATTTGGTTTGCACTCCTCAAGAGGAGTTAATGGTTGACCAAAGCCCAAAATCCGAAATGTTAAGTTAAACATTTGCCCAACATGGGGCTGGCCTTGAAGACCAAACCACTCTACTTTGGTCTCATCTCGCCATAAGCCATTGTTCCATAATGTTTGTGGTTTGTCCAGATGCCGTTTTGCAGACTTGAGTTGTGGTTCTTGTGCTTTTTAGACAGAAGAGGCTTTCTCCTGGCATGCTCAGTGAAGCCTGCCGGGTCTGAGATGTTGCTCTTGATTTTCGGGGGGTTTCTCTAAGGATCGCATTGTCTGACATTAGGGTTAATGTCCTCTTGGGAAGATTGGCAGCTGTCCTGAATGCTTTCCACTTGTGAACAATCTTTCTCACTGAAGAACGTTAAACTCCAAATTGTTTGGAAATGGATTTATAGCCCTTTCCAGATTTATGTGCACCATCAGTGAGTCCTCTTAGTCCAATGCTTATGTCTATGTATTTTTATTTAGGTAAATAATTGTTACAGTAAAAAAATCACGTGTTTGTTTGAGGTTGCATTTGCTTACTGCTAACATACTTGTATAAGTCCTATTAAGATCATTGTACAGTGTAGGAACTATAACCTTAAGTTTGAAATCAAATGAACACAAACAGTCTGCATTATTATTCTTTAAAATGTTTTTTCATTTGCATGAACCGTATTCCTGTGTGTTCTCCAGGTGTTTCTGATCATCCACTATCAGCCGCTGGTCAACACCCTGGCAGACGTTATCCTTAATGGAGATTTGTCTGTCGTCACCCCACAGACGGACATACACAGCACACATAAGAACACGGTAATACACCCAGACACACTCAGCACAGCCTGGACCGAGTGTGACATATACAATACTCAGAGAAATGTGAATAAAACCACTAACATGTGATGTGCACACACACAAGCAGACTGTATTTTCAATATAGGCTTAACACCTACGCAGTGAACCACATGGACATATATACGTCAACACACACACACTCTCACATGTGCACAGTTCCTCTTAGTGGAGTTCCAGATGTACGTGTAGGGGCTGATCAGATTGTGGGGTCATGGCTTTCTCCATGTTTCACCCACATGAAGGAAGCAATATGTAAACTGCTTTTTTGTCAAACAATCAATTTCCTCATTGCCAGGTATTCTTACTTAGATTTAAAAAAGACTTTTCTTATTTACATATGTATCTCCATGTCATGTTTTACTACCCTTTGTGTCCCCTTACGTTCCCCATCCGATTCCCCTCGCCTCGTTTTTTTTTTCTCTTCTTCCTTACATTTATTTTCCTCGTGCATCTTAGTTTCTGTTCATCTCCCTCCCCTGCTTAAAACTTTGACCATCTGTTTGTGAAGCCAGGTGGGTGTGCTGAGGTAGTGAGCGTTTCTGAGAACTCCTGTGGTTATTCTGTGTGTGTGTGTGTGTGTGTGTGTGTGTGTGTGCGCGTGTGCGTGTGCGTGACCTAGAC
The DNA here is from genome assembly GCA_032270685.1 of Microctenopoma stevenorrisi. Taxonomy (NCBI): domain Eukaryota; kingdom Metazoa; phylum Chordata; class Actinopteri; order Anabantiformes; family Anabantidae; genus Microctenopoma; species Microctenopoma stevenorrisi. Next base: position 14,362,842 of record JAUMTR010000026.1, on the reverse strand, counting down.
TCGTGGCTGTTGTAGGAAGCAGCCTCCCTTTTCAGTGAATGTGAGTTTAGGTGTCGAGTCTTAACAAATGTTGGTCTACCACAACAGGAGGCAGCCAGACTCAAACAAGTGTCAGCGCCAGCTATTTATTCAACAGTGCTTCTGTCTGTGCATTTCTATGGATCATATTTTGTGGAAGTGCCGCATGTTGCATTTGCAGCCAATGAATTTAGGTTAGTGTTGCAGTTTCCAAAAGAGAAGTTTAAAGGAGAAGAATAATGTTTGTTTGCTTATAGAAACCATTTACATGTTCCTGATTTTTGAAGACGGACTTGGCTTATTTTGAGACCGCCAATTCTTGCTGATTTTGTCTATTAGTTTCCTTGTTTTCTTAGTTCAGTATCAGTACAGGAAGCTGGTGGCTTCACTGCACCTAAAGACACAGCTACATTGCTTTTTTATGCTCTTATCTGTGTTCTATCACATCTCAGTCATACTTCGAGTTAGCAGATACCAAATTTCTTTGCATTGCTGCACAACTTATACAATAAAATGGCATAAGGTGTGTAGAGGTACTAAATCCTACATGCATCATTAATTATATATATCAAATATGGCTGCCACATAAAGTAGAACTTTATTATTTATTATTTAATGTATTGTAGATAAAACGAATACGGCATGGTCTTTGTTTCTGCACAGGTGGTCAAATGCTACTTCCTGTTTCTGTGTGATGTGGCAGGAAATTAGGTCACATGATGGAACAGTGACAGAGGTGGCTCACCTAACCCAGAATCTCTTTCCTGGAAGAAGTGTTTTTTTTCTTTGTTCTTCACACACGTTTTAACTTGCAAGTGCACCAGAAAGTTACATGATGTTCACATTTGCATGTGTACACCAGCAGCTTTTTCCCTCAAAAGATATGCAGCTGTTTTAGTTCTATGCACATATAAGTTTTTTTGTGCTGCACCATTTTGCTTTGCTGCTGTGTGTGTGTTGCACAGTGTAGCCCGAGTGTGTGTAGGTTTGTCTTGCATGATCCCTGACCTCCATTAATTTCTCAGCAATGGCTCATAGTGTGAGTGGTTTACCAGAACATAGTCAGCTAACAGGTGCATCACACACACACACACACACACACAGATATAAACACAAAGATACCAGTGTCTGTGGTTTAGCATACACACTATGATCTTAGCAAAAAACTACAGTACAATCCTGCTCGGATGTACCCAGTAACGCACAGATAGACGTCCGTATTTTAAAACTGTGACTACAGACAGAACTTAAAGGCTAGTGTTTATTAAGTAAAAATAATTAGCAATACAGTGAGGATATTAAAAATAAAATTGCTGCAGCATTCACAGTTAATGGATCTTTTTAGCCCGCCCTCCTTATTCAAATTCATGCCGTGCTTGCCACACTTTCTAGCAGCAGCTGCATGACCTGAGAATCAAAACCAAAAGTCATACACCGATGGGGCATGGGGCACACTTTCTTCCAGAAAATGCTAAAAGCCTGGCACAAATGTCAGTGAGAAAGACTGCCCTATATCTCCTGACTCTGCGTATCAGGTTTCTCTGTACCTGTGTGTTCACGCGCGTGGTGGTTTGTGTTAGCGTAAGAAGTTCATTGAAACGGGGCCACCTACTTCCAGTGTGACATACCTGATCTTCTTCCACTTCGTTTTCTGTAACAACACTAAAGCTTCAATACTAATGAAACCAAAAGAAGCAGGATAACCAGACCTCCTGTTGTGCTGCCATAGTTTATTTTGTTAAATTGAATCCTCAGTAGTTTCTTATACAAACTAAGGCAATTCTTTCATTTGTGTCCAAATACACCATACGATATACTACGACCCTATGATAGGAATTTTGTTGTATTGTCAATATGTGTGCAGTAGTGGCGTGATGATGTGTTTACACGTGTGCTGTAACACAGGCATCTTAAGAACGTACAAACAGAACAAGCATGTTGAACAGCTAGTTTATTTGCAAGTTTGAGTTGTGGCCAAAAATACACTGTTGAATTGCACTATTGTCATTCATATCATTACAACATTATAACATTTAGTTTTTATGTAATTAGATTTATTTATATCCTCGTGCATGTTAATATGCACGTGAACTTACTTAAACAAATAGAAAATTAAAATAAAACTAACCACAGTTAAAATGAAATCGTTCCAGTACAACCAACATTTGCGTGTTCTGTTGTCATTTGCACATGATCTGGCATCAGTATATTCAGACATATCTGACATGTTCCTGAACTCACAGCTAATGAAGTAACACAGAGTAAAGCTGGTGCAAATGACGGTTGCTTTCTCAATTCCAGCTCTAGCACCACAAGTGCAGTTTGTTCAGCACACACACTTTTTTTATTTCTTTTTTTTAAAGCTTATATATTTCTTTCTATTTTAATGGTCTTTACAGTCTTTTGTTTTGTTTTATTTTAAGCTGTTGTATTCTTAGGAGTTATTCTGATAAGTGGAGTTGTTATGATTACTCAGTTTTACTGTAAGTCACATTGTTGATATCTCTGCTCAGCAACACATTTAAACATGTACCAGCTATTTCCTGTGTGTGTGTGTGTGTGTGTCTGCATTTTAATGCAAAATCGAGGGTTTTATGTCAAAAGTGCATATCTTTTAGGTC
>JAUMTR010000026.1:14338420-14360103 GCA_032270685.1 Microctenopoma stevenorrisi | reverse complement strand
TGTGTGTGTGTGTGTGTGTGTCTGCATTTTAATGCAAAATCGAGGGTTTTATGTCAAAAGTGCATATCTTTTAGGTCCAGTTTGGCCTTTCTGCTGTGGCCTCAAAACCGGTGATCAACTTTTTTGCATTGGTCTGTGCATTGGTGGTTGCGTGTTAAATGGTCATTTTTCCTCCGCTGTGTGTTTATGATGGAGGAAGTGGCTTCTGTGTTTTACCGGGCTCTGATCAACACGATAGTGCCAGAAGGATTTACTGTAAGGCACTCTGTTTGTGTGAATGTGTGAAATAATATAGGCACGTGAGTTCTATAAATGTTTGCGTGTGTGTGTGTGTGTGTGTTGTCTGCCTGATACTTGTGCGGATTTACCATTGAATGGTTGCAGTAATTTGCTGTCAGGAATGGTGGTATCAGCTGGACTTTGATACATGTACTCTAGAATATTGTTTCCTGACTTAGTCACACTTTATTTCAGTAAAAACCTTTTTTAAAGAACGATACCATGATAATAAAACACTTGATCCCTGACCTGTTTCTGGCATTATGATGCCAGGGTGATTACACCGTGAATCTCATTTCTACAGATCTAAACTGTCTGTCCTACACTCCTGCCTCCCCTTTCTGTCTTTCTCCAAACCCCAGGCCACAGCAGGAGGTGTACGTCGGTTCACCAAGCCCCCAGAGTCTCTGGAGCGTTCACTGGAACTGTCCCGTCACCGCGGCCGCAAGCGAACCCAGAAGAGGCCCAACTACAAGAACCTGGGCGAAGAGGAGGACGATGAGAGGGCTGGGGGAGGGGGAGGAGGTGGCGGCGGAGGACTAGAGGAAGGCTGGGACGATGAGGGGAGAGGAAGCGAAAGGGAGGGAACTCGAGACAGGGATAAGGGAAAAGGTACAGAGGGAGGAGGAGGTGGGAGTTCTAAGGGAAGCAGAGCAAGTGGTGAGACAGCAGAAGGTGAGTGTGTGTCACTGGACACAGCATTACAGGACTGTGTTTGTGTTTTCTTACTCCCATCAATCCAACACAGTCATGCACCCCGGTTACCCAACAACCACAGCAGCAGCCCTCGTCTCCAAACAGAAAAGAAAGACACCAGAATGAGCTTAACTCTGACTAAATCTCAGCTCTGCTTCTTTTTTTTTGCTCTCTCTTTTGACTGTGTGCACAAGACAGCAGTCATCTCCGTGCAGTATGCAGTCTTTTTCAGCATTAAGACAAGTAAAGGTCCTGTATGATTCCTAGAAGTTAAAAAAAGGAATTTATAAAAAAAAAACCCACACAGGATCCGTATTATTAGAATCAGAAGTAAAGTAGAAGATAAATGTGGACAACGTGGAAGTAAAATGGCAAAAGCAGAAAAGATCAGTTGAATAAAAATGTCCTCTTTGTCTGATTTTGAGATGAGGCCTCCAGCTTTTTTGCTGCTTCCCCTGTATGGCACCATTTTAATTTTCCCATGGTTACCATGGCTACCACCGATCACCTGTCCAATCTCCATAGCAGCTGACTGTCCATTTCCACAGTGACACACCATTCATCCTGTGCTCCTCACTTCTACGCCTCTCTCTCATTGTTGCTGTGTGTGTACGCGTGTGTTTGTTAGGTTCGGTGTGTGCGTGTGTGTGTAAAGTAAATCATTCCTTCTTTACTTCAGTGAACAGATTATGTCAGTCTTTGGCCGGGTCTGTATGATTTTCTGACATTTCAGCCCTAAAAACAGCGGTTTTTGACAGCATGGGATTTAACACATATATACATACACTGTGGGCTGGAGGGGAACAGAGTTTCAAAATGAAATATGTGCCATTTGTGATGGGAAAATAAAACCTACTCTCTTCAACCGGTTGATAAGAGAAGTGATAAACAAATACGTTTTTTATTTCAAATTAAAATGACTATGGGGCTCTTACTTGACATTTTAGTTTATTCATCAAACATGGAAATGCAATAAATGATAAGTAGACACTAATATAAATATAAATATATATATATATATATATATATGGTATAAATCTTTTGCTGTTTGTGTCAGTACGTTGAATCACTTAGAAACAGTGAAAGGCGAGAAGGAAGCATAAGGTGGTGTGTGTGTGTGTGTGTATTTTTGTAACATGAATAATATTGTGCAAAACAAAAAAAAGCTTCACCTTTTACAGATACTTATTGTACTTGCAAGTAAATATAAACTGCGTTGTCGTGTGCACACAGAGATCGAGATGGTGGTGATGGAGAAGTGTAAAGTGCCGGAGCTCACGGAGCAGAACATCACTGATGAAGAGAAGAGTGCGGCAGCCACTCGCACACACACACAGAGGAGCAGGTACATGTAGGCGCTGATCTGAATGTGCTTAACTGTTAGGGGTTAGTGCAGGAGTGGAAAGAATAAATGAAAGGAAACATATGCTCTCTCTATCTGCAGGCCGTTCTTAGACATGGTGTACAGCGCCCTTGACTGCAGCAGTGACGACTACCATGCCCTGTTTGTCCTCTGCCTGCTTTATGCCGTGTCACACAGCAAGGGTAGGTCTTTAGGTCTTTTTTATTGATGCATGCTCAACAATCCAGGTAAGGATATCCTAAAATGTGATTCTGTTCATCTCCAAAAAGTTTTTAAGGGGGGCGTGTATTTCAAGACTCATCTCACTGAGTCACTTCCTCTGTAAACACACAAATATTTCAGTATGTGTGTCAGTGTTTCTGACAACAAAACTCCCAAATTCATACAGAAAATTGTCATTTAGAACATTTATGTGCAGAAAATGAAAAATAAGAAGACAGTAAGTATATACCTGTACATACAAGTGGGAGGTTGTGACCCTGAAAGAAACATTTATGGAGAACAAGATACAAAGACACTCTTAATCTCTAAACTCTACTTCTAGTTTCCACTTCCAGACTGTCTGTGTAGAATGGATGCACCAAATAACTCGCCTTTCCCCAATATTAGCCCAGTTTCACTCAACTCATTAATCGATTATTATATGATATTTCTTAATAAAACAAGTGAAAATACTTGAAAAGGTCCTCTTAATACTGTGAGTATTTTTCAGACCAGATTCACCAGCAACTTTCCCTCACCCGGTCTGTCTGTAGGTATTAATCGTGATCTTCTGGAGAGGCTGCAGCTGCCAGTTCCTGACCAGGAGCGAAGTACCTACAGCCTGGTGCTGGTAGAGCGATTAATCCGAATCATGAGCCAGGCAGTGCAGCCAGGTAACATGCTTTACTTTACTTTGGCAGACGCTTTTCTCCAAAGCGAATTACAAGGACAAAAGACGGGTTCATGCACACAGTGTCACTGTAGTTGTGCATGCTCTGCATAATGTGTTCTCTAAACATTTACATTATTACATTCATTCCTAAACTTAAAGTCTTTACAGCGGTGAGGGCCAGTCGAAATTGTCCACGTAACCATAAACCACGCGTACCAATTACAAGGGACAAGGCACATGATTCCATTTTATCTTTGCTAACCCAACAGGGACCTTTAATAATAATTGTGTTGTCTTCGTAACGTACTCATATGTTTGTGTTCTGTCTGTGTAGATGGTAAAGTACGCCTGGCAACACTGGAGCTGAGCTGCCTTTTATTAAAGCAGTCTGTGCTTTCTGGAAACCACTGTATAATCAAAGATGTTCATCTGGCCTGCCTGGAGGTAGAGCACACACAAACATGTGCATACTGCACTCCTTTCCATATACATAGCAGCATATATTCACACACACACACACACACACACTCAAATCCAGCAAACTAAAAGGATTTCAAGGGTCAAAGGTCCACAAAAATCCATCAATTAAAAGATTTTTTTTTCATCCAAGCGAGTGACGCAGACTGTTTTTATTTAGAGTCGATGGTTTAAAAACACAGACAAACCAAACATTCCCCTTCCTCTCCTAGAACTTTATCCAAACCACACATCTCATCCCACAAACCATCGTGTTGCCTCTTCCTGTCTCCCCCTCTCTCTCCCTTTGCACAGCGCCTGTCTTTTCTTTGGCATCCATGTGGGAAATTAAGGAAGAGGTTATGGTTAGGGTTAACATTAGGAAAATGTTGCCTTGATCAAAAAACAATTTGGTAAAAATACTCTATCTGTCCATCAAGGTTTTTTTTTCACTGATCACCACTCAGTTCATCATCACTGGGGGTTTATTATTTTATATAAGGACTTCTGACAAAGTTTAACATTAATAAAATGACCCTTTCAATGAGGACATTGCTCTTTGGCTGATAGGTGGTCATATTACACATTTTTAGTATATTTTGCTTAATACATTGTGTATTTTGTGTACTATTTGCTATGCAATAAAAGCAAAATGCCAAATTTGACCTTGTAAAATAATCCTTGAAGCTTTGCCTTGATAATGGTAATCGGGAAACGGCTAATCTCTGACAGGAAAGCTGGACAGAATTGACTGATAATGTAAAACGGATAAAAAGTCCCAGTCACTTAAGGAAGGTGTCCTTACTGTAGCTCTGACGGTGGGTTCCTGTTAAAGGAAGTGTGTCTTGCACAACACGAAGTGACCGTATCAGATTCCCATCGTGTGGGACTCGGTGACATTTATTTGTGAATACCGTAGGACGCCAGGCATCCCATGTCTGAATAGTCAGTATAAACAAGATATGTGAATGAATGAATGGAATTTGATAATGTTAGTGTCATACTGAGTCATAGCCCATCCCACGTGGGATTACAACACACCCTTACATCAAAAACCAACAACACAATACCTAACTCCTTCCTTTCCTTACAGTAAAACCACATCGACAGTAGACGATCAGTCTCGCAACTATTTAGACAGTAACTGGTGAGAGGACACTGAGGTAATAAAATAAATAATGATAATACAGGTGAATGAAGTAATTAGATAACGTCATAGATTGTCACTACTTTCTGTTTTGTTCCTGACCTTTTTCTGAAGCGCCGCGTAGATAACGTGCCAACGTACATGTCTCTTTTGCAAACAGCCACATCGTGAATCATTCTTGTCCAACACATCACTCAGTGTTATACCTGATTAAGAGCGCCATTAGGCAGAAAAATTAAAGGAAAACCCAGGCACCAGCAGTCAAACCTTCTCGCTCAGCCATATGCAACACTGGGAATCATTGACATCATTTCATTTACCGTATAAATGACTATAAAATACAAACAAATGTTTCTGTTTGTGCTTGATAAGCATGCGTCACATCAATGACTTTTTTTTGTTTATCTCTCCTTGTCCTTGAAGGGTGCGAGAGAGGAAAGTCTGCATTTACTGCGAAGATTCTACAAGGTAGTTATGCACATACTAATACAAGTAATGCTCAATAATACACACATATATACATAAAATATACAGGGAAAGAAAGACCTAACAAAAACGCAGTCAGACAAGAATACATTGTCTAACAAATTATATTGCAAATAAATCTTGCCTTTAACCATTGCTGACTAATTTAACGCAACAGGATTTAAATTCAAAAGGAATAATCTTCCTGAATGCGGCATTCTGGTTTGTCTGGTAAACTGTAAGTGAAAGACGAACCCTAGTTAGGTCGTATTGTAGCGTATTGTTGTGTATGTGTGCATGACTTTGTGTTAACTTACAATAAAAGAAGCCACTTCTCTGAAACACTAACGGGTAAAACCGAAAGGGCTTCCAATATGTAATCAAAGCCGTTTTTCTGGTCTGGCGAAGGTATCGGACAGTACTAACAGCATCTAGCATCTATCCATTGAGGGTTTGGTGAAAGGGAGGTCGATTTTTGCTGCGTCTTCCTGTGGTTGTGTAGAATTTTTGATGTGATGTGGTGTAAACAGTCACTGTCCTGCATGCTTGGACGCTCAACAGTGCATACACAAACACACTCCTTTATCTGCGCTGCAATTTCCCGATGAAGAATTTGTCTGGGTCATTTAGTGGCACAGAGCAGATAAGCAGACGTTGTACTGGTAGGTGCTCATAGTATCATGTTTACTAGATATGGACTTGCAATAGTTTTCAGCATGTATCCATCCATCCAAATTCATGCTCTGCACCAACACATGAGTCTGTTGGTGTATGTTACCACGAGATAGACCAGGTGGCAAAGGGAAAGTGAAAGAGAGTTTAAGTTGTCTTTTCACAACACAAAAGTGGTTTCCTAAGCAACATCAAATTAGATACATTTGCTATACATTTTCGATGTGTGCACGGCCAGTGTGACTACGGCAAGAGGAATGAGACTTCTATTTAAAGGCTGTGGTATGGCAGAAACATAAACAAAAAGTAACAAGAAGTGTGATTTCTTGAACAATGACCCGTTCCCTATTCTAATTCTAATATCACAGGGCGAGGAGATTTTTCTGGACATGTTTGAGGATGAATACAGGAGCATGACGGTTAGTGGGCTTTCATTATATGTGACGTGTCTTTTCTTTTTTTCCTTCCTGCAAAAGGAAAAGTAATGTAGAGTACACAATTCTGTGTTGCTAATGTGTGTATGATTGTGCAGAGTAAACCGCTGAATGTGGAGTATCTAATGATGGATGCCTCAATATTACTGCCCCCCACTGGCACCCCTCTGACTGGCATCGACTTTGTCAAGAGGCTGCCTTGTGGAGACATGGAGAAGACACGCAGGGTAGGTCCCGCTCACGCGCCTCCAAGTTCAAAATTCTTATTTCATTATTACAATAGTTAGTGCGTGCATACTGTTACAAAATACAGATTTCAGGTGAGTGCATACCGTAATTGCATTGTAACTCCCCAGCATGTGTACCTCTGCCAAAAACAAGCTTGGTACACGTAAGTGGCAGCACTCCAAACCTCAGATGAAAGATAAGATGTAATAACCTGAATCTGACATTGCTACAAATATTGTGTCATTGATGTCAAATTCTCACCTGGGTCTGTCGTGCGTTTGTTGGGGTTTGTTTTAAGTAGCAGGTTCAGAACTACATATTTAACATGAGATCTGTGCATTTCTGTGGGACCTCTCCACTTTGTGCAGGCGATCCGTGTGTTCTTCATGCTGCGGTCATTATCGCTTCAGCTTCAGGGAGAACCTGAGACGCAGCTGCCTCTGACTAGACCTGAAGACCTTATCAAGACAGATGACGTCTTAGACCTCAGTAAGACACACAGGCACTACACCGTCAGTCATAAAAGCAGTATTTCTTAAGCTCTCAACACCAGGCCCCCGGCTACGGGACAGTATGTGTGCCTATTATTTTTACACATAGGGTTCAGTTTCAAGGCAGTTAAGGACAACAAAAAGTGCAGGTGAAAATTACAGGTACAACCATAAATACAATTTATAAAATTTATAAAATCAGCCCCCTACAATTTACTCAAAATAATGTCTGTCAACCTGCATGTACGTCTGACTCTCATCGGGAATTCTCCTTCACACTGAAACCGTAGGAACTCTACAGCTACGATTACCAAGAAATGCACACGCAAGCACTGACAACCACAACAACACTGATCCGAACACAGGCATATATTCGAAAGCTTCCCACACATAAAGATAAACCAGACGTTCCTGTCCTAATGTACACAGGTGTGTAGATGTTGTTGAAACGTGCGGAACACTGCCGTGCAGGATGTCACAAGTACAACTGCACAGTAACGTGACACTGTCTCAGATGCACACAAACTCTGCACCTCTGTGCTTCAAATGCATGCACATGTTTGCAACTCTGATGCGTTTTCAGAATTTGGGTGTAAATATGCTACCTGTTACTGTGATTACCCCACAGCTCGGACAGAGGAAAGGCACCTGGCGTCCATCACATTTTGGGTTGTCTGGACCAAAATACAAAATTTTGCTCTACAAGGTCCTGATACCCACGTATGAGGACATTATACTTTTCCTGTTTGTGAAAGTACTTAAGCCATTCCTCAAAGGGGCACGGATTTTTTTCCCCTTCTGTTTTTGTACTCGGGACAAATAATGAGAAATTAAACATGCCATGAAAGAGTTTGGGTCCTAGGAGGTTGCAACACCAAATGTTTGTAGCCAAAGGTGGTCTATTAGGCACAACCAGAGAGGACTAGGCTCTTTGTAGCCTCCTTACAAAAACTGTAGAGAACAGGAGAGAGACGTCTTCATGACAACATCAGCTGATCTCGCATCAGTTTTACGATCTCTCAGTTCAAATGTCGCTATCATGTCAGTAAAACATCTAGCTCTGAATCACAGCCTCGACCACAATCTGTGTTGCTGTGTACACCAGGTTTCCTCCTGCCTCTCGTCCAAGCTACCAGAAAACCACACAATTAATGCGTAGTTTCCAGGTTATGAGGAACACCTACAAAGTTCAGTGCAGTCAAATACAGATGTCCCCTTTATTGGTACAAATGGCTTTGTAACGCATTAGAAAACGAACCTACTTTCAGCAGGATGAAGACTGACGTCATCATAACTATTCTTTGATTGTTTACTGAGAAGTCACTGTAATGCTACAGCTCTCTGAAAACGATGATCTAGCATGAAGATAACATCTTCTTAGAATGGAAGGACATGCAACACACACACCTATGTGTAGCAGTCACTTATAGTGTGATGTTGCAGACAAGTCGAGAACAATACCACATTTGTTTTCCATTCATAAGTCCAGGGTATGTTAGAATATGCAATAATTCAATGCGTATGAAAATGACAGTTTTGTTATAATCATATTGCTCCCCACACAACCTAACATTGAAAAGTTGAGTGAGAGCTTCTGACTTGGCAGAAGGACTATCGGTGTGCGACTCAGTTTGATGTCAGCCTGTATGTCTCACATCCAATGAGATCTGGTGATCAGGAACAAGGTTAAAGAATCATTGCACATTATTTGGTCTGATGAAGCCGAACCCCACCGGCAAAGACCTGAAAAATATCACCTAGGTTTTTTGGCGGTAGCAGTTGTTAGCAATGCGAGCCCTCATTCAATCACACCAAACTTCTAAATTGCGGTCATCTGCCTCGACCGGTTGGGGTTAGTGGACAGAGAATCACATTTGCCGGACTTTTGTGGGCACATATTAACTGAAGAAGCACTGAAGGGAAGCATCGTCTGCTGAGTCAAAGTAATTAATATTTCACCAGAAACGGTTACTTCAGCGTTGATTTCTGTGAAGATTCTCAGCCACCCGGTTCATAAAAAAACAAAGCATTACGTATTAAATACGTGTTTACTCATGCATTATTTGCTCATCAGTGGGGTTTGTTGTATACTGTATACATGTGTGAGCCTGGTGACCTAGCAGCAGTGTGATTTTAGTCATGGCCTTAGGTCTTAGCAAGAGGCCCACCTCCTTTATGTGAAACCGGCCTATTCCCTTCGTTTTCTATTAAGTTTATTTTAATTCACATAACATTTCAGAAAGAAAGAAATCCCCCCCCCCCATCAGAAAATAATACAGTTTCTATATTAGGTGTATCTCATGATGTAAGCAAGGAAAGTCTCTTCTCCTTTTTTTACATTTGTGACTTCATCAGTAACTCCGTGAGCTGTCAGAATGAAAACCTGTGAGGGGAAAAAACTTCAGAGAACATCTTTGTAGATGTGTTAATTCTATAATTTAGCAGTTTAAAATGTAGTAAATGGTTTTTTTAATCAGTTCTGAGGAAATATTTTGCTGTAAATTCCACTCGTTTATTTTCTTTTACTTACCAGTGATGACTGTGACTTCTGTGAAAATTCAGGTAGTCATATCTAAGAGTTATCATATCATCTGTGACGACTGAACTATGATTTCGGTACTTTTTGGAAACAAGAGTTAATAATTGAACCTGATAAGAGGCCTGATCAGTAGATCACACCTGTGACACAGCAATCTGCAGATCGCTTCTTCACTAGACCCGTCTTTAGGCTGACTAGTTAAAATCACCTTTTTCCATCAGTCCTAATTTATTTTCCCCCCTCAAACCACATTCTCGTCCTTTTGTTAATTTTTCTCCTTCGGGGGGTATTTTCCTGAACAGATGGAAATATACCTACTGATACCGAATATCTCCCTGCAGCTTCACTTTCAAATCTGACTTGGTGGTTGAAACTGTGACTGCCTCATTCCAAATGCCAGTCGAAAGGCTATGTGGCAGATTTGGTAATGATAGTTACTACAGGTGTGACATCACTTCCAGGAATCGGTGATGTCGCACTTGAAAAGATCACTTTAAAAATATTTGGCCGTCAGTCTGTAATATTGTACTATGTAAAGTGCTTTGAGATTTGGCACTAAATAGATGAACCTAATTGAACTGAATTATTTATTTATTTTACATTTAGAGCCTTTCGTGGCTTTTTTAAGTTACTGTCACTTTCATTTAAGATTTTAATTGATTTTTGGTGACTGACTAATATCTAACTTCTACAGAGTCATTCTCTGGAAAGCAGGGGTATTTCCTCATTGGTTGGGGTATTTAAACATCCCACCTTCAACCCACAGTTATTTATTTCTGACCATTGGGCTGCCACCACCTCTATCTCTGTAGGAGCGTAGTTTTTGTTGTCTGTACTTGTATGTTGTGTAGGACGAGAGTTGGCCTCGTGCTGTATGTCCACATTCAGTCCAGTGAGCAGGTAGTCTGTTGTAGGAGTGAGCGAGCGAGGCTTTGTAGTCCTGGTTGCATCAGATTAGATCATGCAGAGACACTAAATTACACTCATGTGCTGATATAACTTTACTGTGGAGCACGGCAGGTGTAGTATTAGAATCATCTTACAGCGGCTATAAATTTTAGAGGAGTGTTTGTTTGGAGTTGTAAATAGCCGATAAAGTTGTTACTGTTTAACCTGACACTGATTTCATGTATGATTTTCCTGTTACGCCATACATAAGTATGAACAGCTGTCTTGAGAAGAATGTGACTGTTTTCTTTTGGAAGGGTTTTCCCCATCAGTGAGAACAGTAACTTCATTGTCTTGTGGTGTTTGTGCAACCTGGCAGGTTGGCTAAGGACACTTGATAGCTGGAAGGAACACTTGCAGGTTCACTGCTGCTCGCTGCCCTGTTGTCTGCTGCTCGTACTTTAAACTACTCAGGTTGCTTGTTTGATTGTGGTTGAAAATGGAGAACTGAGGGTGTCTTTCTTTCGTCAGATTTGTCAACCAGACAGATTTCTGTAGAACCCTGATAGAAACATGTACATAATAGCATTAGCACTGCGTCTGACAAAGCAAAATGCTAAACCAATGACATAGTTTTTGCCCAATGTGTTTGCTTATAATTAAATTTTTTTCTTTATTCTGTGTGGTGGGCAAATCTAAAAATATCACTTGACTAATAATCTCTTTACCACATGAAACCACCTGTTTCATAGAGATGTTCCCCCGTATTTCGCCAGTGGAAACAGATTTAGTGGTGGAAACGCCACCATTCTAGTGATTGCTAAAAAACATTTGGACCACTAAAAAGCTATGGCGTCGCACTCATTGTGAAGTGACCAGGCGAATGTATCCACGATCATCTTCAGACAGACGTCGAGACAAAGCTGGGGGTGGGACGTTCCTTTCCCCCACTGGTCTGGGGATTCAGTCAATAAAACTTCCCCTAACTTCTCCGGCTCTTTAGCTGTTGGTGTCCCTTACGTGTCGTAGTTGTTCGGGGACTACTCAATCAGCTGCAGGTACTTTTCACTTCTCACTGTGTCAGCATGTTAATTCCAGTTCCTGGCAACTCCCATTGATCTCTGATGCTGGTTAGAAAGAAAGTCATTTAAAAACTACTGTTTCTTCAGCAGCAGCTGACTGACGCTGACCTAAACCTCAGACAGTGCAAAAATACTACTGTGTATAAACAAGAAGCTGAGTGTACTAATATAGCTGCAGTCACTTTCAGACTTCTATTTATCATTAGTCACATACTCCTGGAAACACAGATTGCTCAGAATTCTTAATAGAAATGAAGGAAACAAAGATTCTAAGTATTAAAAAGAGGAAGCAGCACTCATCATCGGTTTGGTGACTACTTCATAGTCTGGGGGAGGGATTTCATTTTAGGTTTATGACGACGCAGCGACGCGGTATCGTGATTCAATGTGCACCCCGACATATGGGAGGAAAGCTGTCTAAGTGTAGTACAGCAGATGTTTATTTGCATATTTAGCGCTACGGTTTCTGTGTAAACAGAAAAACCAGATGAATCATTGTATGGGATCCTTTGGAACTTAAACAGAAGTGGGCAGTTAAAACTACATGAATGTGGTGGTTCGTTAGTAGTCAAGCATGTTCCAGTCTAATACCCTTTGGTTTTTCTATGGGCTTGTGGGTGTGTCCTATTGTCCTTCCTTTTTAGCCTTTTAGTGTTAGGGTTTGGTAAATGGTGAAAGAGGCTTTGATGTTTTAATCACTGCATCATTGAAAAGCATGAATTTGGCACTCGTTCCATTTCTGTGAACAAACATAATAATCAGCTACATTCTGTTTTCAGTTCAGTTCAGTTGTATGTATATATCACCAAATCACAAGAGAATCATCTCAAGGCACTTTACAAATAAGGTAAAAAGTACATAGTTAAAGAGAAAGATACCCAACAACCCCCTCGAGCACGCCCTGGGCGACAGTGACGAGGTAAACTCCCTTTAACGCAAGAAACCCCCTGAAAACCGCACTCGGGGTGGGCGGTCATCTGCTCGACTTGTTGGGGTGAGTGGACAGTGGGGAGAGAAAAAACAGCAGATAATCGTAGCAACAGAGTTGAATAGAGAGCAGAGGGAACAAGATGGTTTAGATTCATAAACTGATTACTCCACTGTTGCTTTTCCTTTTGATTAGATGTGGTTTGATCCTCCTCAGTTAAAGCGGAGGAAAAGCAGGGAACTATTTCCTGAAAAGTTTGGAGCGGAAAATATTTATCACTCTTTATTGCTGGAGAAAGTAATTACTGGAAATGATTATTTTCAATATTATTATTATTATTATCTTTTTCTAGACCCGAAGCCGCCTTTGAAACACATTTTCACGTGCGTGTTGCACAACAGGACATTTACCGTCACATCTTTTTTCTTTTCTCTCCAGATAACAGTGACCTAATAGCCTGTATGGTGGTCAGTAAAGAGGGCGGCCAGGCCCAGAGGTTCCTCGCTGTCGATGTCTACCAGATGAGTCTTGTTGAACCAGAGACCAAACGCCTTGGATGGGGTGTTGTCAAGTTTGCCGGCCTCTTGCAGGTATGTGAGAGGTTTTGCGTGTTGGTCTGTATATTCGCTTCATCCCACACATGCTGGTTTGTTGTCACCTGGGTTTTTCCAGATAGGTTTCACTGGAGAAGTTTTAGTATCATGAGAGAATTTATTATACATTTATTTTGACATGTTTAACACATTTAGTCATATTGTCGACTGTCCTGGTGAGGACATGGATGAGTGTGTTTAGCGTGGAGGCCTGCATACAAGTGTGGTGGCGTAGCACGCTGCACTTTTCATGACTTGTTTTACTCATAAAGCTCTTTCCATCATTCTGCACGGCGTCCCCCCACCAGTGTATCAGCGTTAACATGTAAAACATAACCCGATTGACAGTGGGAGCAAAGGAAACACTTTCTTAGCAATCTTTAGACAATGCTGGACATGAATAACTGACCTATAGCAGTGGAATTCAAAGCATTTCTTCCTCGTTTTGAAGCCATTTCTGCTGGTGGTCCCCTAGGCAACAGTTTTTTTTTATTTGTTCTCTCCTACTGCTTCACTTTTCAATTCTCCTCCCTCCTTCCACCACTTTCTTTAATCTGTCTAATCCTTTCTGTCTTTTTTGGTTTTCCTTTCTCTTTGTCTCTCCCTCCCTAAACAGGACATGCAGGTGTCCGGCGTAGAGGACGACAGCAGGGCATTGAACATAGTCATCCATAAGCCCAGCTCGAACCCACACGCCAAACCCCTGCCCATCTTGCAAGCCAACTTTATCTTTGCAGACCACATCCGCTGCATAATTGCAAAGCAGAGGCTGGCCAAAGGTCGCATCCAGGCGCGGCGCATGAAAATGCAGAGGATAGCAGGTTGCAAAACTTAATTCTGTATTAAGCTTCTCTCCCAGTGGCTTTTCTTTCATTCTTTTATTACAAGTCTGTATAGTACCTTTGTTTCTGTACTTTAAACAGAAAGTAAGGAGAATATCTTCACAAAAGAAATCAGTTCAAATCAAGTAATGCTCAGGCACAGCCCACGTTTAGCAATCTGTACTTCTACTACTGAGAAAGATGTTTTCATAGTGTCAACATTTCTAAGAATCAGCGTTTCTTCTCATCGCAGTTCATCTTTGATTTAAACAAACAAAAAAAAAAACACATTGTACTGTACTGTTCTTGTTCCCCATTAATTTTATTAGAGCTCTTTCTTAGCTGTTCAGCTCTTCGTAAGGTTATTAAAATTGCTTCAGCCAATAAGTAAAATGTAATGCAAATATGTACCAGCAGAAACATGTGCATGTTTAAAACATGGGAATCTTTGCACTGTGGCTTCAGTTTGATTTACACATCAGACACATGTACTTCCTCTCTTTATGGTCAGCTTTTTCATTTTTCTTTAAATACACATATATAGGGGACATTGGGAATCTTGCTAATGCAGCAAAACTAAAGAGGATGTGAACCAATACAGTCACAAAAACACTGGAAACATGTCATATGCACAAACGTTTCTTAGTTACACTGCATCCAGTCTTAATATAAACAAATGCAGAGGGCTCCTTTTTCCTTTTTTTGACATTGCTAACTGAATTTAGTTTTGAGCATGAGTTGAGCTGTTTTTTTCTATTTCTCTCTGCTTCCTCTGTATGCAGCTCTGTTGGACCTGCCAGTGCAGCCCAGTGCAACAGAGGTTTTGGGTTTCAGTCAAACGGCAAACGCGTCACCCAGTGGCTTGCCTTTCCGATTCTACGAGCAGTCAAGAAGGGCCCCCAACGACCCCACGGCAAACAGATCAGTGTTCGCCTCTGTCGATAAAGTACCAGGTAACATACTCTTCACCAGGCTTTGCTGCCTGCACATGCCGCTTTAGTCTTTACACCATTTTAAAGAAACAGTAACACATGTTATGCTTCTCCCTCGGCCCTGATTTCATCTTTTTAAATTCTGATACTTTTTTTAGGCAAATCTATCCACTAGGTTAAATTGTATTATCTGCTGCAATTCAATATTGGTCCATTAATCCACCTCAATACTTGCCCTACAGCTTTATGTCATTTAAAATAATAAAAATTATATATATAATATGTATTTTTCTAGTTTTGCACCTAATACACATGTTGACGATTGGAACATTAGTAATGTAAGATTTTTATACACCAGGTTTTGCGGTGGCCCACTGCGTCTCTCAGCACAGTCCCTCACCCCTCTCCTCCCCTTCGCCTCCCTCTAGTGGAAGTGGGAGCACAGGAAGATGTGACTCTGTTACTGCAAGCACTATATCTGCTCAGAGCCCCACAGGTAGCGTACACAAATACACAGTATCTACAGCCCCTGCAACACATATACAAAAATAAAGGAGTACGTACAGTATGGCATCTTTTCATGGGACAACAAGGAACATATGACACACAGAGTAAAGTAGTCAGTCTACAGCTGCCCAGTTATTGGAGCGAGGGGATCATGCTCGGCTTCAGTATGTCACAGTACAAGTTGACATTCATGGTTCCCTCAATGAACTGTAGCTCCCCACTCACTGCAGCCCCAAAGCATGACACTTCCCCCACCATGCTTGACTGTAGGCAAGACACACTTGTCCTTTTTACCCTCGCCTGGTTGCTGCCACACACGCTTGACACCATCTGAACCAAATGAGTCATCTTGTTCTCATCAGACCACATGACATTGGTCTAATAATCCATGTGCATCCAGGTGCCACGTTGAACTTCGCCGGGGTGTACTCACTTTTGTTGACCGCTGTTAAGACATAAATGGCTGTGTTTTGATCAAACTTACACGGTTATACAAACTGTAGACTGTGGAATAAACAAGTGTCATATCTTCAGTGTTGTCCCACGAAAAGATAATATTTATAACGGGTGCACTAACTTTTGTGACATACTGTACATGTACATTAAAATAAACAAATTACGGGCAGTAAAATGGTTTATCTAAACAGTATGTGTGCACATGAAACTCCTTTACGCACATATAGTTTTGGGTGTGACAGCTGCATATGTACTGTACACACACACACCACAGAAACCACAGTAGCTTGCAGCGGCGTCAGTTGAACTGTTGGCACATAAGATGTGACACAGGGCACTTACAAAGTCCCGTGCTACTTGCATCGTGCACGGTCATACATACATACACGGTTGTGGGTTCGAACCCCCGTCTGACTTCTAATCCATCCCCTAGCAGGTGTGTCCCTGAGCCAGACACCCAGCGCTAGCTCCTTGTAAGTCGCTTTGGATAAAAGCGTCTGCCAAGCAAAGTAAAGTACTAGGGTTCTGTGTATGGTGTTTCTTTTATCAATGTGAATAATCACTATAGAACCAGAGCACCTGTTGAACTGGTTAAAGAGACACAGCGTGCCTAACGCAACACGGTCTAGATGATTCAGTTTGCTCGTCCTAGCTTGCATCACGTCGGCCGAGCACGCATTAAAGCGTTTGACTGTGTCAACAGAGAACTAAACAGTAAGCTATCAAACATGGTTTTGTAAATCTGATCATGATGCTGTAAAACCATGTCATTGTGTCTTATTTATACTGCACCCTTAACTGAAACAATGTGAGTATACCGTTGCAGTAGTTTCCATAGCACAGTTTATGTTCCTGTTCTCCCTACACAAACTCTTCTGTCGTTGTTAGATTATTAGTGGCACCGCTGTTGCATCTGCTCTTGGGCAACGTCTGCACCCAGTACCTCTTTCGTCTTCTTTTATTGGCAAACAATACGTAAGAGCGAAAGTTGACTGTGGCTACAACCAAGGAAAAGGAAAGTAGATACTTGGTGAACACGATGTGCCCTGTTACTCAGCCTCTGCGTGTGTTATAATCTTATTTTCTATTGGTTCAGCTTGATTTTGGAAATATTGGCTAATTTCTCTCTTTATGAAATTGAGGAATGTTTGTTTTATTTTTTCTAGTCAGGGTCACACTGGGAATCCATAAAAATGTCTCACACTGAGTTCACCTGTCCGCCTCTCTTTTCACCCGTAGATGATGGTATCTTTTTGGAGCACACCCCACCCTCATCCTCAAGTGGAGAAGGTGACGGAGGAGGTGGGGAAGTAACAGTATTCTCCTCTACTCCCTCAACCCCAGTCCTGGCCCCGAGCCTTACTCCTGCCTCCCAGCCCACCATCTCCCTCCTCACAGACAACAACACTGATGCTCTCAGTGTGGAATCGCTCACGCTGCTGCCCCCCGCTGACTCGCCACACCTGCACCCATGCGCCAGCTATGTTCCCATGACGCACTCCCTCCAGAGACCAGATGCTTCTATTCCGGAGGAGGAGGAGAAAGAAGGGGATGAAAAAGGAGAGCCGAGGGACGAGGAGCTGCTAGAGGAGGAGGGGTCGACAATGGATGAGACGATAAAAGAAGAAAACACCACAGCGGAGTTGAGCACACCCACTGACGAGGCGCCAGAAGGAGATGAGCCAGAAGGTGAAGACACAATGATGCCACCAGAAGGTGATGACACAGCTTTAGGTGTGGACCCAGACCTGTCGTCTAGTGCGGAGATGCAAGGAAAGGACGACTTGGCAGCTACAGAAGATGCTGAGAGGCACTCTAAAATGCCAGACTCACCTGAACTAGACTGAGCCTCACACACACCTCATGCACTTAAGTCTCCAGACCACACAGAGGACAGAGAAGGCGATAGGTTATTTGCAGTGTATGTTGCAGTCTGTGTGTGATGAGTGAGTTGGATAGTCCCAAACTCAACATTTGTATTTGCACATGAAGAAAGACGCTAAGAGCAGAGGAGGGGACAAGCTGTTAGAACTCAACGAAGTCAGACTCGAAGCACATTCAGATTTCTGTGCACTGGAGTGTATCCGGTCATGTGTATGCAAGTGTTTTTAGCGTGTGTCAGTACGCGCAACCAGCAATGTTTTTTACTCGTTCTGAGCAAACGGGCCACATGCTGCTGCCGTGTGCTGCTTAATCCCATGTCAGGTTTTAAACGATCCTTTGTGTTATTGTGTCTTATGTTTGCGCAGCAACTCACCACTACTTGTCTAGTGCTAGTAATGGTTACTTCTATGCTATCTCTCACACACACACAGACACACACACACACACACAGACACACAATCTACAGTACAGTACCCACAGCCAGGTGCGCTTGCCTTTAACCCCTGAATGTCATATCCATTAGCAGTTACTTCCACCTAGAATTGTCATTAATAAGTTCTACATTTGCCTTAGTTCTTACTTTTCCACATGTAAATTAATGGTCAGTTCAAGTTCTATTTTCTAATCGATATATAACAAAACAATTAACTAAGTAATCTAATAAAACACCATTTTAATGATTGAATGACACCCGCAACCTAATAAAACTCGTGTGTCATAACAAACCATATAAAACGACGTGCTCGCCGCCAGGTCTGCACATCTGTATCTGCTGGTTCTCTCTCATGCGTTGGCCTGAGCCCGTGTGTGTACAGTATCTGACGTTGGGTTTAAATAGCCTCCAGTGACTGACGTCGTTTTCTAAACTGTCATTGAGAACAGTTGGGAATGTTTTTTCATCAAAAAACTGATGCGTACTTGAAAAATGAAAAGTAGAACTATGATGTAGTTAATTTCCCCCAAACAAATGTCAGACATTATGCTCGAGTGATGTGTTGGGCTCACAGCCATGCGTAAACCTGGAAAACTTGAAAAATACCAACCTACAGTTTGATTCCTTTTGGTTTTCAGGAAACCAGACGCTGTTCTGGGGTCAGTATCTGGCTGCCAACTCCCCCCTCCCCCTCCTCTTTTCATGATCTGAACAAAGCTTTACTGCGGCAATAATCTTACGAGCTAACCGATGTGGGGAGACATGAATGTAAAGTTTTTCTCTCCCCTAACAGTGTTAGTCGGTCAATTTGAACGGGATCAGTGTGTTTCAATCTCATTGACTTAATTTGTAACTCGGTACTAACAAAGCGCACACACACACACACAGACATTTATATTCCTTCTCTGCCTTTGCGTTCCAGCTGGTTTTCTTTCTTTGCTGTGCCATTATCACACCACTGAAGTCTTAACGCTCAGTCATGGTTGTTTCTTAACATGTTTATAAATGAGAAATATAGAGCAATACTCTCTTTTTCTGAGTCTTTCTCTCGGTATTTCCGTACCGCTACTGTAAATAGCAGACGAGTGATAGTGATGCTTAGTGATAGACTGAAGAGGCTTGCTACTATTTTTAAAGCTGGTGGCACTGATGGTTTGGAGGTAGACACCACCTTGTTGGAAGACAAGTGGGTTGTTGTCTGTAACCACTGGCAACCTCTACCAAAACATGCAAAACAAGTTTCCATCATAAAGTACCTAGTTGTAGTGTGTGTGTGTGTGTGTGTGTGTGTGTGTGTGTGTGTGTGTGCGTGTGCGTGTGCGTGTGTGTGTGATACATTTGTACGCTCTGTAAATGCTTTTGGCTTTTAAACCTGTAGTTATTGTTATTGAACAAATACAGAGAAATAAATAAAGAGAACTGCAATAAATTATTCTACATAACAACAGTGACTCTGTGACGGAGCTTGGTGATTTATTTTGTGGTGTTTTTGTTTCACTGATGGATTGTGCCCATTCATTTTCTTGTGCCTTAGCTCCTCCGTTCTCTACTGTAACTCTGTGTGTGTGCAGGCAATGATTATGTTTCATAGCCAAGATATTCTGGGAAAGCTTGTCCGGCTAATTTTTATTTTCAGTCAGGCATCATAAAAACACTGAAGGAAGCTTCAGGTGAACAAACACCCACGTGGTGACCTTCAGACTGCAGCGGGAAACATTTCTGTGAAGAAAAATTTGTTTCTTCCTACACTTGATCTGCACATCCAAGTGTTTTAAAGTGAAATGAAGTGTGCTTGAGTTCATACCCCGTGTGTGTGTGTGTGTGTGTGTGTGTGTGTGTGTGTGTCTCAGGCGGACGGCTTGGAACATGACGTTGCCTTTACACTTTCTACCTTTGCGTTGTGTTCCTGTGGCTGCTCAGGAGCCCTCAGTCATCTTGTGGTTGGTACGTGTTGCCTTCATCGCGGTTCCTCTCTTCAGGGAAGTCTGGTTGTGTGTGCGTAAATATGTGAATGGGTTCCTGGTACTGCATCGATACTGAAATGGTTCAGAGTGTGTGTGTGTGTGTGTGTTTGCTCAGTGCCAAACCACAGTTGCTGTGTTGAGTCTTGAGTGTAGAGATTTTAGAAAGATGTGAAGATTTCGCCCTTTTCATCCTCGCTCAGCTCTCAGCATGTGATCGCTGATGAAGATCAACTCTGGGTGGTTCTTTTTCTTGCATATGCTAATTCTAAGTATTGTCATCGATTCGTTGCGTCTTTGCTTCTCCTAGGTGTAACCTCCACCGTTTCCTCCCTTCTTCACACTGGTTACCCATTTTCTCGTCTCTCGTCTCGCGTCTCGCTCGTTGATGTGTCGACCTTAGAAGAGCTTCACCTGAATGCTCGTGTGTGCATCATGCTTTATGATGGAACCAAAAGCCAAGCCACAGCACTGCTCCACAGTGCCGCTAGTGGCCAATGCACCTTTTATTTTTTACTGTAATTAAGGGGCCTGTAAATTGAAAGTCTTGTAGAACCTGGGGAATTCTTGGAGCCATTTCGTAACAGCTGTTAGAAGAATTCCTACCACACAAGTGCTTCAGCTAAATCTTGGCCAAAAGCAGAAATGATCCTTTCCCACATCAGCACATTATGAAATTAAACAAACAGACGTTGTCTTAAATATTATGGAAGTTCTGTGTTTTCTGGTGAAGAGCCACCTCCTGTCAAAACATCTTTTCACTAAGGCTTCCTGTAAATCCGTTATGACCACGTGGTAAACGTATCTCACTATCAAGAAAGGGTGGGAAAATAAATCTGCTGTGGAAGTCTGACTCTACAAAGAACAACATTGACTAATCGTCACATTCGGGGAACTCATTAAGATCAAGAATTGGTGTTTGGTCAAAGGAAAACCTTGCCCATGAGAATACAGTCAACCAGAAAGCCGCCTGGTGGCCTAGTAGTCTTCTGAAAGCTGAGAGCCCCCACCATGGGGGTTATCTGTCTCAGAGTGACGTCTGGATCTTATTACCTAAAACAGATTCACAACAAATATCGAAGAACATGTTTCTACAATTCGCGTTCAACCTCAAGTGTATTGTTTCCCATTATATGTTGATTTCTGTACGTGTGTGTATGTTTGATAGACCGAAAACTCCCGGCAGGGATTCCTTAGAAATCAGCTGATAAACAGACGCAGTCTCAAAACACCTCACTTCACCTTTCACTTCTCAAAAACAGTTTGGAATGTCCTAAACTACGAGGCGCTGCACATGAAACTGCTGCGTAGGATTCGGTCGACCTCATCCCCCGAGCACCACGGGGCACACACGCACTTTGGCATTAAAATCTCTGATGTCAATTTCTACATTAAACCTCAAAAAGTAAGGATCGGCAAAGCCAGGAGTCATAAATTGCAATCATGGTGTGGGTAGAGATCACTGACTCATGTTCCACTGAGTGTGTGTGTGTGTGTGTGTGTGTGTGTGTGTGTGTGTGTGTGTGTGTGTGTGTGTGTGTGTGTGTGTGTGTG
>JAUMTR010000026.1:14223062-14323696 GCA_032270685.1 Microctenopoma stevenorrisi | reverse complement strand
TCCTCTGCTCCTCCATCACAGTCTGGTTTGGAGCAGCCACTGCACAGGACAAACACAGACTGCAGCACACAGTCAGAGCTGCAAAGAAGATCATTGGTGCACCGCGGGTCGAGGAAATCAGCACAGACCCCTCACACCTAGGACACAACGTCTTCCAGCTTCTCCCCTCTGACAGAGCTACGTTTGCTAGAGCAACCAGCCACAAGAACAGTTATTTCCCTCAGGCAATAACACTCATGAACAACTGACTGCTGCTGCTATATGGACACAAACTGCACACAACTCAGCACACTGCACACACACGAGCGCGCGCACACACACACACACTGTCTTGTCTTTCTGTCTTGTTATAGTTTCTCTTTCATTTATTGTTTTTCATGTATTTGTTTTCTCTCTACACAAGAAGAGCTACAAATGATCAGAAGCATATTCCTTGTATGTGCAGCGTACTTGGTGAATAAAGCTGATTCTGATGTGACAATAAAAACATTGGAAGCAAATAATATCTAAGTGCTGAGTGATGGCTCCTGAAGAAAAAGAAAGCAAAAAAGACAGTTAGATAAGACGCTGGCACCCACATCAGAATTAGTTTAGCAATGCCTGGATATGTGTTGTGGATCTTTGATGATTCGCTCTTTTAAAAATAAACACTAAGCGTAAACCTACACACAGAACCGCCGTGAGTGTTCCCTCTACACATCCAAACTGTCTGCTCTATTTTTAGTGACTCGTACCATCTCGTAAGATTAAATCTGGAACGAGTCCAATGGAACGAGTCCATGCGAGTACATGAAACAACTCTGCTGTTCCAGGGCGTGATCAAGCTCTCAAATGGTTGTCTGGGTTCTAAAACATCTTGACTTCTAACTTTGTTTTTTTTTTATGGTTCACACAAGTTCACTCATGGAGGCAAGTGATACTTCAGCATGATGTACATGCAGCTTTTTAACCAACAATATTTGTCATGCAAGTCAAATCTGATCTTAGTTCCTGGGAACTTGAGATTCGCAGGAGCACGTTATATTTCACGAGACAAATCCAGCTGTAAATCCAATGGTCTGAGGCAGACGAATTCAGATCCGAAGAATAGAACACGTCCAAATCCACTATCCAAAGACAGAGGTCAAGGTAAGGCTAGAAACAACTCGCAGTTCAGAGAGGGTCGGAGACAAACAGGGTCAGGTCCAATTCCCGAAGTCGGAAAGAGAGAATGGGGATGGCTGGTTCCTTGTTCTGGAGCTATTTTACACAAGCCCAGCAGAAGTTGGGTGCTGCAGCAGGATCATTTATTAATGTGCCTGAATCTGTGGCCATCGTCAACCTCCCTGATGTCAAAAACATTCACTGTTTGAGAACAAGTGAGAGTCGAGAAGAGGGGCAGCCCCATGTCTGATGCCCGCAGACTGCTACAGCTATTAGGTGCTAACCCTGCCTTGGTGTTGTCAATGCTGCTCTCTCTGCTGCTCGTGCCTCCGCTCATAACCATTAAAACCATAGAGTTACAGGAATCCACACACAAACGTGCGCACACACACACACACACACACACAGAGTCTGCAGTTATAATTGCTTTAATTATGAGGCCACTTAAAACATACTTCTAAACGGTACAACGGACACACATGCTTACCGTACAGCGCTCTAATCATAGGTCTAACATTTCCACTAAACTGATTCCGTCATAGGTTAACCATTGATAAACGTTCAGATATGAACCCCCGCACACAGACTCAGACAGATACGCCAACGCTCCACAGCTCTGTGGTTGTCCTTCCTTCACACTAACTCAGTTTGTAGAAGTCATGTGACCTGTCTGTTGGTAGCCTCTGGTACATAATTATTATTTACACGGCCATGTAGAAGACCAGCATTTGTGTGTGTGTGAACACATTTGTGCATCGAAGCCTATTAGGGGAAACACACACACCTGTGAACCTTTTGGCCTATCCCTATCTCGCACCATCACTATGTTTGCGAGCTGGATTTATTTTAATGATGCTGTTAAACTTGAGACTCGCATCGGGTTTTTACTGGATCTCTTGATGTCTGGATGCTTTTCACTTTCGAAGAAACGAAATGTTGAAATGAAAGTGATGTCAGAGCCACGCTTCTGGTCATGTAATTAAAAAAAGGAATTAGTTGTTACTAACACAATGACTCTTCATCATGTTGGTCAAATGTTTGCTACTCGTGTTTGTCCTTACTGTAGACTTGTTTGGAGGTGCAAAGCCATAAAAAGCAGGAAATGACACTTCTCTATAATAATTTTAGTATTTCAGAAGAAGAGGATCTATGTAACCCATTTACAGTAAGTACGCACACACGCACACACACGAGAAGCTCAGTTTTCATAATGTCAAATGTTAAAACTGAGCAAAACTTCCAGAGTTTTACTTGTCTTTTGGCAGTTTGGTTAATAATCTCTCTCTCGTCCGTTTGTTAGGCGCAGGCAGACGTTGGTGACACAGAAGCAGTGGATCATTACAAACTAATAGATATTTATGTGGGGTTAGAACCTGGGTTGGCTGAGACATGCCTATATGTCCTAGTCCACAAAGATGGTGCGATCACTTTGTTTTTGCCTCGATTCAGACAGACATTCACACTGTTTTAGGTTTTGAAATGAAAAAAAAAGGACTGTGTTGTAGCAGACACCATGACATATCAGAATGTCTCCAGTAAAAAAGACCTGAGACATTTCACAGCTCAGAGGAAACATCTTCACTGCCCTTGGTAAATTTGAGGTCACATAAATTCTTTGTATGTGCAACATACTTGGCGAATAAAGCTGATTCTGATTCTGATAAAAATGTCTTTTGTTCCACGGAAATTAATAATTAGCTTTCGTTGCTGTTTAAAATATGCTAATCTTGCATTTAAAACACAACACGCTTTGGGCCACAGATCCATTTGCTGACAACAGACTTCTGTTGATATTAAAAACGGTTGTTTCCAGCTATGATGGTCATTTATGACCTCAACAATCGTCTGGAAGATGATGACTCAGCTACCAGACAGCTTCTCCTGGATGTCAAAGAATCCTCACAAACAATCTCAATGCTGCATTTCGGGTTTGACATTTCTATGTCAGCCCAAACCTCTGAACAGTAGTCAGAGCCTGTTATACTAAAATCACTGTAGGGGACCTGGCTGAGGGAGGATCTGCAACGTCACTACGTATGATAAGTGAAGGCAGGAACCATTTGTAAATGAATGTTTCATGAGAGTAATTTACAACTGATATGTTATTGAGCCCTTTGGTGTAATTCCTTCGGAATCCCCATATGACACCAAGGTTCAGGGTTCAGTGTCTTGTGCATGGTCACGTTGACGTGTGTATATCATATCAGGGGAACCGCCGACCCTGGGGTTTGTAGATAGCTGCACTACCAGCTGATGATCAACACAGTCCTATACGCAGGAATCACATCATGTGAGCTTTCCTGTTTACCTCGGAAAAAAATCTGAATAAACTAATGAAATTACTAACAATGCGGTAAATAATCTCATGTACTGGCACATGTTTAAATACAGTAAATTACAGCCCAGTACAACAAACATCACAGATGACAATACATGGATTTGAATCTGGGTGTTTCCTTAAAGCACACATAACCGCTGGGAGTGGAGCCTGCACCCATTACTCAGTCATCAGTCAATTCTGTGTGGAAGAAAGAAGAAATCATACCAACCTGTTAATGCACGCGAAGCTCAAGCAGCCACACTGCTCCCACCAACTTGGGTGGAGCTATGAGACTAGATTTCCTGGGGTTACCAGTAAAAGGAAAGAGAGGAGAGTAAAGAAATAAATGTCTGAACCACACATGCATTAGTATTACTATTAATGTATATCAATCCTTTTTAAACTGGAAAGGACTGTGTGTGGCCTTGTGTTACTGCTTTGCACCTTTACTTTGTGTTTCTGAAAAGTTCAGAGTGATGTGACAAAGACAAACAAACTGGTAGCGTGGAACACACTACAACACTACTTATCTAGTAATAACCTGATATTTTTCAATGACTACTACTGTGTTAGTAATTACTTAATGCATTACTTGGGTAACTCCCAGTGAGTGCATCACACTTTGTCTCCCCCTAGTGGCTGATAGCGGTTGAGCTTTTTGACGCAACAACTTGATTGTTTTAGACATTATTATGCTGTTAAAACACAAAGGGAATCAGAAAAATATGTAATTATATAAACAGTGCAAAACCAAAGAAAGGAGATATTTATATATATATAAAAATTACAAAACTACAAGGTGTTAAATAATCCCATTGGTAGCCACTAGAGTGCACAGTTTTGTTATTTTTGATCAGTCTCTGTGCTTTAGAAGATCGCTGAGCAACGTTTATACTGTAACTGACAGAGACAGAGAGAGACAGTGAGTGTGAAAGAGAGGGAGAGAGGTCATAATAAGGTGCTGAGTGGGTGTCTTTAGCTAGATCACCACCGGGCTGGTGATAGCAAGTCTCTCAGAGTTTGTGTCTCTACATCCATTTTCACTCTCCCATGCAGTCTAGTGTGATGAATCCTGTTTCCCATCTCCCACTGCTCCATTGTCATTTATTTTACACTCCGAGATCAAGGACTTCTTCAGGATAGAATTTAGTATTAGTGTGTATGTGTGTGTATTTGTGAGTGGGCAGGTAATGCACCATAAATGTCGCTTTCACTGAATGGGCTCTCAACCCCTGTATATACTGTAAATACACACCTTTATGGTCCTTTGATACTTTTACGATGATTTATATGGTGACGCTTCTACAGAGTTTTGGCATTTTGTCCAAGGACTCCTCGACATGTAGCCCAGAGAGTAATCTAACCACTGACCCTACGGTTTCTAGATGACTGCTTTACCCCTGAGCTAGAGATGCAAAATAACCTCATAGAGACACAAAACAGCCACAAAAAAATGTCTGTAAATAGACAGAAAATAAACACAAACACACAAAAATTACAAAATAGATACAAAATAACAAATGAATGCAAAGAAACAAACACAGAAACACACTGACC
This sequence comes from Microctenopoma stevenorrisi, assembly GCA_032270685.1. Taxonomy (NCBI): domain Eukaryota; kingdom Metazoa; phylum Chordata; class Actinopteri; order Anabantiformes; family Anabantidae; genus Microctenopoma; species Microctenopoma stevenorrisi. The sequence continues at coordinate 14,318,676 of JAUMTR010000026.1, read as the reverse complement.
ACTACATTTATTTAGCTAAAAAAATGTCCTTTCACCGTTTTCCTACATTTATTGCACCAAAATAGCAGCGTGATCCCTCACAAGTTCTTCACTAGTTAATATAGCATAAATATGTTTTTAAACATGTGTCATCTCAGAACAGCTGGTGTTTTCTGGTAGCAACTAAATATCGTATAAACCAGCGGGGTCGGGTTCACTGCACAATGAGTGGTGTTTGAAATAGATCCTCATTCCGCTCCTGCTCTGAAAAGATCAGTATTATCCCATTGAACACAGGTGTGCACAAGCGGGAAGCCAGCGAGGGATCACGCTCTTGTCACAGCACTCATAACTCCTACACATTTGTTGGAGTACCTGTGCTGAGGGCAACCGGATATGAAGGGATTAGTCTGAACCTCCACGCATGTCATTTTCTCATTCTCGAAGCTCCTCTCCGACAGGTGAAACAAAGCGGTTGGCTGAAGTCCATGTGCATCAGCAGAGAAATGTTGTTTACACCCTCCCCAGGCCAACAGTGGGAGTTAGCAGCAAAAAGAATCACAGTGAGAGGGGAATTGGCTGTTCCAATGTGGGAGAAAAAGGCAAAATGTGTAGAAGAATACAATAATACATGTGAGACGTCCTCCAGCAAAGCCCTACCAGATTTGCCAACGCCGCCGTGCTAAGGCGTTGACCTGCACATGTATTCACCAACCATTGTTGGTTGATGTTATTTGACCCCCCTTGCATGTAGTTCTTATAAAATATCTTTTGCTTTCTGTTGAGGAACGAGCAGCCTTTAATAAGACGAACAGGAAAGAGTTTCAGTTAATAAAACGCGATCAGCTTGTTTGGATCTTTTCACCTTCATTAGCTCATTATTGGTCCTATATCTCCTACATGGTAATGACTTGTATTCTGTGTACTCACCAAGCCCGAGCTTACACACACACCCGCCCACACACGCTGTAAAAAGTCAGTTACACTGCACAATTACAATGATTACACAGACCACAGTTTACAGAAAAAGCACCATCCAACCTTATCCTGTTCGGGATGCTGGAGGTTCAGAATATGACGCAGGTGCAGACACAACTGCACAACTTGCCCTACAAACATGTGTGCGCTGCAGCACAATAAGCACATTTATGCAAAACACAGGCCCTCGCTGCATGCGCACAGCCAAAAAGAGGGAGACGGGGGAGAGGGGGAGAGGTGCAGTTATGCAAATACAGCGAGAAAGCAGAAGAAAGAGTTCCCTGTGGGCTTTTACAACTCTTCCAACGAGAGACAGAGAGGGTGCGAGCGTGGAGAGGGAGAAGAGAATAGAGGAACTTAGTAACTCATCGGAGACAAATGAAAGTTATATAAGTTACGTAACTGTGCTTGTTATTTTTTTATCTTTAGCAAAACATCTGTGAGGACTCACCCACCCTCCTGAGGCCTACTGCTTGTCATCCGTCCACCCCTGGGTGTGGTTATCATCCGTCCTGTGCTGGATGTGGTAGTAGGTCGTCTCAGATCTCAGCATTCATACAAACTCAAACATCACACGGGGATGTGATGTTGTGGAGTCAGGCCCGTGCTGCTGCCAATGTCTTCCATCCAATAATCCTTAAGAAGAATGTCTGAGAGCTGAGTCATGGCAACAGGACTTCTTTCTTTGTTTAAGAAGCATCTTCCCATCAAGTACCGAGAATAGAATCGCACTTCAAATAAACACACTGTTGGTGGATTTTTAAATCCCTCTTCCGTCTAAAGAGCTATCCCAGGAAAGTTAAACAACACAGTAGCTTCTTAGACAAAGAGAAAGCCTGCTTTATATCTCACTGAGAACATTCACAGTGACGTAACTGGCTGGAGAGGAGACTTACGGAGATAAATATACTGTTTGGAAGAGAGGAAATACAGTGTTGTATTAATATGAGCAGGATACTGTGTATGTGGTAAATTCTCTGAGGCACTTAATTTGCTGGATAACTAAACTGCTAAATGAGTTCAAATAATGCCATCATCTGCAGTTCACATTAAAGCAGCAGGACTGTTTCCACAGGGCAGCTAGTAAACCGTACACGACATTAGAGAGACACGTTTAAACATTACAGCTTCAAACTGCGCAGAGATGAAAGCACAGACTTCTTTAAATGACACAAATGTGCCTCAAGCACTATAGTTATTGCAAGTGTACTGTACATGCATGCATTCGTGTAACAGCATGTGTGCGTCAGAGTTGTGTTCTGTGCTGTAGTCAATGGATGACGAAGGAGACACAGGTTTACATAACATCGCCCCCCCTTTGTGGAAGAAACGGAGGAGAAAACAGGAGCATGCGATTGGAGAGATGGGAAGATGAGGGGATGGAAATCTACGGAGCCTCCTCAGGATCAGGTAGTAGGAAAAAGTGGTAGAAAAAAAATATTTCAGACGAACAAGGTGGTAGAAAAATCGTGTTTAACGTTTTGAACAGTGTAGTTGCTAATGTTCACTTTGTGTTTACATCCTGCAGGGATTCCAGAAACGGTAGCCCTACCCATCTGGGACTTTGGTTTCTACCACCTGACCCCTATAGGGGACTCCATAGAAATCACTTGAGAGATGAAACTATCTTTTGAAGATACTGAAGGGAGACAGAAACAGACAGATTATGACAGAAAGACGGCCTGGTAGCTCAATGGGTTAGGCGTCAGACTGGCATGCCGAAGGTTGTGGGTTCGAACCCCGTCTGACTCCTAGTCTATCTCCTACCAGGTCTGTCTCTGAGCCAGACACCCAGCGCTAGCTCCTTGTAAGTCGCTTTGGATAAAAGCATCTGCCAAGCAAACTAAAGTAAAGAAAGACACACTGATAACAAAAAGGAAGAATGAGATTTACACCAATGTAGCGAAATGATCACATTTTAGATTTTAGTTAATTGAAAATTGCACAAACATCCTGAACCTTTTTGCATTTTTCTTACCGTCCTATAAACTATAAAAATGCTCTAAGATATATGTTTGTCCTACCATCCGATGTCATTTCCTAGAATCGTTTTTAACAAATTATGAAAAAGACATTTTCTTTGCGGACATTTGAATTCAACATGGCTTGTGTGTGTGTGTGTCTGTGTGTGTGTGTATGTGTGTGTGTGTGTTAACTTACCTCCACATGGGTTAGACAACATGAAAAATGAGTTGCTAGTAACTATAACAAAATACAAAGCAAAACTAATTCAACTTTACCCCCCATGTGATCACAGTGGATGGTTTAACCTTAGGCGGCTGGTCTTAGTGTTTAAGGCTCCTTCACCCTCAGTCCCGCCTTTTTCCCTCCAAACCAGGACGGATGTCATCTGAGCAGCATGGTAACTCAAAGACAAAGGAACTAACAATTAATGCGATGGCAAATTACGTGTTGTTACGCGACATTGTTCAAATGCACACACTCTGCATCTCATATTTGGCGCTCTTCAGCATGTGGTGTGGTCTGTGGGTCAGGTGGTCCCGATGGCTGCATTAGCTTCAGCTGCTGCACTGTGTTTTTGTGCTGAGCACTAAAAACATCATACCTGTTAAACATTTAACAACATGTTAGCATGCTAATATTAGCATTTAGTTGAGGGGTTAACTAGCCTCCCACAGCTGCCAGCGTGCTTTTGGATTTTCTAGTCATGTTGAGAGATCAAGTGACTTGATTTGACAGCGATAGCACGTCGTCGGCAGCCGATTGTCTGCATTCGCCTATTTCAAGGAACATCACGTCGTGCGGTGCCACTTCAGTGACTCATTCCAAATGATTTGATGTGACTTTGGTAGCATACGCCTGCACCTCCCCACACATTAGAGGACTTTCAAGCTGGCTTTCCAGCATACATTCATGCCCTAGTTCAGCAGCCCTGGGGAATGGTTATATCAGATCCTGTATATTGATAAAATTAAAAGAGATCATCAGCTTATGTGTGAAACAGTGACTCACTGTGCCACAGTCTATACATACACACACTACTCTTGATGCCTGTTACCATTGCAAACGAAGGTGTTCCTTTCACGGTACAGCCTGCCATTGAGGCGGATTATGTAATGGTGCAGGTATGTCTGCGTCTAATGGTGGATGGTTGTATGAATAAATAAATCGTCTAATAGAGACGAGGGAGATTTAAAGCTGATGCTGGTGACTTAATCTACAGTAAACCTCGTACTGATGAGACCAGGATGAACAGCACATTCTGTTATCTATCCTGCAGCTGAATCAATCTCATCTAGGTCATTCACTGCTAGCTGTCTGCCATGATGGTGTGTGATGGTGTGTGTGTGTGTGTGTGTGTGTGTGTGAGTGCAGCTTGGACCACCTGGAACAACGGTTGACAGTGTCGTGAAATAAGACTACGTTGCCCAAAAACAGGTGGATGAGCAAAACTACTGCCGCTTTCTAAAATGATTTTCTGGTGCATTCTGTGTGTGTGTGTGTGTGTGAGAAGGTTATGCAGCCACTGAGCGTGGTCCTGCTTTATGCTCACAGTAATGATCATTCACACCTGTCCCTGCATCACCCGTGATGCAGGTGGTTAAATTGGTTTCTTGGCTCTCGAAGCATCGCTTTCGCTCATCAATCGACTCAGGAAGCCAGATAATTGATGGGTTTCATTCCGAAAATATCACAAACGTAGCTCGGAAGACTTGGTGACACGAAATTCATCCAACAATGGCGGATGATCCTTCAAAATCCCTTTGAAAGCAAAAGTCTGAAGATGAGTCAGAGCCCAGCAACTGTGCTCGCTTTCAACGCCAGCCCTCGCTGTAAGTGTGTTTTCTTCCATCCCCAAATGTTGACGTCTCCTTCTGGAAATGAGAACTTCACTTTCAAACACTGAGAATCATTTGTTTACAGTCAGTTATCCTATATAATGAGGATCTGGAAAATGAGGTTGATTCTGCGCTTTCATAAAAAAAAAAAATCTTGCATAACCAAATAAAGCTGAATCTTAAAATGCCGTAACATGATTATTTGTACATGAAAGCGAACAGTAATGGACCACTGGGAGAAGACGTGGTGTTTAGGGCTGGATGGACAACCTGTTCATCTCATGCAGTTCTTCTGCAGGTTTGCAGATATCCTGCAATCACCAGCTCCCAGGTTCAAATCCAGTTCACGTGAGACCCGTGGATGTGTGTCTGCAGCAGCCTTTTCAGGAGCTGCACACTAAACCACAGGGATTCACAAACAGGCCAGATCCTGATTTAAGGTAAATGATGATGTTGATCCCATTGGGAATACCGTGATTGGAGTTTATTGGTGGTCACTGTGCAACCAGCAGCTATTCCAAAGGTAAAGTTGTTCCCATGATGGTTGATCATTTCAAAGCCAGAACCAGGTGTCATCCTTACTCACATCCGAGTGTCACCGCTTAGACAGGTTTCCCTGCCATTTAAACCTGAAAAGGCTCATGTAACAGGTCGAAGCTTGTCTCTCTCTCTCTCTCTCTCTCTCTCTCTTTCTCTGTGCGTGTCTCTCTTCCTTCCTCTCCCTCTCTCTGTGCGTGTCTCTCTTCCTCTCTCTTTCTCTGTGTGTCTCTCTTCCTCTCTCTCTCTCTCTCTCTCTCTCTTCTCACTGTGCGTGTCTCTCTCTCTCTCTCTCTGTGTGTGTGTGGGTCTCTCCTCCTCTCTTTCTTTCTCTGTGCGTCTCTCTTCCTCTCTCTTCCTCTCTCTCTCTCTCTGTGTCTCTCTTCCTCTCTCTCTCTCTCTCTCTCTCTCTTTCTCTGTGCGTCTCTCTTCCTCTCTCTTTCTCTCTCTCTCTCTGTGTCTCTCTTCCTCTCTCTCTCTCTCTCTCTCTGTCATTCTCTGTGTCTCTCTTCCTCTCTCTCTCTCTCTCTCTCTCTCACTGTGCGTGTCTCTCTCTCTCTCTCTGTGTCTCTCTTCCTCTCTCTCCTTCTCTCAGCGGCGGCTGTCAGAGGCTCGGAAGAAAAGGAGGAAGCGGAGTGAGAGCAGTGCGGCGGCAGCAGCAGCAGCAGCAGCAGTAGCAGCAGTCTACTCAACAACAAACAAATTCCACCCTCAAACAAGCCACTTTAAAAAAGAAAAAACATCCGCAGACCTTCACGAGCCGACCTGAAGCTCCTTTCAAAGCGACTTCTGTCACTCCAGAAACTCCCGCCGGTCAAGTTCAAGTAGGAATCGAGCGAGTCGGAGCATGGCAGACTCGGCGGCGGCCAACAGCGACGGGGAGGACGGACCCCGCGAGCCCATGCGGGGCTTCGCGCGCCAGGGGGCCCTGCGCCAGAAGAACGTGCACGAGGTGAAGGACCACAAGTTCATCGCGCGCTTCTTCAAGCAGCCCACCTTCTGCAGCCACTGCACCGACTTCATCTGGTGAGGAGCAGACACGCAGCCAGTCTAATGCATGCATCAGCCCTTCCACAGGAGAAGTTAAGGAAAGTTGGAACAGAGGAAGATAGAGGAAGAACACGGGCGCAGGGCAGGTTTCCGTTTGACAAGTGTGTGTCTAATTTCACAGTTCAGAGAGACACAGTGAGAGATGATGTGAAAAAAGCCCAAATGGCTAATGTTTGTTTGTTTGTTTGGCCAATGCATCGTTAAGTCACTGCAAGGATAAAGAAGGTGGGAGGGTTGCACTGGTTGCACAGTTTCCTCAGAATAAACATCGATTTCAGCCTTATTCTTGTACTTGTCGATGCTATATGTGTGTAACGCAGGGCAGGAGAGACGACGGAAAGATATGTGGGCTGCACCAAAAAAAGGAAAAGCTGTAGACCATTGTTTGATGGTATTAAGTAGGCAGAGGGAAGCAGTGAAACCGAGCAATAAAAATAAGATGCACGCTTTCCCAAAGTGGTGAATTCCAGCAGGCAGAAGGAAGAGCAACCAAAAGTGTTTCACACTCTGACACATCAGTTCACATAACTTCAGCCTTTCTCTCCCCCCCCCCTTCATTATGTCCTCTCCCTCACCTGTGTGGACATGTCACCCTGCAGCCACCTGGGCTTCACCAGGCAGTGCTCCAGTCCTGTGCTCAGATTATTAAATGAGTTTCCGGCTCTAGGTTGGCCTAATTTGTTCCGTTTATTATCTGCCGCCGTGCACTATTCCCAAATCGTCCATTATTTAAGACCTGTGACAGGCTTTTTAATTTGAGAATGGCTGAATGGTTTGACCCAGAGGACTGTGTGTGTTCATGGGAATGTAATAGGATGGTCTCATTGGTCGTAAATACCCCTAAATAGAGGAACACTGTGTACCTTGTGTAATTGCTTGACCTGTTTAGATGATCAAATAGTTTATCTATTTGGGTCAATAAGCATAACGTAAAAGAAAGAGGACACTGACTGGTTTTTCCATATATCACAGCCACAGTATGAAAATGAGTGTGTGCATTCTTCACCCCTCTGACTGCAGTGGGAGGGGGTTGACCCTTTGGCCCTTAGGCAGAGGGTGCGTGTTTGTGGACCTATGTTGACATTACTGCACCACAGTACTGCTCACAGGAAAATCAGATGTCCTCATTACTTGCATATTAGTGTGAGTGCGCGGGTGTGTGTTTAATTGGCGCTCCTTCCACTGATGGATAGCTTCAGCGCTGCACAAGGATGCCAGACACAATTTGATATTATTCTCTGAGAAGGTGTTGAGGTTAAAGCTTTTTGATTTCCCTTTTTTGTTTCTGTGCAGTGTTGTAACTCTTGTATGTTCTCTCTACAGGGGTTTTGGCAAGCAGGGATTCCAGTGTCAGGGTAGGTGGATTTAAAGAACACACCACATACACAGACATGCAAAAAAAAACAACAATAAAAAAAGAAAATACCTAAAGCTTCAACCTCTGTTTCTCATTTTCTTTCCCCCACTTAACTATTTCTGTTCTCTCTGGTCATGCTCTCATTTCCCACTGTCCATCTGCTCCTCTCCGTGCTCCTCTCTGTTTATACTGCCTCTTTCTTTCTGTCTTGTTGTATGTTTAAGGTAACTATTAATAGAGTGAAGTATTAGTATCACTTTGAGCTTTCTTAAACATCAGTGACAAACACAACAGAGACTCGACATAGAGACAGTTTGAGCTGGATGCGTCCACCGGAGTCGGCTGCAGGTCTCAGAAAGGAATAAATCATTTGTTATACTTACTCAGGCCTTGAAATGACCGTGTAAACTCTAAAATGAATTTAGTTATACATGAGGCGCTGTGCGGCAGAGACAGATGCGCTATCGCCTTAACCACAGGAAATGACATAAACAATTAGAGAAACACATCTGACAGAAATGTGGAGGTGCTTTGGGCTTTTGATTTCTTTTTTTTTTTAGCTTGAAGTCAATGTTTTTCCACTCGTATTATCATCCAACTGGATTTTCATGTCTCCTAGCAACAGTGAAACATTCAGATGCAACTGTCTGTATGCTGAAGGATGGAAGAAGGGCTGTTCAGCACAGCAGTGGGTTAGCTGGTAATTAGCCTATTGTGTATGTAATGAGTCAATAGTGTCCTTTTAAGGGAAGCACTTGCCACTGTCTAGGGACCCTAGGTGCCTCTGGAAGTGGAAGGGGGAAGTAAAACCGGAACATGTTACATATCTAAAATGTGCCTGTGCACATATGCATATGAGTAAGTTAGCAACAGTTTGCATTTCACTTCTTCTACCAGGTGTGTGTGTGCGCTTGTGTGTACCGGCTTGATCTTCGACCCGTTTGTCCGTCTGGAGAACGGTATCGCTTACCTAGTGCTCGGGGAGAAAGGGAATTCCTCCGCAAGGTCACACGCACACACGGAGTGAAGTGGCTGATCAGTGATTGGGTGTGCTTTGTGTTGGTCTGACGGCGTCTCAGAGAATCAAACGCGCTGCTGTGTGTGTCTGTTTGGTTCCTCCTGTCATGTTTCTTTTACTTGTAAGGTCACGTCTCTTACTTAATGGTTCGTAGTGTTCGGCTCTGACCCACCTGATTTTAGTGATCCACATAATGGACATAAAACTTGAGCCACATTATGCCAGCTAAGTGACCTCGATGTAAAAGTATTCTGACGGAAATATAAAGCCCACATTATAAATTAACACAGGCCCGTTTGGTGTTACTGTTTAACAAATTGTTGTAAAACCAAGCTTCAGTTGCAGGTTTTGATATAGTGAAGTTTGTTCCTCTCGGTCTTCGTTCTGTCTTGTCATGATCTAAAAAAAAAGGAAGTGAGATCTCTGCTTTTTTTTAAACAAAATTAAAATAAGTCTTAATCTTTGCCGTTTCAGTCCCGAGTTCAGGCTGCGAGCTGTAAAATATTCAAACAAATAATAATGTTGTGCTCTCTGCAGTTGCATCTGTCCAGCCTCCATGTTTAGTTTCAATAGTAGATCAGAATTAGATAGTAGCACAAACTTAGTGGTGTTATTTATGTGAAGGATGTGGCGCACACAATATTTTCAAACTAATATTACTGACAGTCAGCTGATTTCACATCAAGTTTTATTTAAATAGCCCAAAATCACAACTGACACATCATGTGAGGAATTAAATGTATATTTCCAGTTTTTAACATGATTATTCAATTTTGTGGTTTGACCAAAACTGCAGTGTTTAAATTTGCCTAAAACATGATCTTGTTGAGTGTTACAGGAATAAAATTATCAAAACTGAAGCTTCAGTTACTGGGGTTACTTCTTAAGTTAAATTCTACACATTACTTATTACTGCAAAGCACTGTCTGACATTACTTTTGCATTACTCCTGCAACTGATAGTGGATTAAGATTCAGCCTTAGTTAAAATATTTACGTTTTTCATACTATTCACGACTGCTGTATGGCTGTATATCCTATGAACAAAACCAGCTAAATGTATTAAAAACAAAAAGCAGCTGGATAGACAATAACAACCGTTGATTTATGGTGATTAGGGATCCTGATTGAAACTAGTGATTCTGTCCCTAAAAAATGTAAAATGTAAAATAAAAAATGTAACTTTAATAATATTACTGAACTCCATGATGTAACATGTTATCTTACAGCGTTGCTATGGAGATTAATGTTGTAATATGTAATGTTTTACCCCCATCCAATCCTGGGGCCTAAATCCATACTGTGTTGTGTAGTGTGCTGCTGTATGCATAAATAAATACTATTAATAGAACTAAAATCTGTTTTGGTGCTATGGAAAAAAAAACTGGACAAAGGTTTCAGTCTCGTTCATCACTTTTATTCATGTGGATTTTATTCGTATTGACGGGGGACAAAGGCGAACATGAAGAATTAAAAAAGGAGGAGGTGTTCGAATGGTGGCCTGTGCGCTCTGTTGCTGCAGTTGCAGGCCTTGAGGCTGTTTGTGTTTTGCATGTTGTGTAACTGCCGTGTACAGTATTCCTGGTGAGAGCGGCGTGCTGCCTGAGTGTTGTGGCTGTAAACAATAAACTGTAAGGTCCCGGTGGAATTCTCATGTTTTGTTTTCCATACAGTGGAAACGTTGTAGGACCAAAAGGATGGCAGCCGCTTGTATTATGTAATAATGATAATAATGTGTTGTTTCCTAAACCTGTGTATGAGTTTTCCTCTTAGTTTTTTTTTGTATGTTCATCCGTCGGGTTCCATTTATGAGTGAGCACTAATTTTCTTGTGCTCTAACTCTGCCATGTGATTGGTTGTGTTTGTGTGTGCACACAGTGAAAATCAAGCGTGTTAATAGGAGTAGGGTTTCAGTGTATGACAGGCTGTCGAGTGTCCTCCACTGTCTCACAGACTTAATGGACCAATTATCCCTTCAGAGAGCTTGAGAGGGATGGAGGAGGAACTCTGTGGCAGGGCGTGTGAGGAAACATAGGTGAACAAGGAAAGAAAGAAGGGTGTGGAAAAGATGTAAAAGAAGCACGGTGAAGGATGCAAAGAGGGAAGGAGGCAGGAGGAAGGCAGACATAATAACTGGGGGTGGAAATCATACAGGGAAGATGGAAAGACAAAAAGGGGAGAAAGTGAGTGGGAAGGGGCGTAGGAGGCAGGATTAAATCTGAATTCCTTGAAAGTTACAGTAAAAGAAGCTCATAACAAGCAGGAAGATGAAAGACGTGTTACATGTCCTTCGAGAGTAAAAACAAAAAAGGCTGTTTTCTCAGTGGTCGTGTGTGTGTGTGTGTAATGTAATATGAAACATACATACTATACTGGGAAGAAAGGCTTAAAAAAATAGGAATTGATGTTTGAGGTCTCGTGCTGATCACGTAACAACACAGGTTGCTGATCGATATGTTCGCACAATTAAAACAAAAAAGAGAGAGTGGTGTGTTCAGGTACATGTATCCCGAAAAGGAGAATAAATTAAACAAGGCACCTCTCTGCTGGAACGTCACTCCAGCAGAGAGGTGGTGGGTGAGGATTATCTGCCAGGCAGAAGAGATAATGGAGAGGGAAGAAGAGGCAGACAAGAGGCGAGAGATGGAGGAAGAGGGGGAGATGAAATGGTGTAGGCACGCAGTGCAGATTGCACCTAAAACAGGCCCATAAAGGTGTTGCTTGCTGCGGCTATTACTGTAGCCCTCTTCAAAGGGAAAATGTATGGATTTATAAAAAGCACTATTCAAGGCCTCCGTTCAAAGCCTCCCTTTGACTGATGGCATGTTTTGTGTCCGGGTTTAATCGAGTGTCTCTTGCTTCCACCAGCAACTGTCGGGCTGCCGTTGGGCACGTTGCCCGCGGTTCCTCTGAATTCACATAATACGTTTTCGGCCTTTTCATGAGCGCATTCGGGTTCAAATCAGTTAGCGAGCATTTGCAAACACCGGCCTCTGTTGGCGGTTCCTCGCGCAGCTCAGGTGCTGCTGCAACTCCAACCTGCGTGGGTGGGAGGTCTCCGGATCCCAAACCTGCCTCCTACACAGGCAAAACACACACACACACACACAGCTGCAAAGCTGAGGTGTATCATTGAGATTCTGAAGTAAAGGGAAATGAGTGAAACCTGTATTTTGCTCTGAGCTTTTCCACCGTGATTTTGTCTGACGCACTGCTTTCTTTCTCCCTCTTTCTTTTATGGTTTTCCCTCTTCTTCACCTCCTCCTCTCGTTGTCCCTCATGTTCTGTCTCTTGTTTCTGTACGGTTCCCCCTCCTCTTAGCCTCCCCCTACCACGTTCCCTTTCTTCTTCTACCACATTTCGCCCTCTGTTTCTCTCCCCTTGTGCATTTCCTCCTTTAACCTTTGCTACAACTTCTCACTTTTCCTCTCCTTTCTCTCTAGTGGCTGTATGTTGGAAGCTGTGGGCTTTGATGTTTTTATAAATAGACTAAGTGATCCACTGAGAGTACAGCAAATGGGATGGATGGATGGATGGATAGAGGGATGAGAGAGTTGATAGGGGAGGGCTGGGTGTGTAGGTGTGAAGGGAGAACACTGGAAAGCACCAGAAAGAAGTGAGGATTAAAAAGTGGTAGAGGCAGTGGGGTTTATTGAAACGACAAAAAGCATTGACTGGAGAATAAAGATGGGAAACTGTGGCGTTCTCATTAATACCTGTAGTTCAGCAGGACCAGTCTCTGCTCTTTCCAGAGCCCTATAAAGTGGCCTCCAGCAGTCACTGGAGTGACTCTCTCTGACCAAAACATTAGAAACGTCTTCCAGTGGGTCTGGTGTTCACTGCCTTTACCAGAGGACACCAGAGTTTAACGGTCCGACTCTGTGCGCCCTGTGATTTATTTATTTATTTATTTTTTGTGGCAGAGGGGTCGGGAGAAGCCGCGGTGCTGCCGCGATGCTTTGTGGTGGGTCAGTGTTTCAAACAAACACTTTGCACTGTGCCTGTGCGGTGCATCGGAGCAGCACCAGCACTCCGCTGGTTGCTTTCTTAGGATAAAGCTCGTGCACAAAGGGCAGAGATAGAAACTTACTCCTTTTGTTGTGGGAGAGTATTAATATGCATGAGACCTGATAGTGATGGAGCTGGGATGTCTCCAACAGGCTGGAAGGAGGTTGGGTAGGGGATTCAAGTAAAGGGCAAATTGCCAAAAGAAATACGCCACTACAAGTATGACTCTGATAGCTGAACTCCTGTATTTATACCGTACGTCTGTATCTTTCCCAGGCCTATCATGAAAATCTTTACAGTGGCAGCCTCATCATCTGTAAAGTAACCTCCTCCCAACAGTATTTCCAGCGGTTTATGCTATGTAACCCTCTGCTACTGCAGTGCATGTAACGCCTCTGATCGTAAGCCTCAGTTGGCTTATTGATAGAGCCAAAAATATATCAGCATTATAGTGTATTGATTTTTCCTTTGTTCCCCTGGTGCTTTTCAGACACAACAAACTTGCATTTTCAGCAGGTCGTGCGCATGGGAAACGATAACGTATGAATCATATGTTCTAGGTATGAAGGCTGCAGCGTAGCTTTAGCGAGTTTTGGATGAAGTTCAGCACTTTCAGTTTTGGAACCAAACTGGAGCTTGTGCCCATTCTACACGGCGTAAATGCGGTGCGACTGCAGCAGCCCAGCCTCACTTAGGTACTGAAGAAGCAAGCGGAGCCTTTAAAATGCCAAAAAGCAACAAAGAAATCAAAAGTAAACACGCACACAAACTGAGAATTTGTTGTCGTAGTCGTTTTTCTGTTACTCTTACACCCTAACACCCTAAGTTCCCTCCTATTACTACTTCCCCTTCTCAGTTTCATGCAGTAGGTGTTAGTGTGTGTGTGTGTGTGTGTGTGCGTGTGTGTGTGCGTGTGTCTGTCTGTGTTTGCAGATCTTTGAGAATGTGGTGTGCTGTGGTGGTGAAGCGGTGAGAAAGTTCACGGCCGTACAACAGGAACTTTCGCCGCTTGTCCTTCACGTCGCGCGTCTCTGTGTGTGTTCCACAGGTGTGTTTGTGCACGTCTGAGGCGGTCTAATTTTAATTGGCACTGAGGGACAGCTAATTTTGCTCTGATCTACTTTCACATGTCCAGAGATTGTGATCATGGCTAGTGTGTTTGTTTTGGTGTGTGTTTGTACTCGCTTTCAGTTACAAATTGACAGACAATCTCCTTCAAGGCTCGGTTGCCCTTGCTGCTGACATCTGTGGCAATTCTACACCAGTTGCCGCAGTGACACCTTGGAGACATTGGGACAGCTCAGACAGCCAATGTGGGTCATGTTGGTTTGACACCACTGCCCCCCCCCCCACACACACACACACGAACCCAAAAAGACTGGACACCAGCCTCAGTAGCTGCATTTTCAGTTTTCATCATGGAACATAGTAAGAAAGCTGTTGATGATCTGTGCTTGATCTGTGGCAGCAAATGTTACCAAATCTTCCAAAATGTAGTGTAGGAAAGGAAGAAAGGAAAGAAACCAGGAAAGGAAACGCACTCACACTGTCTGTTGTGTTCATTAAAGTTGCAGAAGTGGGAAAGGACATAATACAGGGTCGAGTCCGCTTATGTTGAGTCCCAATAAGATCCAAGTCCACGTCGGGAAAAGGCCCAAGTGACGTCTGCAGCTCTAAGTTTAAATGTTTGTGTTTTTCTGAATTGATTTCATACAAGTCTTATCTTCTTCTTCTTCATGTGACACTGGCGGGGTGGCGCCCCCTATTGATGGGCCACCGCTGCTTATTAATGTTCTGAAACAACTTAGATTAGGCTGAAATGAGGAGACGTATCGGTGAGTCTCACCTTTTAATACCGCAGACTCTTAACAGAATGAATACAGCTCTTTCCAAAGCTAACAATATATTTTGATGTTGTAAAGGGTGAGCGAGTTCGATTCCCAGTCCCACCAGGTTATATGTCGAGGTGTACTTGGACAAGACACCGATACCCTTAGTAGTGCAGACACGAGTCTAGCAGCTCTCAGAGCAACTATTTCCCCAAGGTGATCAATAAAGCATTCATAAAGTATTTATTATCTTCACCAAACTCACAAATGTAAACCAACAACCTGCTCAGGACCAACCCTGGTGCCCCCTGTGACCACGAACCCTTTCATTGTCTCGTTGCACAGTAAGAATACCGTCAAATAAAATCCGGCAGTGTATGTGACAGTGTTTTATTATTCCTGCCGGAATTGTGTGAATCTAGTTTCAGAAAAGTGAAAGATGTGTTTCGAACTCCAGTCCACCCACGTCACTCCTAATGACCCCTCTGCTCATACTTTCTTTAATTATTCACTCTCGCAGCACTCGTCTCCTACGTGGTCGCCGTCGCAGGACCTCTGCACCGTTCTGTATTTGTTGTTTGCAGTGAAGGTGATCGGCGAGTTGAACCCGGTCCGTTGCATTCAGGGCAAATTGGCGTTGATGAGGAGATGAGCTAAATGTCTTTAAATGTGAATCATGGTGTGTAGGTGGGGTGGCCCACCTGGATTACTAACTGCTGGGGCAGAGCTTCTGCTGTGCTGCTGTTGTGGGTTTTAAAAGTGTTCTCTGAAGAAGGCTGCGGTCGTATGACGAGTAGAAAACTATGATCCAATTTCTAGAACAGAAGGTCATTCAGTTTCTGCATGAACTCGATTTTGCAGCACAGTATGTTTCTTCAGTTCAAAACTCTATTTGTTAGACTCGGTCAAAATCTGGAGCAAATATTACCATATTGAAAAGGCTTTTGAAAGGTCTTGAGTCCAGTAAGTTTGTGTTTGTGTTTGTGTTTCTGACTATTTCTACTGACCTTTATTGTTTTTTCAGTGACTTTATGATGTGTTGAACCTGCGGCTTCCCCTCGACAAGAAAAACCATTTGACGCCTGTGTTTTGTAGCTCTTCTGTGACGTCGGATGTTTGTGTGCACTGATAGTTAGACCAGGGACAAAATCTAAATCTAACATGGGTAAACATGGTTTTCAGCGTTGTTCCACTTCATCTTCTTTGTGTGTGTGTGTGTGTGTGTGTGTGTGTGTGAGACGGAGAGACCAGCTAACTATGTCACTGTTGCTCCTGAGATCCTTTAACCCGTTCATCTATGGGTGGTAACCTAGCAACAAGGACACGAGCTGATAGAAGACCTCTTTTCTTCTGTCTCTCCCTCCATCTCACTCTTTCTCTATGACTCTTTTTCTTTCTTTTTCTCTGGAATCTGTCTTTTTCTTTCCACTTAAATTCCAGCAGGCTGTGACGGTACCAGCCTCAACCTCCAATTAGTTTCCTGTTATTGTTTCCTGCACATTTTCAGTTTTTTTCATAGGTTAATGTCGACACGATTGATGACTTTAATGTTTTTTTCCTGTCACACTATTAAATCATTTAAATGTGGTTTTATAATAATTTAACAATAATAATCAAGTTTGTGTCATTAAGTTGTGTGTCTGTGGCCTCGACTGTTTCGATGTTTACGCTGTGTGTGTGTGTGTGTGTGTGTGTGTACACCATTAAGAACGATGTCATGTATCAACTACATCAGCTCTTCCATGAATTCTGCTTCTGCAACTGTGTAATTTCTTAGAAACATGATCATTGGGCTATATTAGTTATCGAGGTCAAAGTCTGGGGCGGAGTTGTTCTAGAGTGTATTATGTTTACGTAAATGTTTGCATGTAAAGAAAATACCAGGCAGTCACTGGTTTGTTGCCAAGCATTGGCTGAGTTCTTGCAGACTGTGTCCTGCTACACAGATGCATATTTCTATTGAGACATAATGCATTGGCCAGCACCCTGCGCTGATCTTAACCATCATAACTAACTTCCTTACTTTAACCCCCCCCCCCCCTCTGCTATTTTAACCTCCATCTAAAAACCATAAAAAAAGAAAGTTACACACAGCTCAGCAACTATTTTCCTGTTACAAGACTTTTCAGTTCAGACTCGTCGTCAACATAGGGCACGGGTAAACTAATGTTTGGTTCAGTTGTTCTGCTTGACTACAGCGCGCAGCACAGAGCACTACAGATCGCTTTAGTGGGTTTGGATGTTGAACTGGCAGCTAAAAAGCAAAACACAATAACACGTGTGTGTCACGCCCAGTGGTGTAGTAAGGGGTATACAGTGTGTATCTAGTTGTTCAGCCGAACAGCGCATTCTCACTTCTCCATCCACCTAAACCACTGTGATGTTGATCTCTTGCCTATGACTATATCTGCCTTATTCTTTCTATAATGTAATTGTCCATGTTCATAAGAATAAGAAAAACATGCTGTGACCTGCAGCAGCCGCATATCTAACAGGACACAGTATTATGAGCCCTGCAGATTAATGATGCAGGTTGCAGGATGTTTGTCGTTAAACATCCCCTCACATCCTTCTCTCTATGCAGGTATCATTAACACAGCTGATTAGTGACTAAGCTTTCACAGCCTAATTTTAACGTTCGTCGGATAGAAAGAAAAAATATGAATCTATAAAACAGGAAACCTCATCCTTTCAGATGGGATCATTTCTTATAGTTTGCACAGTGACAGATATGTGGGAAGGTTCTCAGTCATCCAGGTCATGTTATCTCAGAAAGGTTTTGAGAGTTTTGTTCCTTCCTGGTGATTTTTTGAGTAAAAAGTGAAGTTTGCCTCATTTTGAATTGATCTAATGAAACAGTAATATTAGAAGATGTTCCTTACTATAAGGGTCACCACACAGAGGACTGTTGTTATAATGTTGGTAATAGCTCATATTATTGCACCATTATTTAGGAACTGTACTGTAGAAATCAAGAAGCAAAGACAATATCCAATCACACGTTTACATTACATGTTATATAATAGATTCTACAACTAGTTCATTATTCGGTATTCAAACCTGTTAGTCTCATCAGCTCTCTTGTCAATATCTGCAGCTCTTCACTCTCACCCCTCTGTCCTCTCTCTCCCACTCTCCCTCTCTCCTTCTCTCTCTCTCATCCTCTTCATACCAGCTCACTCTCTCTCTGAATTAATGAGTAAATCACTGGATTGGATGAAACTGCATGTGTTTGGAGGGTGACTCTTCAGCAAATTAAATGCAGTGGACACACACTGACTTCATTACTTCACTATATTCTTCTCATTTTTCTTTAACTTATAATTTTTTTCTTTTTCAGTTATTTTCTTGCTGTCTGGCCCAAAACGGCAGGTATTTTTTTGCGGGGGAGTTGGAGTGAGAGACGGAGAAAGTGGCAGTGAAGGGTGGGGGGTGGGGGGGGGGGGGGAGAAGGATGAGGAGGCTGGTGTACAGTACAAGAGATTACCAGGATTTTCTGTGTGTGTTGGCTGGACATGTTCAGCAGCTGCCAGTTCAGGTCATCTTGTGGAGGTAGATGTACTTTTGCCATGAGAGGAAACCAAGAGCCCTACATACACAAGCGAGCATGTGCGTGCGCACACACACACACACACACACACACACACACACACACACACACACACAGACTGGCAACAAGCATTTTCAGTGCAAACATTCACTGAGTTAAGTTGAACGTTTTATGATAAGTGCAGCTTTTTGTGGTCAGTCACTGCCTGATCTGTGCAGCCTACGAGTTGTGTTCTTTTTGTGTGAGGAGAAGCAGTTTACAGCGGTTTCTTTGCTCCATGTATCACACTCGGCTACCACATTATTATTATTATTAGCAACAGTATCATTCCCAATATACGGAGCTATTATACATAAGGATGCGTTAAAGGCTTCTGATTCAGAGATTCCATGACATTTTCATTCATCCAATGCCAGAGGTTTATTTGTCACGTACACGGTTCTACCTGTACAACTTGGAGTGAAATGCATCGCTGGCTCCCCAACTATATGGCCGTGCAGCAATAAGACAGTTTAAGACAATACAATAGTGCAAAAAAGACGCTTCTATATGTACATAGAAGTGTACATATATTTAGAGTAGGCTCAAACAACATTTCAAATTCGAGGCTAGATGATAATGTAAATGAAGACGAGGAACAAGGCAAGGAACAGATCTGGTCTGTGTGGCACAGGGACCAAAAGCAGTTCGTCGGCAGAGCACAGTTGGGAAAGAGGGACTTTAGGCTTAAAGGTGCTGTTGACTTGTCCAACCTCGAAGTGACTGTCAGAGCTTTGAATCTCATGCGGACATGATTGATCAAATGGCATTTCCCATCATCTGGAGAGGTTGAATTGTGTCCGACGAAAGCCCTGTGAGTACGTATTATGAGCAGAAGGTCTTCTATGGTGTTGTAGAGGGCAAACCTGCATGCCCGGGACACAGCGATGTGGTCGGCAAAGTTTAGTTGGATGTTGTGCTGCGTTGAAAGTCTGGCTGGTAAGACCAGATCTTCTGTCCCGAGCAGAGACTGACAGAAATGCACAGCGACACAGTAAAGTCCTCTGGTGGAAGACAAGGGCCCAACTGGCTAATGTGGTAGAAACAGAAAATAAAAATAAAGAAGTTTATTCATCATAAATACCAAACGTTAGCTAGTTGCTGGCTTACAGTTACGGAAAAAGACATTTCAGTTAAAAAAAGGACTGAAACCAGTGGTTCCCTAAAAACCCTTTCACATTTGATCAGGAAGAAACAGTTTTATCGAGCTCAAAAGCAAAGTATACCTCACACCCACACTGCAGTGGAGCAGTTCGGTTACACACTGTGCAGACACTGGACAGCTCCCATGTCTGAGAGTCTGAGAGACTGAGCGCACGGTGGAGACAGAAAGTGACCAAGAGAGACGGGTAATGGAATTTGAAGTGACAGAAACAAGACGGATGAATGAATCGTAGTGTGGGATGGAAGGAAAACGATGAAGGGACAAAGACAGAAGGAATGTGATGGACAGAAACTGAGTGAATGAAAGCTGGTGAGAAGGATGCAGTGAATGAGAGAGTGGAGAAGGGTGGAGGTGTTAGCTGGACCACGTAAAATCATCTGGTGCCAGGTTTTTTTTTTCCCACTGTGCTGGCACTGAGCTGCAACTGAAATCGAAGGGAGCACGAAGCCAGCCAGACTGTGGTGTCTCCTGAAAAGGCCAGATCTTATTGTTTTTGTCACGGTTTGTTTTTCCCTCATCGAATGTAGGATACTACACATTCGACTGGTACGTGCAGGAGACGGACATGTCCAGGCCAGAGAAAGGCCTGCTGATGTTTTACACGTCATATCAGCTGAGGCGTAATCACTAGTCCCAGTTAGTGGAAGAGCTCGCACACAGGTGAAAAATCCTTCCTGGTGCTGTGTTGAACTGTGGGTGTTTATTTATGCTTTTGAACATAACCGCTGTTAAACAGTTAAAAACATTTTGTAATCAGATTTATTCCTTTGTTCTCGCTATCGTTTCCCACTCAATCCTGAGATCCCGAGATTTGAATGGTACGTTTACCAGCAATGGACAAATCATAATGGACAACTTCTACCTCTAGTGACTTGCAAGTTCTCACTGATCACGTAAAAGGTAGCGGGATAGAAACCCGGGATCCCAGGATGTGCAGCAGAACATTACCCGGAGCATCACGCTGCCTCCACTGGATGCTGCTCTTCTCATGAACACCCTGGTAGCTGGGACACATTTTGTCATTTCTTGTCCAGTTCCCTCACACACTCTAGACAGAGACATTTTTTATTACCATCACCATCCCCTAAACCTGTGTTTACCACTGTTTGTCCCAGTCCGCCTCTGGTTTTTATGCTCAAGCACTGGTGATGAACATGGCGTTTCAGGTGGTTCGTGGCTCTCGTATGGGATGAGAGCTTGGCTGCGTTTTGCTGGTTAGGGTCGATGCTGACCGTCTCGGGGAAAGCCCCACCACACCTGTCCTACACGTCGTGCCTGCCAGCGCCCTCGTAATGAGACGGTCAACGTTCGTGTTCTGTAGCCTCCACTCCTCCGTAACAGAGCAGCAGGGCCGATATTTTAGAAACAGGAAACATACTTTGGTTTTGTTTACACGTTTTTTTTTTGTCCTATGATCATCACCAACTCAAGGTCACCACTCGCCTGCCAAGAAAGATCCTCTGTTTGTATTTTTTCTTCACGAAAAGACACAGGAACATCATGAAAAATGATAGCGGTAGAGGAGGAGAAGAGAGAGGAACGAGAAGAGAGGATTGATAGCAGAGAGAGGGAGAGAAAAGGAGGAGTGATATGGGTGTGCTGACTCACGCTGACCCTTCTCCCTTCTTCACCAGCGGCATTGTGGGTATTTATACATTGGTGTAGGATGTTCAGCCCCCTTATATAAGCCCTCACACACACACACACACACACACACACACACACACACACACACACACACACACACACACACACACACACTGGGAGGTGCCCGAGTTGAATGGCATGTTTTGTTTAGATTATCGACTTTCTTCTAGCCTTTTCTTCTTCATCATCTCGCTCTTCTCCTTCTTCTGGTCTTCCTCGTGTTGCATGTGCTTGTTCTTTGAGTCGTCCACCCCACTCATCAGGACATTTCCTCTCCGCTGAGATAGTAGGAAGAGCACAAAACGGGAGCTGTAGTCTGGCTCGCCGAGACCTCTCTCCACGCTGTTTAAACACCGTGCCAGGTCTGCAAGGCTGGAGTCAGGGAAAATATCTGGTAGCGTTTTGTCAGACGAGTCAGACGAGAAGTAATTTTATTCTCCTAGTCGAAGTGAAAGTCCAAACGTTCGTGTAGTTAGGTTGGTAAGCATTCGACTTATCCAGTTAGCTGGATAAAAAATGTGCAAAGTCCAAATCCATTGTTCCTACGTTATCAATAATAATAATAAGTTATTAAGGACACAAACGGGTCCATAGTAAAAACAAACAAAACCCAAACAGTAACACCAGTACATCAAGTCAAAGTCCTTTATGCACAGAGGCTAAAGCGCCAGTGGTTCCACATACGTCAATACATATACAAGACTAGGATAAAATATATAGAAATAAAAATGCTATATACATGCATAGAGGCTAAAGCGCCAGTTGGATGACTGTGGATTAGTTAGTAGGGCGGTAACCTATGAACCCTGGGCTGGTGCTTTGACTCCTAGTTAGACAGCTGTTTCTTAGCCTATGTCCGTCTGTGCATGTAATACAAGTAATTTACTACTAAAGCTGTACATTAATAAACGTCTAACTAGAGAGCTCCGACACTCTGTCTGATGTAGCGTTGAACCTGGGCTCTGAATCTGACGGCGTCTAAATCTGGGACATCATTGTACAACATGTCAGTGCATCTCTGATGCACATGCACACACACATCCTCATGCACAAGCACACACATATTGGCAGCTCATTAGAGGAAAAGGCTGAGCACAACATCAGTGTTCTGCCAGCATTTCATAAACAGGAATATACTGGAACGGAGGGGAGGGGAGGGTGAGAAAAGATGGTAGCTGAGTGAAAGAAAAAGGAAATCTAATGTTGTGTTGTGTTTTTTATTTTAGATTAGTTTGACCTTTTTGATTAAATTGACCATGTCTTTAGTTTGGGATCATGTAGATGATGCTGGTATAATACTGTAGTTGAGAGCCTAATGGGATGGTATAGCTTGACAACCAGCGGTTACATAATGATATCATGTGACTGCTGGGGTAACATGGGAGGGTTCAATAAACCTGGCAGCTCTGCACGTGTATCAGTTCTTACTAGAGAACATCCTTAAGAGCAATGATGTTCAAGTAGAACTGTTTGTCTTCTTGAATTATTGGTGGGTGGGCTATAGCAGCCTGACTCAGCCTCCTCCGTCTGACGCCGCCGCAGAAAGAGCTCGGAGTGCTAACTGCCGCATGTAATGAAACCTAATGCTCCGATGGTGTTACAGGTGCGCTTCAAAGCCGCTTACCTCTGCAGTAACCTAACTCCAGGTCAGATAAGATGACAGAGCTCCTTCCATCATGTGGTCCACGTGTAAAAATAAACAGTTTATGTGTTACTGTGTGTGTGTGTGTGTGTGTGTGTGAGAGAGAGGCATGGATGTTTAATGTACCTAATTAATAATGAAGATGCACGGGCAGGATGGCACCAGTGTCAGACTGGAATCAGTACAAATGGATACGGGAAGAGAATGACGTGATTTTTTTTTTTCTTCCTTCTATCTTGATTTTAACTGTCGAGGACCATCTGAGACAGAAGTGTAATTGTTTCTA
Source organism: Microctenopoma stevenorrisi (assembly GCA_032270685.1). NCBI lineage: Eukaryota > Metazoa > Chordata > Actinopteri > Anabantiformes > Anabantidae > Microctenopoma > Microctenopoma stevenorrisi. The sequence goes on along the minus strand of JAUMTR010000026.1, from coordinate 14,295,792 downwards.
GGATGTGAACTCGATTAGTGACTCGCAGATGGTAATGGAGAAGCACGGCCACAGAGTGAGAAAAGGCTTCTACCAAGACGTATCGCAGCTTCTTGGCGCTGCTGACCCTGAGGGGACACTATGAGAGATGAGATTTGCATACAGCATGAGATGGGAATATTTATAGATATGAAGAGGGAGGGGAGATGGGACACGTATAGGAGAGGATCGCAGGAAATGCAGTGTGCTGTTTTGTTTGTCAGAAAGGCTTTTGCTTGGGTTTGATCCTACTCCTGAACTTTGGCTAAAAGTAGCCAGACGACCGGGCCCGGCCACCCAATCCCCCCTCAACCCGCTGGAGTCCCCCGTATCATAATAGCAGCTCCTTTGTCTGTGGCCTTTGCAATAAGAAAAGCAGCAGCGTGGTCAAACAGAAGCCACAGCGTGAGTTGTGTTCAGGGACAGTACAAAGTGTGGGTCGTATGTGTTGTGAGGCGTTCTGGAAACAAAGTTTATCGAGATATGAACCAAACGGTGACGAATAGATTTTTAAATGCACCCTGCTTTAAATAATGTCGTACCCCTAACTCTACTTGTTTTTATGGAGACCAAAAAGAGTGGCAATGATTCAAATTGTAATAAAATAAAATGAAATGAGCATCACAAAGGTTTCAGACTGGGGTGCATTGGTTTGTGCATCAAACACACAAATGCAACAAAAAGCTAATACATTAGATATGTAAGTAATAAAGAAGTAAACAATGAATTCAGACTTCCACGGCAGATGTTGGAGAATGTGCAGTTCTCCTTTAGTGACAGATCTGTGTGTGTGTGTGTGTGTGTGTGTGTGTTGGCAGTAGCAATCCATCCAAAAGAGCAGTTGTCTTGAAGCAATATGTGCACACAGCTCTCACCATTTCTATCTCTCTTTCTCTCTCTCCCTCCCTCCATCCTCACTCTGAGTATTCAATCTGCAATATCATTGTAATGTGTGGGTGGTCTTTCTGTATGTGTGGTATTATCACTATGAGTGGGTGGTGTGACCAAAGAGAAGATATCGCGTGGGAGTGAAGTAATGTTGAGGTGCTCATGCTGTGTGTGTGTGTAATAGAATAATTAAATACAAATTGATGGAATATCTGACCTACAAATATGTAAATGATCCAGTATTTTATTAGTCAGTACTATTTAAGTGAAAATATGTTAAAATATAATATTTTTTGATATGGTGAACCCAGCTGTTTTGTTGGGGTACGTATATATATCTATAGAGATCTATATTTCCCTAACCATGAGAAAATTGGCTGTAATATGTGGAATTTATGATGCAAACATGACAACTGCAGTTCCTTCCTCTGATTATCAGCCTGGTGATAGTGCGAACACTCTGACAGGGGGTGGGGGGGGGGGGGGGTGAACGTCCTGCTCAAGTGTACAAATGATTTTGAGCGCACAGTATGCAATACAAGCATCCTTGTTATTAGGTTAGGTTAGTTATTAGGAAAGGTTAGCCCTCACTGAGTCTCGTGTTAGCAGTAGGTGATTAGTAGTAGTTTACACCCAGTCCGTCATTTAAAATTATTCAAAAAAGAGAAGAATTGTTGTATTCGTGTACTATTCTCACACTGTAGCTGTTAGTGAGGCTAGCATGAACTTTGGGTTTTGGAGAGTAGAATTTTTAGGTAACATGTGTAAAAAGATGACCTAATATCGTAGTAAGTAAGTAGAAAAGACATGACGGAACAGAAAAACCAGAGCATGCTTCCTCACTAACACGTTTTGATTTATTGTTCTAGCTCTTCTTTATTTGAGTTAGAAGAGAGAAATTTAATGTTTGTGCATGAGAAAAGCTTTATTATTTTTAGTAGTAGCTTCATGACTGTCATTAAAATCTACATGCAGTGCACTTACAGCACTTTTCTGGATCCGTTACCTAGACACACAAACTATCTAAGTGTGTGTGTGTGTGTGTGTGGATGCGAGGTATTTTTAGCCTCGTCTGTTCGCCTCGCCTGTCAGTGGACCGGACAGTGATCGGGGCGGAGACGACGGTTCGCTTACCCACCAAAGCCTTCATGTTTCTGCACCGCTGATTGTTACCAACCTGAAAAATGGAGCCACGTTACGCTCCTCACCTCATTTACATTCTGATTGTACAGACTGTCTTTGATGTGTCACGTGCGTTGATGCGGGTGCATATTTCTTTTTTTTGAATCTGTGTCCGGGGAGAAAAACAGTCGGCCTTGAATACGTGGCAAATGTAGTTGTTTCCTTTAGTTGACGGGAAACTTAAGCACAGGGAATTGTGTTAATTAGAAATATTTCTGGTACATACTGTAACGGTACAGTACAGTGCGTTTATCTGACAATAAGTGGCTGACAATGAGTCAACGATGCAGGAGTGACAACAAGAGAGTGTGGGTGTTGAGACAGAAGCAGAGCATTTCTCTGTACATTTATCGCTGCTTCTGAAACATCTCGCCCAAATGTAACGTATCTAAATCATAAGGACAAAAAACTTTGATTTAAAAACTCAAGCTCAGCTGAGAAAAACCTGCTGCTGATGGATGTCGGCGCGCTCGGCTGTGTGCGGGCACTGCCGAGCCAAATGTGACTCTGGCTCTCTCTTGCAAACCTACGAGATTTTGGTTTGAGGCTGGGTCCAGCTAGAATGAGCCCAGTGGCAACACTTGACCCGTGGACCTTGTCAGCTATGCGTGGATCATTTAACACAATGGTGCGACAAGTCTGAAATGCTTTGAACACATGTGTCTTTTATTTGAGTGTCTCAGATGTCATAATTTGAGCTAAACTCTGAACCATATTAACCAACTGAATCTCTCTTTCTCCTTCTATGCAGTGTGTTGTTTCGTGGTTCACAAACGTTGCCATGAGTTTGTCACTTTCTCCTGTCCAGGAGCGGATAAAGGACCTGCGTCAGATGTAAGTACAAATGAATCCCTCATCTTAAACCGATTGCCTCGCTGTGCGAGAGTGAGAATAGGTAGTGAGAGACGGATGGAAGGAGACAAACTAAGTGATCGCACGTTTCCAGTTCACGAGTCCCACCATCGCTTCATAGCCCCAGTGTCACGGCCAAGCGGTCTCCACCTTTTTCTCTCTTCTCGTTTTCCTTTTCCTGTCTTAACAGTGCTTGCACCATCAAACCCTCACATGCATACATTTCTAGTGCAAACATTTGATTCATTTCAGCTCCTTAGAGTTTCATATTCATTCATATTATATGAATATTTGATACAAATAATTAGAGGTATTCTGGGAAAAAAGACATAAGATGTCTACAAATAAATAAATGCCCCAAAAGGGATGTTGCAGAGTGTAGTGGCACTCGGTCTCAGCGCTACCGCAAAGATTTGGCCCATCTTTTGTTTAGAAGACAGAAACAGCCGCACTCCAAAACAATATCACGACTCTGTGGACTCGGTGCGTCATAAAAGGCACATCACCGTTCACATCAGTGACATGAGATCAAGAGCATCTGTGTCCTGTAAACTACTTTTTGTGCATACACATGTTGTTCTAGGTTTAAGGTCGCTGCTGACGTTAATTATATAATTAATTCCCTTTCAACATCCTCTCAGGAAGTGCCTTTGAGTGGCACTTTTATCACACGCCCTCTAAAGAAGTCTAGTGTCTTCTCATTTGATTTATATTCTCAAAAAACACAAAACACTATTTTCTGAGCTGTTCGTTCACGAGCCCGAAAGGAGCCGGCTTCTTTCTCTTAAGAGCATTCTCAGGATCTCCATCCTCTCAAAAACCCAAAGGTCTTTAAGTTCCTCCGCGAGGTACTTACCTCCCTCTGGAGTGCCCTTTCAGTCTGACAAGAACACTTAGTGAGCCGCCCCCAGAGGAAACGCTGTTCGCTTCTCGGCTTCCTGTGGCACATTCTGTGTAACTGGTAATTCTCTGCAGTTTTCCCTCTCGCGTTAATATAGATCCGTCCGTCTAGCAACCGCCTTGCTCCTTTATAGGTCCTCTTTCACCTCACTTGTTCTTTTAAATGGCTTCTTATAATAGGTCGGCGCTAGGGTCATAAATTACCGAGGCTTGATACCTGAATACACGGTGGAGCTTTAGCCAACCCATTTTACTTCTGTGGGATCTGCAGGCTGGAAGAATGTCTGGAGAAGTAGTAGTAGTAGTAGTATCACTCGCTGTAGTAGTTTCACAACAATGTAGTGAACCATCATGCAAAGGTTGGACCTGTTTGAGTTGTATTTGGGTTTAAAGCGTTGTTTTTCTTCCCTTTTTAACCGTCTTCAGGAGCCTTTTTATTTGACATTTGAAACCCATTAGTCACATCTCATGCCTTTGCTTTTCCTCAGAATCCTCTTTTTGTAACAGCTCTTTTTCTATATTTGGCATACACTTAACTTTCCCACCGTCTCCACACAATCCCGCCCTTCATTCTGTACAACATCTATTTAAATACCACACCACCTAGGGGGGGTCCCTGCTCTTAATTACGGGGCCTCGCCACCCCCGACGTGTCATTCCCTTAATGAGTTTCTGGCCTTGCGACCTTAGTTCCTGCACGGTAGGAACATAGGTAGTGCTGCTCATTTAAATATAGGCGCGATGAGGACAGGTAGCCTCGTCTTACGATTACAGGTGGAGGGAGGCATTAACTTTTAGCACCGAACATATTTGAGACAGAAATAAAACGGGGGATTGACTTCATTTTCCACACAAGTCAGGGGAGGCTTTGCATTTTCACCCACCACCCACGAAATCAAGACAAAGTGTCCTCGGTTGATTAGAAAGGTGCTCGGAAACCTTATGGAACACCTGGGTAAAGATTTTCTAATAGCAACTGTCAGCGTTATGCAGCTTGACACAAAGTTTTCGCCCACGCACACCTGCACCTAAGTGGCTTTTCGAACTTGGAACGCCGAGAACAGTGATCAGCAGTCATTTCATTTATTTTCAGCCTGATTACGCAACATCTCAGAACGTCTTGGACAGTTTTTCCTCCTCCCCCTGAAAGGTGCTTTCTCTTACTGTGGCGTTTGAGTTTAGCAAGTGAGGATGCGCTGAACCAGGAGCTGTTCTTGAAGGAGGAAGCGGGCGCTGTGAGCCGAATGAAGATGTATTATGCAGCATGTAATCAGTCATTTTTTCTTAACGTCTTCAGCAATCAGCCCACCGCCACCACTCTGCCTCCTGCCAATCTCTCTGTTAGCGATGTATGTTTAAAAGAAGAAGTCAATTATAGATCTGGGTTAATAGAATGGGTTCCCAGTGGGAGAGGTCGAGGGATGAGATCCTCTAATGAAGCCTACATTTCAGGCCCACAACCTGCTAACGGTATAGACTTCAGTTTGTGTGTGGTGAGTGTTTGTCCGTGTGAATATGAGAGGCTGAAATGCATGGGATGCTCCCAACTAATTAACAAGACGCTGCCATTCGTTTATACTTTTACAGGAGAGGTTTTCAACCGTGATGTGTCCCGAACTCCAAACATAAAAGCTGTGTTTGCTGGTAACATAGCGAGGTTTGCAGCTGTGCATCAAGTTTTTAAATATCTTCCCAGCATCCAGACGCTGTAATATTTAACGGCATGTATGACCAGATGGTTGAAACTGAGCTGGAACCGCACGGTAACATTTTAGGAAGGAGAAGGGCTGACACAGTGATGGAGAGATTGTGATTAGCATATGCAGTGAGAGAGGGTGTGAAGATGAAATCGCCACCGTGGCCTCCATGTCGTTCTTCACCATCTTTTTAACGGTCTTTGATTTTTTACCGCTCTGCTGATATTAGTCGTCTGTTTGGTCTTTAGCCACACACAAACGCTTCAACAATCCCGGAGGAAGAATTAAAAGTCTGAGCAGGATAAACCCAATGGCACTGCGTTTGTCTTATTGATCAGGACAGAAAAGGCTGCTGCTGCTGCTGCAGCTTTTGTTGTGCCGTGGCTGACATTTCACGCGCGCTCTTTTCTGTAGAAGAGAGAATAATTGAACGACAGTGGGTGGAAGGACTTTTATAGATAAGTTGAAAAGCATGTGTGCTTATTTATTGCGGTCGCTACAGGCCCACGAGTAGTGCAGCACACTTTGTTCTTAAATCAGGTTGCATGTAGAGGAAATAGCGTTGCCTACGTTGTCTTTTGTTGGTTTCGTCTCTTTTCACTTGTTAATCAGTTAGTAGACCTCGTCTGTTCGAAGTAGTTGAGTCAGATGATGCTGCTTTTTCTGAAAAGTGTGAGGAAAGAAAAACTCTTATCTGGGTGTCACATTTTTGCTAAAAAGCTAAATAGGATTCAGGAATATTCAGTTCAGTTTTATTTATGGTCATATCCCAACGACTGTGGTTTGTTTTAGTCATTATTTATATCTTTCTTTTAATGAGGATTTACTTGACTAACAAAACAATGTTGGTGATAATGTTTCAGCCATTAAAGAACCGCTGGCATAACCTTTAACGGGAGAGGCACCGACTATATTGATAACTTTAATGTATACTATGGATAATTATAACGTCTTCTTTGCCTTATGGCATGTTTTGCCATAAGGCAAAACATATACACAACAAAAATTATATTTTTGTTGTGGTTAATGTCCTTAGTTAAAGCTCATATTATTAATAATATTATTATTAACTTTATTTTAACTTTTACCTATTGATGTTGTAAAATTTTATGTGATTAGTTTCATTATTTTTTTAACTTTTTACCTGTTGATGTTGTGGAATTTTTATGTGATTTGTTTTATCCTTGCAAAATTGTTCAGCACCTCGATCAACCTCGGTTGTTTTAAATGTGCTATAAAACTAAATTTAGATTCATGTTTTATTAAATTAATAGTACAATAAGTAAAGCATTTATTCTTGTTCTTGTATGAAATTGCTAACCTATATTAAGGTTGATTGTATAAAGTATTATTATTATTACCTATTATTTTTTTATTATCTCAGAAAGTCAGTAAGAATTCTCAAAGGAAAAGAATTGCCAGAAGATAAAATCAATAAAAAGTTAGTGTGTCAGTGACTGGAGTATCGGAGCTTTTGCACTCTCAGACAGTAACGTGTGTGTGTGTGTGTGTGCGCGCTGTGGGCCTATGCGCATGCGTGTGTTTTGGAAGTTGACTGATGATATTCGCTTGGAAAATGATAGTCTTCGACCAAAACAAAAGCAGAAGCAGGAAGGGAAAGAAAGCACAATGACGAGAAGACAAAAGAAACAGTGTGTGTGTGTGTGTGTGTGTGTGTGTGTGTGTGTGTGTGCGTGTGTGTGTTAGCACTGACTAACAGGTACACAGTCGCTGTTCTGGCATGCTGTATTTTCTGTTCTGAACGGATGCTTGGTGACCATGTTTAGATGCTCTCCAACACAGCATATGCCATGAATTACTCTCATTTGTCCAGGAACGCCACACTGCACCATCTGATTGGAAAAAGAGCGGCGAGTACAGTTCAGCAAAGCAGCAGGATGACCGTGTTGCAGATATACTCGGTGTATACGCGGTGTGTGATAATGATGATGATAAAAAGAAATGTATGTCGCACCTTTCAGGAGCAGACACTGCCTCACATTATTCTTACATCGAACAGCCTCCTGTTGCTAAAGTGTGCGCTGCATGGATGGCTGCAAAATGTAACACTTCTATGGTTCCCCTCAGGATAGCGTCACTTTAAGATCACCTTAACTATTAATTCATCTGTTTTTCATACTAATTCACTAACAAGATGCACTTTTCGTTTAATGCTAATTAGCAAATGTTCGTACGCTGACTTGCAGGTTGCTAAGCGTTAGCATATTAGCATTGTAGTAGTATTGGGGCATGTGGATGGTTGCTCTGCTGCCTCTTAAAGAGCATTAATCTGTCAATCCATCGTCATATTGACTCAGCTTGGAAAGTTTGAACCAATAAATGCAGAACAACTTTCTCCTTTCAATTACAACCTTAATGGAACGCTTCATTTTTACGCTAAAACTGACTGACGTATTGAGATCTTCACGTATATTTACTCTGGTTTGACGGATTAATCATCAACAACAAAATAACACACTTTCTAAATTATAAAAGAGGAGCAGACAAGTGATTTTATGTTTTTTTTCTCTGCCTTTTCTCCTGGTTTGTTTTTTTGTTTCTTATCTTTGAGTTTCAAAGACGGTTGGAATTTAACGATGTTGAGTTTTCTAAAGAAGCTGGCATCCTCTTTCATCAGCCCTCATATCATTGCCTGTCTGATGTGGCTGATCACGGGATCTTCAGTAGTTCCCTTGTTTTTGTGGAACAAAAGCAAGCAGAAGGTGGTCTTGTCCTTGAGAAAGACGAGAACCAGCACAGAAACAAACACACGCACGCAGCTGTGCAGAGTAAACCCACACCCATACAAATATTCAGGCTTAACGAGCGCACACACACACACACACACACACGAACACACACACATTTCTGAAGACACCTTGGGGGAAACTGCGCATAATTCAGGCCTAAATGAAACGTTATTTTCCAGGACAGGTTTGGAGGAGAGTAAGAAATCGGTCGCGTTTTTCTGGCTCGTGTGACCAAATGATCACACGCGTCAAGTGTACTGTTTACACATAGTCGTACTTGTGGTCGTTGCCTAGACTGAAATGAAAAATGTTTCCTTTGGCAGTAAATGCTTCTATATTTGTTACCATCAACCGACCTTGGACATGAGGAAATTAGCAGAAATTAATTTTACAGTGTTTGATAACTGTGTTGGATGCCTTGGCAGAAATCGCCGAAGTGTCCCCGCTTCACCACACAACCCTGGATCTGAAGTGGTATTGGATGTTCTCACTGCCTGTGGGCTTTGCAGGGTGTGTGTGCGTATGTGCGTGAATAAGTACTATCTCAGCGACAATTGCGTGCATACGAGTAAACCACTGAAACCAGCGTTTGCAGTAGATGCAGGTGTGTGTGTGTGTGTGCGTGCGCGTGTGTGTGTGTGTGTGTGTGTGCGTGCGCGTGCCCGTGCCCACTGAGCCGCGGGTGCAGGTGTCACTCGTACCCCCCACACAAATGTACAATTCGCTGGAGACAAAAATAGCTCCAGTTCTGAATGTTTGTCGAAGAGTTAGACAAGCTTCCTTCCCTCCATCTAAAACAATCAAGAGGAAAGGAAATTAAATTAGTGAGCTAAATGTTTTTTTGCTTTCGGTTTGTGCAGTGATATTCATAGACATTTGTGGTAGAGTCTGCAGAAAAGAGTTTGAACTACTGCCCCGGAACAAAAGAACGCGTAACCAAACGACACCGCCCAGTGTGTTCGCGTGTGTGATTTAAAAGTCGCTGCAGACAGAGAGACGCTGAAGTTTTTCAGAGTCTCGATATTAAATCTAACCTACCTGGAGGACTAAACAAGGCTTCTGTAGGCTGTCCATTACTGCCTCTTACCTTTTTTGGTTGCAGACAGTGTCCCTCCGTTTGTTTAGAGCTACCAGCAAATAGATAATCACCACAGTAACCCAGACGGTCAGTGGTGCATCATTAATCTGCAGGTCTGGTTTCTATGACACATGGGAACGCTTCTGATTGGACCGTATTTATGTTATAAACCACTGTGTTAACCTGTCTTGAACATTACAGCTTCGTCACTCCGTTGTGACCCAATATACTCGTCTGCAGCAGGTGTCTGACTGATGTTCTCTTAATAAAATTCACCTTCTGCTTTCACAACGAACGATCGTTTGTCTTTTCTCAAGCGGCAGCATTGGTGACCCATCTGTAACAAAAATACTAACGCTGTAGCTGTCAGGTGAGGTTTCATCCTGGCAGCAGTGTCATATGCGGACATTGCCAAAACAAGCTCTGGCATGGATTACGTATTTTAGTGTCTAAAATATTGTGGTGGGTGCTGCTGAGAGACTGGAAGTGTGAAAAACTTAGGTTGTTCTCATATCTTACGTGTCTTAAACAGGGTTAGATCACGGTTGCTGTTTTCGCTTGACTGAAAACTGTGTATGCTAAAGTCATGCATGTAGCCGCTGATGTGAACAAAGATAATTCTAGTGATCAGATAACACACGCGCACGCATGCTATATGTTGCATATAGTTTCAGGACGTTCTGTTTGACTGTAATTTTTAATGTGCAAAGAAGTGGAAGCTGGGAATTGGGATAAATGTTCTCTTGGTTGTGAAATATGAAAGAGGAGAAGAATTTGCTCAATGTCTTTTACAAATGTCTTTAAACTCTTCCTGTTTAATAAACTGAATAAAACACATCTGATCTGAGCTTTTGCACTCTCCAGGACCCGAGGGCAAAGCATAAATTTAAGATTCACACCTACTCCAGCCCGACCTTCTGCGACCACTGTGGCTCTCTGCTCTATGGCCTCATACACCAGGGCATGAGATGCGACCGTATGTACACTTCTCTCATGTCTGCCTTCTTCCAATTGATTGTGTTGCTCACACTTAATTTGCACAATTCAATAGTCTTATGATGATATTCTCCTCTGCCATAGATTTGTTATATTTGTAGTACAAACATATTGACATCAGGATTGTTTTCATTGCCATTAAAAAAAAATACACAGTCAGACAGTGTTTGTATGAACACATATGTGTGTGTGTGTGTGTTTCCCAGATTGTATGATGAACATCCATAAGCGCTGTGTGGCCAATGTGCCGAGCCTGTGCGGGACAGACCACACCGAAAGGAGAGGTCGTATCCAGATCACTGCTGAGGTCAAGACTAATGTGCTCACCGTCACCAGTAAGTGCATCACAGACTCACACGTGCTCACACAGTCGTGCGCCGCGTCGCCGTAAAATACCCGTCATCTGTCTCCATCTGCTGGTGGACCTGCAAACACGATGCAGCCAGGTGAAATAGATATAATACATGTTCAGTCTGTGTCGTATTGGTGTGAATATGATAAATATACACTGATTTTATTATGTAAATGAAAAGAAATCACTACCACTACTGTACTTTTTGATTCCGTTTGAAGCTGTATGTATGTGTAATAGCAGTGACACGTAAGTCAGTGCAAAACACCTGCACTGCACAGACATCTTTGCATGCTGCTGTACACTGCATCCAGAGCTAGCATTCAAAATATGCTTACGTACAACCACGTCCATTAGAATCCTTTGAACAGTGATGTCGTTAACGTGTGGACTATCAGACTTTAATTAAAAAGCTTTAACAAAAATATTCAATGACCGTTTAAGAATTGCAGCTCTTTTCATTGCACAACCACACAACAGCCAATAATCAAATTGTCACTTGGACTCCAATCATACTCTTCCTGAGCATACTTCCAGCATTACCAGTGGACCGGACAAAGCACTTTCTTAACCTCCGCCTCACGACAAATAAGCAAACGATGGTTGTGGTGTTCACCATGGCGTTCTCATGTACTGTGTTATTATTAAGCTGGTAGCCAAGTAAAGTGAGACCAGTGGATAAGGTGCACGTGGGCAATGATGTTTAGGATGTTTGGAATAATTCAGGAAATTATTTAATAATAATTAATATTTTTTTGCTGTCTATGATTTTTCTCTGTGTGGGTATCATCCTAAATAGAGAAATGATTCATTTTATTATGGCAGATCTATTCTTTGTGTGATCTTTCATCGTTTTGCACGATTAAACAACACTCCACGCTTTCTCTGTGTGTTCAGTTCATGTGTTGGTGAATTCGCGTTGGGTAATGATTCTCTGCATGATCATCAGACTAAACTCTTTTTTTTTACTCTATAGTTAATTTGCCTAATGTTTAAACTAACTCCTAAAAAGAAAAGGAAAAGGAAGTGTCACCGCTTTGTTGCAGCCTCGCAGTGCTTTGTGTTGCCTCTAGGTGGCAGCAGATAGCTTCTGAGAATATCCAACTTCTGTTTTAAAGATAATAATCTTCATTGTATGTGAAATAAAAACCTGTTTGTGCCAAGTTAACTTAGGTGAAATAAAAACTGGAATAGCAGGCATACACAACTAAGCCCATATCCCTGGTTTGTTTTGTATATCTGCTTTGCTTTTAGCAATGACTAAACTATTTAAAATGTTGTTTTGCTCCATCCTTTACTCTGATAAAGGAAATATGGGCTAATTTGCTAACCACCAGTACCTGTATTAATTTAGCTGTGATTGTTTATTTCCATCTGCTATCAGTTTGCACTCATTTTCCACACAAACACAATAACTGTAAAGTAAATTCACTGACGGTGCGTTACACTACTGACACGGAGTAGTTATGACATAATTGTTCAGGTGGTTGTAACTTAGTGAGGTGCAGATGCCGTGCAGTACTCTCTTACGTCTACAGGGGTCAGTGTGCAGCCATCAGTGTGTGACTGGCTTCCTCGTCGTCCCACAGAGGCAGGAAAAAAAGCAACACAGAATGAATTGTAAAACCACTGGGAACTATGCTACAGCTTAGCACAGCGAGAGCTGGAGGAAATGGCTGCTACACTCGAGACGCATCTGTGCTGCGGACTGCAAACGACGTGGGTACAAATGACCCTTCACTGATCGCTTTCTGCTACCCCCAGCCCCCCACAGCCCGAGGGTCAGTGGCAGAATAGCACCCATGGATTTAGAGGATCAGCGTCTAGTTCAAGGGCGGTATTGGGGCTTTTGAAGGTGTCCTCTCTTTCAAGCTGTGAGTGTGCTGGCTCAAAACCCAAATAAGCTTCCAAACAACATAAAACACGAGAGTGAACTGTCCCATCATTTCATGTGCAGCCAGTGAGGCAACTGTGACATGTGCAGCCACTCAGGGCTTCACTGGACCCCAAGAGCAGAATCACTGTGTCCAGTTTTAGACTTGAAATATATTATGGATGAGGCACTAGGAATTTGATCACTTGTGTTCTTGTCACTTGTCTCTTGTCACTTGTCTCTTGTCACTTGTCACTTGTCAACTGTGAACACTTTTCTATTCTATGTTTTTAACTATGATTAACTATGAACGTTTGAAACGTGTGCACAATAGACGTTAAACGATGTCTCGTCTGATGCAGCATCTTTGGGTTCAGAGTAGATGTTCATCTCAAAAGCCGTAGCTCGAGTTTGCATTGTTCTCATCTCTGGATAAGCCAAACTGAAAGCCTGGTGTAGAAATGCTCCCCAGAAATGCCCATAACCTTTCACCATCCTCAACGGTATCCTCTTAAAAGACGAGCAGCAGTGTTTTTTGATTGGACACAACATACGAATCCTACTTAGACGGAGACGAGGCTGCTTCGCGTGGGAAAAGCCGACACCCATGCTTCTGTGCAAATACAGTTATCTGCCGTTACTGCACTCTTATCTCAGCTCGCCCTCGCCGCAGAATACGCGCATTATCTGGGGCGGCTGTGGTTCAGGAGTTAGATTGGTGGTTCGATTCCCTGCCTCCTTCAGTCATATGTCATATGTCGAAGTGTCCTTGGGCAAGACACTGAACCCCAAGTTGCCCCCAGTGTGTCAAGTCAGCATAGCAGCTCTGCCATCGTTGTATGAGTGTGTGCGCGCGTGTGTGTGTGTGTGTGTGTTTGAATGGGTGAATGAAAAGTAGTGTAAAGCACTTTGAGTATCGGTCTTGGTCGAAAAGCGCTATATAAGTGCAGACCATTTACCATCTCTCTCTCTCTCTCTCGCTCGCACGCACACGCGCGCGCACACACACACACACACACACACACACACAGTATTCAAAGACTTGTTGTTTGTATGCAAGCAAGAATTTCAAAGGGAGCATCCGCGGCCTCATGTACAGACGCATCCATTCACTCACTTAAAAACAAATACACACAACCTGCTCTATTTACTTCCCTAAGTGCCCTGGGAGACTATTTGACATGCTACCCCCTTTATAGCATTTGATGGTCACTTTAACGGGCATCATCTAATATTTATTGACCTGCTCCGCTGAGGGTTTAATGCTGGCCATTGGGTCTGTGCTGTGGTTAACCTCCCTGAGTTCTTTAACGGCGGGGGAAAACCTAATTTCTCATGACATCGTGTGGTTTTCAAACGCTACAAGCTCAACGGGCAGCTCTCGTTCCGGTTTGAGGGAGCGTGTGCCACTCGGTTCTAGGAGATGTGTAGATGTTAGTGGTGTATACAACAGTATGTGCTGTCTGTCAGAAACAGCACGTATGTGCTGGATGTGTCGTCATCCTGTTTATCAGAGAGAACCTGAAATGTTTCAGTCCAGTCTAACCCTGACCCGTCAAGAAAGGTCATCTTTAGTATTCACAGAAATGCTACATAAAATTCACTATTATGCTAAAGCTGCTGAGTATTTCTATTATAAACGGGGGGTGAGGAAGGTTTGTGTGTTCTTAAATACTTCCCCAGCTGCCTGAGACACAGCACCAACAGCCCTGTTTCTGGTAATTGGATGTGACCTCACAAATTGACCAGCAACTATAAATGCGCGCACACACACACACGCACGCATCTACACTGTATGAACACATACACCCAAAGTTCAATCACTGGGGACTTTACGCCACTAGAATACAATTACGTCCCACAAACGAAGGATTAGTGCTGGAATTGGCAACCTCCATTTGTCTACATGGTCATTAAAGATAGATTTGGAAACCTTAAGGCTTTTAACCCCCATTACCACCCCAGGGGTTCTAACATCTGTGTTTGTGCGCCTGATTCAATTAGTTGGTTTCAGAGGAGAAATGTGTTGTTTAAATCGCTAACTCGCGGAAGAACTGACAAAATTACTGTCGCATACATTCAGCCTCGAAGTTAAGACCTGCTGGTGTTTTATTATTGGACATTTTTAATACTAACCCAAACATTGTCATGGAATCCAAAGGGCTTTACAGTTAAGACCTTTCAGAATACAACATTAAAACCATAAATTATATCTTATTCTATAACCTCAGAATTCGCGCTGTGCCATCACACGCACCAACACGTCACATTTTCCTCTACACAAATATGTTTGCTAATGCTATCTTGAAATCTGTTTCATATCAGTTAAATAATTTAGGCCTGTCTCTCATCCGTTCACGCTCTTTCTTTCCTTTTCCCAACCAGTCAAAGAGGCCAGGAATCTGGTTCCTATGGACCCCAATGGTCTGTCAGACCCCTATGTGAAACTCAAACTGATCCCAGATCCCCGCAGCGAGAGTAAACAGAAGACCAAGACCATAAAGTGCTGCCTCAACCCTGTTTGGAACGAGACCTTTAAATTGTGAGACTCCATTACAGCACATATTGTATAAGTGGAAGTTGAAATGTGAACAGTTTGATTATCAGAGGATTCATACTGAAGTGCTTTAAATGGTGCAAATGTTTAGGAAGGACACAAACTAACCTCTCAAGAGTGAAAGAGGTAAAGGTAAACACTTTTTAAATTCCAGTGGTCCTCCGCCAGCTGTTGATTTTCCATGTTTCTCTCTCAGCCACCTGAAGGAGTACGATAAGGACCGCCGTCTGTCGGTGGAGGTGTGGGACTGGGACCTGACCAGCCGCAACGACTTCATGGGATCGTTGTCCTTTGGCATCTCGGAGCTCCAGAAACTGGGAGTGGATGGATGGTGAGATGAGAGGAAGTGGAGCAGCACAGGTAGAGGAGGAGGTGGAGGAGTGAAGGTGACCTTGTTCATTACTGCGCTGTCGGAGATATACTTCAGTTGGAGTTCTTCTTCTTTTTAATCTCGGTGATACTCGGTTCTGAAGAATCTCTTCCCTGTCTCTTTATCTCTGCTTCCTTATCTCACCACCACCACCACCCCCCCCCCTCTCTCTAGCTCGGTCTCTGTATCTCTGTATCTCCTCTTTCTGCTGATGCTGCCCTGTCTGGGATTTTAATGAGATGCCAGCGTTTGAGGCGCAGTGGTGGAGGTGGAGAGATGCCATTAAAATACCTCACTTTCAAAACGGAGGGCCATGAGTTTGTGTTTTTTTTTCATCTGCGTCGACAGAACGTGCAGCTCTAAAGTCCCAACACCTGCTGGAGCCGAGCATGACATCTGAGGGTCGGAGCTAAAATTTGGCACGACTCTATGCATCATTGCTCTCTATTGAAAGTCATTGAAATGAGGTTCAAACATCTCGCGAGTGAGGCACACGGCAACAAATGGCTGAGTGAGCGACATCGTTGCAGAAAGAGTGCAGTAATAACGAGATTAGGGAACATTAGTTAATGGTAAAGTTTTTCATGCTGATTTGACGTGAAGCACGTTGTCTGTTGTTGAGAGTTGCACCTTGCTCCGAAGCCTCCTCCTAGATCACCACACGGGCAGAGTGCAAATGATCAGTCACTAACATATTATTACCTTTGACTCTCCTCAGGTTTAAGCTGCTCTCCCAGGAAGAAGGGGAGTACTTTAACGTCCCCGTCGCTCCAGAGGGAGAAGAAGGCAACGAGGAGCTACGGCAGAAATTTGAGGTCTGTGTGTCTGTTGTTGTTTTGTTTTTTTTAATGTGGTAGTGTATCTGTGCCTGCATATGTTGGAATGTGTCTGCACGGTAGGCTTGTGAACGCGTGTGTGCGCGTGTGCGCTACGCCTCTTTGTGTGTCTGACTGAGAGCCTCTCTGGGAGAGCTGTTAGCACTTGGCAGGCACACTTATAGTACCATCCGGTCTGGCACACTGCAGGTCCAGACGTTGGCGCGTGTGAGTGTGAGGCTGACCAGTAGGCCCACTCATCAACACATTTGGCAGAGTAGAGGATAACCCTGCTCTTTTTTTTTCCCTCCCTTCTGTCTTGCTGACACAAAGCCACAAAACATTAGGGACTCGCTCTAAAAGTTGCTGATAACACTGTCGGGGGGATCGTTCACTTTTGTGTTCGCATCTGTCGCTGCCTTAGATCGTATTGTGACTTAAGGAGCAGCTATGAGCTACAGCTCAGAAACGGGTTTGATCCGAGAAAAGTCTGGATGTTAGCTTCCTCCATTTCTGTCCTTTCTTCCAGATCTCTTACTTTGTTCAGCTTCCCTCTCTCTCCTTCCGTTTTCTGTTTTGCCCTCTGTCACCTTCACTCCCCCCCCGTGTGTGTCTCTCTTTGTCTGTTTTTCATTCCTTCCATCTTCTCAAGGTCACGGTCCTCAGACGTTCCCCGAGACACATTCTCAGCGGTGGGGTGGTGGGGGGTGCTAGTCCCCACACACCCACTCGCACACATGTGCACACGGGCACAGAGACGCACTCTAGGGTGAAGTTCTCAGAGAGATGGTGGAGAGAGAGGGACAAACAGATTTCAGTTTGGTAACATGACCTGCATGCCTTCGTTTCAGTATATCCAGAATCACACACGCAACACTCCCAAAAGACACTCTCAGCAACAAATAATGCATGTCATGGGCAGGAATTTGTAAATGTCAGATAGAAACACTACCTGTGCAACTCTACCTGACAGCTGTAACTCCTTTCCTTCATTTTATCATGCATGTGTTTTATCTTGTTCTGTTTTTCTCTCTACTTTCTGTCCTGGAGGGCGCTGAAGGAAAGATGGCGCTGGGCTGACACTCGGCGATTAGAAAACGAGACAGATGCACAGACAAAGATGTTAACATCTACTGGAATTACTAAATAAATTATGAGTAAATGGTTCCAAAAGCAGGGTGTTTGTTTCCATAAGCTGTAGCAAACAGGATATGATGCAGTATGTGTCACTTCCAGGTGCCGAGGTGGTCCCAGAGTTACAGCTAGGATATATGGATGCTGAGTCTACATGATGCTGTGAAATGGTTGCTAAGGGAGATGCATCAGTGCCTACTGTAGGTCCTGTTGGTTTTTAAATTGGTTTGAGGACATTTCATCAGGTTTTTGTACAGAAACACTCGAAGATGACAGACGGGCAGAGAAACCAACAATAATCTCTCAAGGCTTTAAGAGTGTCGCCTTGAGCGTGCTCCGTAGCTCGCAAATGCCTCGGCTGCTCCTCACCGCGTGCACACATCTGTGTTTGTGTCACAACAGATGGAGACGGGGCCTTTCATCCAACTGATGAGCCAAGAACCGAACGGGTTGCATCACACACCCGTGCGCAGAAAGCAGCGTCATAGTCGTAGTCGGCGCTTGACTCAAGTTCAGAGACTCTTAACGGGGATTAACAATTTAAGATGAGATGTGATGAGACCACGTTTAGACATTCTGTGCATCTGTTTTTTGAAGCATAGCACATCAGAAAACGGTGACGGGACAAAGAGATGGCTGTGACAAAAGGACTGTTCGAGAGGAAAGGAGAGGGAAGCGTTAAGTGACATGAATAAAAGAAATCCCGAGCTGAGATAAAGTTATGAAAATGAGCCAGAAATGGGTTCAGAGAGTGTGAGAGAGTGGTTGAAGGACAGGAACGAGGGAAGTGATAGAGCAGAGTGGCAGACTCACAGGGAGGCCGTGTTTGTTATGGAAAGTGTGAAACGGGCTGTAAAGTGCCTGCACAGAATAGAAACAATTAAATGAGAGAAATATTTGCTGCTTCCTTTAACCGAAATGTTTTCTCTGTGCTAATAAAATACAAGAAAAAGACCTTGCCCAACAAAAGGCTCCACGTTTATTATTGTTAATAAATAAATAAAGTTTCTTGTTAGACCTAATGTCTGTCCTCAGAGTTCCCCTTTGCTCTCAGGTATTTATTTATTGTATAAACTAGTAAAATGCAACTTGTTTAAAACCGTGGCAGAATCTGCATGAATAATTATCGGGTAAAGATAATAGTAGCATGTGATTTTCTGTCAACGGCGTCAGATTAAGTTTTGTTTTTATCCGTTAACATATACTTATTGTCCATTTTTTCCATGACCAATACTCATCGTCTGTCTTTGAGAATCGATCTATACCTGTGATTATTATGCTGATGCATCAAAACATTATTTAAGGATAATAAAGTGGTACAGATAAAACCACTGAAAGAACCAGTGGGTTTGACTAAATCTTTCTTCAGCGAATGCTGTTGAGAGCTCTGCGAGCTTTTTTTTTATTGTTAGCAGGTTTCAATACTGCATATTAAGTTAAGTGCCAGCTCAACCCTCTGGTTGCTTTAACGTTGTCCCCTGTTCTGTCTCTCTCCCGTCTAGAGGGCTAAAATTGGTCCAGGCAAGAACACAGAAGGAAAATCGGCCAATGCTGCGTCCCGGTTCGACTCCAATGGGAATCAAGATCGCATGAAACTGTCTGACTTTAACTTCCTGATGGTGCTGGGAAAGGGCAGCTTCGGCAAGGTGAGGACTGTTTCTGTGATTCTGTATGTGACGTGGAAACCAGCATGTCTGATGTTGGTGGCATGGCCACATATGGAAGGATCAAACCGCACATCCACTTGGCAGCAGACACGGGATGAATCATCCGAGGCTGGTGATGGGATTTCTTCTATGAAAATTTAAAATAGAACATGCTGGCTTCAGTGAGAAGGTTCCTGTGTTGATATTGTTAAACCGGGCTCCTGTGTGTGTGTCTTTAGCTGCTGACTACAGAATAATTGTGAGTACAGAAATGTATTCCAACAGTAGCACGGAGTTAGTCACCAAAAGGTCCTGGTCGTTCCACACAAACCCAGAGTGTGTGGAACTGAACTGATGTGTTTTAATACAGTCTCATTTTTAGGAGCACAGCACAGAGGGCAGCTATATAATCAGGAGTTATGTCACATGGCGATCACTGTCCCCACCGTTCAATACTTCCAGTCACTATTCCAGCCTGTCCTTCCCATGGTCAGGCTGTAACAGTGGTGACACATCTTTCATCCCCAGATTCACACCTACAGCAATACAGAGTTGCCAATTAACATGATTTCCATGTCTTTAAACCGGGAGGATAGGGCTGATTAAATATGCCCGGACGCATACGGCAGTTATTTCTGTGGTGAAAACATCTGTGTGTTTTTGTGCACTGGAGCACTCCGTGTTTAGAGATTACCAGAGAATCCCGCATAGAGATGGCAAGAAATAAAAGCGATGAGGCACAGGTAGACGGAGACGGATGAAGGGAAAGAGACACGTGACGACGCGAGAGAGACACACAGCTGCGAGGTTGACATGAATGAATTTAGACAGAGGTAAAAATGTCCCAACTGAATGAGAAGCAGAGAATGAGAAAGGGGTGGTGGAGGGGGGTGGACCTTGGCGACGGGAAAACTGACAAGAATGAATGAAAATCAAGGCAAGAAGCAGAAGGAACGAAAGGATGTGACGAGAGAGAAAATTGGTAAACGATCGGTAGAGCAGCAGGGAGGAGGGAGAGAAAACGACGAGGAATGACAGAGTGAGATAAAAAAAAGAGAGAGAGAGAGACCGTTGTCTGTGTACGAGACTTGTGTGCCGGCCACCTGTTTCCATGGTAACGGGCATTTAAAGCTACACTCATGCATCAGCGTGGAGCTACTGAGTCGAGCCTGGATCATTACTGGAATACCCGACGCACACACGTGCACAGACTCCTGAGACGTGCACGAGCACACGCCGCGCAGGCACGCATGTGCACAGACGCTATTCCTTTAGGCCTACACATGCGCCGGCAACTTCTGCTCAGTTCCATCTACCTGAGCTGTGTGCGAATGCTGGCCGGTCTCAGAGACGAACACTTGATGTTGACACGTGATGATGCTGGTGCTTGAGATTGCGTGGGAGGGCTGGTGCGTTCAGAGCTGCCGGGGACGCCTCAGTGTCTGAGGGCAGCGGACTCTCCGTGGACGTCTTTACACTGTCTCACATACAGGCACTTAACATTTTGTATAAGATATGAGTACGTGGTTCTGTCTTTGCTCCATTCTCTTCTTTCCTGTGACAGTCCATGTGCACACACGTATCTTCACTCAGCCAGCCCCTCGTTGCTTTGACTCTCTAGGACCAGGGTTGCCTGCCCCTGTCCTAGTCCGAGCGTTCTAGCTTTTCTGCTTATGTACCTGCTTTTAATCCGTCACAGGATTCATCACCCTGCGGACTTTGTGTATGGATCTTTATTAAGTGGTCACACCTCCCTGTCGTTCTGCATTTGGGTCAGTGCAAACCTGTGCTCTTAGACAGAAACAGAAATGTGTCTCTGCTTCCGGTGGAGGTCGCCTCACTTAACCAGTTTGTCATGACGGATATGTTATGAGCAAGATTCAGCATTAATGGGGGAAAAAAAGCAACTGAAATCATTGTTAATCAGAAAATGTCACAGTACTAAAGCAACTGATTAAATAATTAACGAGTGGCGTATAGCTTGGCAAATTATTTTGGGAACCATGGAAACCAAAAGATTGGTCTGATCCGCCAGAGCAAGCGAGAAACGCATATACGAGAAGCTGGTTAATAGTATGGCGCAGCAGTTCAGTAAAGTGCCGCGTGACCTGTTGTCATGTCGCCGTGATTTGATGCAGATCTATTCTGTGCTGATGATGCAGGATGACTTCACTGAAACTGTCCAACCTGTCAGTCCGCATGACTTCATGTTAGCGTTCCACCTATAACCTGCTGTAACACAACTCAGCTGAAAGGGCGCAGAGAAATATGAACGGTAAGTAACACATTTGGCTTTTAGACCTATGGAAATAATGGCCGCCCTATTCAGAACAGTATCTATGCGGTTTGGAATAGCACGACATATCCCACGGTAACACAACAATGCACTATCATGAAGTGCAGCAGAGTGTGGTTTAATTTATTTCCACTCTGCAAGGTCAGCGAAGAAAACACAATGGCATCATTTACGGCACATGACAGTTGATATCCTCAGGACTGCTTTGCTGTCAAATGACCCTGAACAACTTTGCTGGACATAAAGACATTGCCAGCGGCGACACATGCCACAATTCGCACTGTGGTACAATAGCCCGTTTATGAATGACATTGAGTAAGACGGTAAATCTCAATGAGACTGTGAAACTCTGAAGCTGCCTGCTTCAAATTACAAGTAACATGGATGATAAGAGAATGCGTGCCTCCTAAATGTCCCTCATGTCATGTGTTCAAAAGCTCCTGTTGGTGCTTTGTGTCCTGGATGTCCGTGTTCTGCGGAGGCATTTTCAGTTTTGATGAAACCTGGTACTTTTGTCTTCTTTTGTGTGTCCTCGTCCTTGTGATTGCATAAAATGAGCTTCGGGCCAGATGGTGCCCTTCCTCTTTGTTTTAACCTATCAGAGTTTGTATTCGCACAGTCACAAAGCTGCCGTGTGGGATGAGTCCACGCATGCACAAACGGGCATATGTCGGCTTTTGTCTAATGATACCAACAGCATGCATCCACATTCAAAAGGTGTCTCGAGTCTGACGCTGAATTGAGCTGAACTCTCTGTGCAAACACACATTTACAACCTCACACAGACACTCGAACTGTGTCTTCGCCCATCTGCGCTGCTCTCCCCGTAGCATCCCAAACTTAACAACCTATATTAACATTCCTGAATATGCATAAGACATGAAGAGCAGAGCTGCAAAGTAACTGATCTCATGGAGTTAAAAATGTATAAAGTAGACATAAGGTCACTCCTTTTCTACTCTTGGGTCTGGAGAGATATGATGAGAGATATGTCTCTCTGTTCTTCATATAATAGCAGATAGTGGTTCTGCTAGCGGTTACTTAGCCGCACATGTTGGTGTTTGCAGACATACCGTCTGTCAGACGGGCTGCAGATTAAGATGCCTTGATTTGGTTACTCAGCGGTCTATCTCGCCGCGCCAGATAAACACTGTATTAAATACATAAATCAACTTGGGAAGCCTAATTAGCATAAGGCATGTTTGAAATACATTTGGCTGAAAGATGCTTTGTTGAGATCACAAAACTCAATTAGCCCAGTGGAAACTACAAACGCGCCATGCTAACATGCAATGGAACGTCTTCTGCCTTATTCCTGCCTGTTCACAGACTTGTTTAAGATAAAATGTGAGACTATGCATGTGTTACAGCAGGGACATCTGGCATGTGGAAAATAGATTATATATATATGTGCTTATTATAGATATTATATATACTGTCTACAAATCATACAAGACTTTAAAACAGATGGAAACAAGTAACAAAGCACTAATTAGAGGGGTGTTTTTACCTGTATTAGTGATGGGAACATGCCAGGATGCTGGAGGCCCATGAAGTGAAATATTTTGGTTACTTTTGGACAGATGACAAAACGAGGCTAGAGATTGTAGTAATTACCGTCTTTCATTGAGCAGACATGATATACAGATATGGACACAGATATGCACGGCCACGAGAAATGACGTCACCCGAAATGTTGAACTTCTGCTCTGAAGCTCCTCTTTGTCGGCGTGGTTTCAGCACGGACACCTTCGGTTTCAGAGCTCCCGTTATTCCCACATATGGGATTCAGTGCAGAGAATTGAACTTTTCTGACCAACTTTTCTGAGATGACCTGTGAGCTGAGGCTTGACCCACATTTGGCCTGATACTCACGGCAGTTACTGGAGTCTGCAGAAAAGGAGAGGACAAGTGGGAAGGAAAACGGGGGGGGTGGAGGTGAGCGGGGGCACTAAGAAACGAGGACAAAAAATGGATGAAGAAGGAGAGGACGGAAGATGAGACACAAATCAAACACACATGTGGTTCATCCTGGAGCAATGCAAGAGGCATCAGTCTGGTGAATGACCACTCATATGAAACCACCTCCTGCGCTGTGTATTGATCCGTGCTGGATGTCTGTCTAAGCGTCTCACAGATGCGACTACACGCAGATGTGTTCCAGATGTGTCCTCGACATCGCAATTAAAACAAATGGGATTCAGAACTGCTTGACTGCCGCCAATCTTTTTTGATTTTCAGAGTCTGTCCTCTCCTCTCTGCCCTTCAAACACCCTCCCACTTTAATATTAATCCCACTGTCTTCAGCCGTCCTGCTTTCTTTATCTGCACACAGCCGTCCAACCGCGTGCCCTAAAATCCTGAAACGAGTGAAATAAATTCTGCTCCCACTTTTTACTTTCTCCCCGCTAACGTCGTTGAAGGGTGAAGAAAAGTACAAAAATCACAGAGAAATAAAGCTTTTATATTTTCTATTATAGATAAAATCTACTCAGTGTTTTGTTATAATACTAATTTTGATATATTACGATTTAACCACCTGGTAGTAAACAGAGTCCCTCTCTCTTGCCTCACTTTCTTTTCAGGTTTCATTGCGTTCTTCTTTCCTCTGAGGTGATGTTGAAATAAAGGCATGAGAGGAGCTATGTGCCGGGAAGGTTTTGAATATTGATAAAGTTATCTTTTCATGTCTCTTTAGGTGATGCTGGCAGAACGTAAAGGAACAGAGGACCTGTATGCCATAAAGATCCTAAAGAA
This sequence comes from Microctenopoma stevenorrisi, assembly GCA_032270685.1. Taxonomy (NCBI): domain Eukaryota; kingdom Metazoa; phylum Chordata; class Actinopteri; order Anabantiformes; family Anabantidae; genus Microctenopoma; species Microctenopoma stevenorrisi. The sequence goes on along the minus strand of JAUMTR010000026.1, from coordinate 14,271,631 downwards.
GGACGTCGTGATCCAGGATGATGATGTAGAGTGCACCATGGTGGAGAAGAGAGTGTTGGCGTTATCTGGAAAGCCCCCGTTCTTGACACAGCTGCATTCTACCTTCCAGACTATGGTGGGTGTCCCCATCTACAGCGTCCTCACAACAGCATCTCTGTTTGTCTGTGCTGTTGCCTCATGTAAGGTTATCAAATAAAATAAAAAAGCAATCATTATCCCAACCGCTTTTCTCACAGAGGCGTTGGAGCTAACGGTACACCAACTTGCCACTAGTTCTAAATATTAATGGAGGAAATTGTGTCTGTTATAGTAAAGACACACTTACACACTGTTATGTTATTTGCCTTTGCGTGCTGCACAAACGCACTAATGTGTGCATGTTTCTCATGATTAGTGAACGTAACGCGCTGCAAATCCAGCGGCGGTTGTGTTCGCAGCCTCGGCAGATGCACGCGCGCACATAAGCGAGAAGCGAGTTTGTTAATCCTCAGCTCTAATTCTCTGACCAGAGGAGGACTTCTGTGCACATGGGGCTAAGCAGGCAGTTCTATACATAATCAATTATATCGGGCAAGTATATAGACACGCGTGCACACCATATATGATGTGATGCAGTGCTCGCGCAAAGTACGTCGACATCTCTGAACACATTTTGTGAACAACTCCTCGCAGGACTTATCCGGCAGTGCAGGCAAGAATGCTTGCACACACACACACACACACACACACACACACACACACACACACACACACACACACACACTCGCTCGCAGAGACACATTAAAAGCCCAAACGCGCTCCGCAGCTTCACAATATTCCCTCCCAACACACAGCAACCACTAGCCATACATCTCCTCGCTCCCTCATAAACTGTGCCTTATTGGCAATTTCTGCAGATAATAGAGGTGAATGTGGCTCTTAAATGGATGCTGCTGTTTTCTCACAGTTGAAGACTGAACACAGAAGCAACAACCCAATCACCTCTTTCTCTTTTCTCATCCTCCATCTCTGTCTTTTATCCCTCCATTTTCATTTACTATGTCATTTCGTCCAGATCTCTGCTTTTTGCTTCTTTCACTTGATCCCTCGCTCTGTGTGTGTCTCTGAACAGTCTCTTACAGCATCACACTCTCTTTTCCGCACTGTCATTACTTTGTGACCTCTGGCGAACATGTGTATTTGACCTTTCTTTCTCTGTTATTTCTCTCTAGGACCGTTTGTATTTTGTCATGGAGTACATAAATGGCGGAGATCTCATGTATCAGATTCAGCAGGTTGGCAAGTTCAAAGAGCCCCATGCTGTGTGAGTGTACACACACACACACACACACACACACACAGACACACGGGCAAAAAGCAGAATTTGTAGATGAGAGCTAAGATACAAAGTCTTAATCCTCTGCTTATAGGTGTTTATATTATTATTGAATGAGCCATCAGCAGTTTGTCTGGCTCAGGTGATGGATGAGCGATCCAGGCAGAGCCTGAGGGGAGGATATTGTTGTTCACATCGATGCACGCTGCTCCTCTGAAGAACCTCTAGGAAAAGTAATCCAGGACTTTCTGAGATTTTTCAGAGCGTGGAGAGCCTTTCAAAACTGCAGGATATAATTAAGGTACCTGGTGAGATCACTCGTGTCAAGCAGAACCAGCGAGCTGACATATTTGACAAGCGGGCTGTCGGGGAAGCGGGAGCCGTGGAGGAGTTTGCCCTTCACCTGCCTTAAAGGGAATTAGTTTCTTCACTCTAGCAGAAGGTTCAGAGCACTGAAGATCAAGTCAAGCAGGCCGAGGAACTCTTTCATCAAAGGCCACCAACTTGTTTCACACTTTTTGTCAGGCAGTAGTCTGTTACCTTGTAAATCTGATGATGATCGCTCCGTGAACTTTACCCTCAGTGTCTGAAGTCCAGCAGGATCGGAATAGCCTCTGCATGTTCCGCACTGTTCTCCGCGCACTCAGAATGCTTCTTGACATCTTTTCCGTGCACTTTACAAACAGACGCTGATTGTGAATCCCCATGAAAACACAGCTGACTGCGTGGTCAGTGTGTCCAGACTCCTCCTGCTGATCTTATCAGATGCTGTGTGGTTACGGAGAGAGACAACACTGACCTTTATGCCGCCCCTCACATAGGCGCATATGCACACAGACTATCCGTCTGTCCTTTCCGTCAGCCTCGTCGTGGTAATTAATGATGTTGTTTATCTCCGTGTGTAGGTTCTATGCTGCAGAGATAGCCATTGGCCTGTTCTTCCTACATTTGAAGGGCATCATCTACAGGTAACCTCCGCACCACATCACACCGAATGTAATGTACAGAGCAACATTTTATACCAAACCGCGTCTGTGCAGCCTAGATCAAGGTCAGACCAGTCTAACGAAGCGCACGGTACCACGTTCTGATAAAATGATCGTCCAGTACAGGCTCGTGTTACAGGCGTAGACAGAGAGCGTCGGTTTGACGCAGTCATGACATAATATTTGTTTTGGCCTCATTGAAATAGTGAAAAAGTAGGTTTTCAGGCTTCTGACCTAAATGAATTTGTTACTGGTGTTTATAATACCTGCTGTAGCCGACGAATGATGCAGAAGCAGAACCACATCTGTCTTCTGGTTTGGCCCTGGCATAGAAAGATACATTTTTTTGTCCCCGTTGAGTCCTAACTTGAGCGTCATCTCTTTGTTTTGTCTCTTGTGTAGAGACCTGAAGCTGGACAATGTGATGCTGGACTGCGAGGGCCACATCAAGATAGCCGACTTTGGCATGTGTAAAGAAAATATGAATGACGGAGTCACCACCAAGACCTTCTGTGGAACACCAGACTACATAGCTCCTGAGGTAAAGAAAGTGTTGGTCGTGTTCATCCTACAGCTGCTGAGTAGCACAGCGTGGTGCTGGAACATAACCAGGAACATCTCAACGTCTTTTTCAGATCATAGCCTACCAGCCGTACGGTAGATCTGTGGACTGGTGGGCCTTTGGAGTATTGCTGTATGAGATGCTCGCCGGACAGGTTAGTGTGTGTGTGTGTGTGTACTTCTTTCACCACTCCGGATGGTAGCATTACAGTTTGACATTGTGTAATGAAAGGTTAGCTATTAAACGATGTCCCTTAATGAGTTTTTCTTTTGTGACATTAATAATTGTTAAGAGAGATGTGGCATTTTTTAAATCCCGATATCTCATTAGAAGGGGGTAGTGTAAATTTGTGAGGCTTGCGGGCCCGTGGGATTTAGAATTTTAATAATTAAGTTTAGACATCCTCTATTTGTCCTGTGTGTCCCTCTCCTCCACTCTGCAGCCTCCGTTTGACGGTGAAGACGAGGATGAGTTATTTCAGTCAATCATGGAGCATCACGTCTCCTATCCCAAATCACTGTCCAAGGAAGCTGTCGCTATCTGTAAAGGGGTGAGTGCACACGCACACACACACACACACAGTCTTTGTCCGTCTTGCGAGCTCAACCTTGCTCCCTCTCTTCTTAAAACAATTCCTCCCCTTCACACAACACCAAAGGAGGAATTGAGAGTGTCAGACTTGGAAAAAAAGGAAGCAGGAACTAGAAATGTGAGGCGGGAGGAGGAAAATAAGGAGGCAGAGAGGGACATCGGAATTATCTGCATAATTAAAACCATTGTGTGAGAACGTATATTTGGACTGAAACAACATTGTTTGCCTCTGCTATCGGCCGTGCTTCCATCTCTTTCTCCCTCGCTCTCCTTCCCTCTTTCTGCTCTGCTCTCCTGTCCTTTCTCTGCAGTGTTTATTTTTCACTTTCTTATTATATGCATACTCTCTCTCTCCCTCTGTCCCCTTCATTCTCTTTCTCACACACACACACACACACACACACACACACACACACACGCGGTGGTGCTCAAATAGCCTAAGCCTGTGCAGTGTGCTCAGCTGACTGTGGAAACTCTTCTTCAGAATAGACCATCCAGTTCCAAACAATGCCATGACACCTCCCAGCTGAACTGATGTGCGTGTCTGGTTGGGTGGACACATTTCATATCGACCCTATCGTTGTCGGGACATTTTTGTCGGACACAACTGCTAAATGCACTTTTGCATTCTGAGAATAAGGACTGAAGACGAGCGCTTAGCTGTGTTGTTGTGGTCGGGGTGTAGCTGTACAGCTATAAAAAGATAAATGTGTTTGTGTATGAGCTGATTACTGCCATAAACAGAGTGGGTTGTCTCTGCAAAATCACCACTGCACCTCTCCGTGTCATCTCCTAACTGTAACACCTTGCTGACTAGGGCACACACACACACGCACACAGCTTAAGTGTATTTTCTAGTGTACTGTATATCATACATGCACAAATAAATAAATAAAACATTTTGAAATTTTCTTATTTTGAGTTGTTCCACAGCGGTGGTTATTCAGATTGTGTGGTTGTTTTAGAGGCTGTGGCTCGTGCCTGCTGGACACAGAAAGCTGTCTCTTGTTATTTAGCTTGGCCTCCCTCATATAGCCCCGTCGGTATAATGCCGTTCAATTCACCAGCACACACCTAATCTTCCCAAACGATCATAAAGTTGATTAAACCCCTCTCCACAGCACAACATTATAATAACTGAACATTCTAACTTTCACGATGGAGGATTTATTGCAGTACTGTTGGATTAGAGCGTATTAGTTCCAGCTAGGTGTACCTGATGAACTGTCAACACACGGGTGAGTTTAGTCATGCTTTACGTCCTCGCACTAAATTTAAAGGCAAAGGCGCTGATAAGCAACTTGATGACGCGCGCGTTCGCACACACACGGGCCGTGTGACGTGTCGGTGATGATTACTCTGTGGCGCCGCTTCGACAGTGGTTCCTCAGTGGAGCATGGACGATTGCTTCTGTCCACCCCCACGATTCCCACAGCGCGCTGCCGGCGGTGCCAGGGTTAACCGCACACAGGCTGTGTGTCTGTGCACGTGAAGACTATATGAAGCTTTCCCTCACGAGCGATACATGAGATTTCCATTTAGAAAATAGCGTCGGGATCGTGTTGAGTTACATTTTCAGTACTATTCTAATCTATGTGAACATGATGGCGGTGCACACGATTTTAACCTTTAATAACCTTTTGTCTTTTAAAAAGACATTGTTCCCTTTTAGATTTAACAATGTTTTTTGTAAAAGGTAGATGTGGCTGTTTTAAAAAAAATCTAATCAGGAATAAGCTGCAAGTTATTTAACAAAATCCTTTGTTGTCATCTGTGTTGCATTGTGGGAAGTATATTTAGTATAATTGGGGATATAAGTAGAAGTGTATGAAATGTGAAAAGGGGGTGATTTCCTATATTTCCACTCCGCTGCTTCTGTGCTAAGCGACATTTATATTTCATAGACGTCACTCTCCCCACACACTCGCACAACTCCAGCTGTCCACTGCTGGAGCATTACGGCATTCTGCATTCCAAGAACCACGGAGAGCATCCAAGGTTGCGTCAGCTGAAGCCATTTGTTCTGTTGCTCTTCCTTTAACAGATCGTTCCAAAGGAAGCTGCCAGTGTAAAAGATGAGGGTGAAGTCTGTGGTAGCCCCAGAAAAGTCAAACAAAAATGTATTAAAACGACTCCTTTAAGGTTTCAACCTTTCACATTAGTCACATTAAGGAGTCCGGTCCCAACGTTACAGCCTTTTAAAATATACAGCAAGTCCCTTTATGGCTTCAAGGTGCCTGAGCCCCATTTTGGCTTTGTGCAGTTTATACATTTAAACACATCTTTGCACTGAACAAGGACTGGAGTTTGAAGACTTGGGAAATCACCCCCCAAAAAAACTCTGATGATGTTCATCAAGGCACGCGACTAATTCATATAATAATATAATATAATAGTGGTAGTAGTTTAGAAAGGGTCATGTTGACTTTCTCAGCAGGGTGATATCTGAGCATTAGGTGGTGTATTTTAAGAATGAGGTAATAATTAAAAAAAAAACACAACTAAAACATTACCGTAGTTACTAAAGGATCTAGATGGGAAGCCATCAACACTAAAGACTCAGCTTCACACACCGCACTTGTTGGACAGAAAGAGTTTGTTTGCCATCTTTGGAAAAGGTTATAAGAACCTATCGTTGAAACTTCCTCTGCCAGCTTTGATCCTGTCAGGCCTAAAAGTAAAAAGAAAAACTTTGAAAGTGTAAGTCAGAACACCTGTTTTGCTAGATAGAGTCTTCAGATAGTTGGTGACCAGCTATTTTTACATATCCCATAAATACCCTGCAATCCGTGCCCTGTTTCGGGGCCTGCTGCTTTGTGTTGGACAGAATGTGCTGCTCTCTTGTCTCAGCCACAACGAGGACGACTCTCTTCCTGTCTTCACATTATCATTGTTCTATCAAATCAAGTTGCTGAAGGAGTTTTAAAGGGGAACATTGGAGTGGGACTGGATCACTGCATGCACGTTTTACTTACGTAGAACACGTAGAACTCCTCCAGAGCTTTTTGAGGATTTGACGCCGACCTGCACTCTGAAGAACGCTCTGAGTAGTAATGCACACTTGAGGCACGACGTTGCCACAGTTCCAGCTCGTCCGTTCTATTTTTGGTCGAAACGTGCAGATCTTGGTTTGTGAACGAGAGCTGAAGCAGTTTTTCTGTTGGTTGAGAAGCACGCTGAGTGACGGAGAGAAATGTATACAGGAGATGTTATCTGTGCTTCCAAACTGGGGAAAAAAAGATACTTTTCATCCAAGAAATTTTAATGAACAATTTACATTTCGTTATAGTGTATGTGGTCGACTGAGCGTCACCATGTCCACGCACATCTCCATGAGCAGCCATTGTGTTTGTGTGCGTGTGTGCAGTGTGAGGTTGACTGACCCTTTAAAAACATTATTTAAGTTCTAATGTTCTAATGAGTTATGACTGCTGCTCCTGAGGGAGGCATGCCCCACCCACCCACACACAACCACACCCATCATAACCCGTCATAAACTGTCCCTGATCACGCCTGTGGACAAACAGACGTGGTAAAAGAGTAAGAGTAAAAATGTTGATTCGTCTGCAGGCAGCGACTCGCTGGTGAACATCTGGTCCTCGGGGAGAAGCGTCGAACATGATGGTAGAATGGATGGATGGATGGTTGGTAGATTAAAAGGCTAATTCCTGAAACGTACGTGAATGAAGGCGGGATGGTGGCTGGAAACGCTGAGGCAAAGACGGGCATAAATGCGATGAAATTTTAATGTTTCCGGAGGGGAAGTGTGGGGCATCGCAGCAGCACGCCGACTGTAGATCAGATACACATCTGTCATGTCGTTTAGGATTACGCCTACAGCTTGTATAAATGTTACAACTTAAGACACCACACATCATTAAAAAATGATAATTAAAGGCATTGAGTCAATAATTGTTGTCCTGAAACAGTTCTTGTTGTTTGTAGGGACACTGAGCAGCTATTGAAGGATTGAAAGTAGGCAAACACACGCGTCATATTCAGATGTAGTGTAAATATTTCAGCTTTGTCAGGTTTTTGGGTTTGTGACCAGATCCCTTCAAAACAGATTATATCGGCGCAAGTACTACTCCTAGCACAGCTGTAGCGGAAGCTAAGGGTAGGTAAAAAATAAAAAGGAGGCAATGAAAGAAAGGCGGCAAAGAGGACGACACCGTAGGAACGTTTGCTGCTAGAAATACAGGAAGTAGATCACGCTCTCTTCTCTCTGCTTTTCCAGCTGATGACCAAGCATCCGGCCAAACGACTGGGCTGCGGTCCGGAGGGGGAGAGAGACATCAGGGAGCACAGCTTCTTCCGCTACATGGACTGGGAGAAACTGGAGAATAAGGAGGTGCAGCCGCCATTCAAACCAAGAGCTGTAAGTGTGGCGCAACTGAAAATACGTGCAGTTCACAGGCAAAGTAGTCGTCCGCCGCGGCAGAGACGAGGAGTTGAGCTCCTGGTGAAGATGCTGATTGAAAAAGACAAGTCCTATCTCTGGTCTATCTCTTCTTCATGCTTCACTTTCATTGTGGTCTTTGTCTCTTTTTCCCTGCTCTTTATGGGACATTGCACACAGGTAAGTCAGGAGGCGGTGGCGTGGTGACGACGGCGGGGGGGTGATTAGTCCATAAGAACGTTGCGGTGAAGTTTGTGGTTGGTTGAGGATGATGCAGCATGCGGTGGTGACGGCGCTGTTTACCTGTTTTCTGGTCGCGTTGAGGCATCACGGCACGTGGTTAACGTTGTGGGCGGGTCTGTGGCGGGACAGACCCGCACCGTCTATGCCCTTCATCAACCCGAACCACCTCCCTATGACCCGTCTTTCACATGAATCATCCCTTGTGCTACAGCGTGTTTTTGGGAGACGGCGTTGCCCCAGTTTGCTGCAGAGGCTTCTTCTTCGTTGGGGTTAAACTAAGTTTAGAGTAAACCTCCGGGGAGTAAACATACGTCCATGCTGTGTGACCTGAAACAACTGTGTTTTGTTTTTTTCCTCCCTTACGGCAAAATGAGTTTGATCACAACTACAGTCAGAATGATGTCATCCTCAACTAAGAGAGACACACACACACACGTAAAAGGTACGCACACTCACACAGCCTTAGGCCACGCTGCCTTTCATGCAGCTGTCTGTGTCTGCGCTCCAAGCTGAGTCGGGAAACGGGAATGAAGCCATGGTACAGAGATGGCTCGAGTGAGGTTTATACAATCGCGCGCTAGAGCTCACCACGAGATTCCGCCGGTCCGGTTGTCTCTGCAGAACCCTCCGGTGTGACATATGTACGTCTGATCTCTCCTCCAGTATCTCCTCTTTCCGTTTGATCTCATCTTTCGTCTTTCACCTCTGCACTGTCACTTGCCATCTTCCTTCTCCTCTCCCTCCTAATACAGAGCAGAATCAGATGTCTTTGGTTCTGCGGTTCAGCTTGGCACATGAAGCCTTACTGCTAACTTTTTCTACAGATCATTGTTTGCTAAGGACGTTGGAGACTTACTGCGGCGTGACTACGGTCTGTTTGTGATCTTATACACTGCGAAATCCTTTGAAGAGTCTGTTCGAGGCTCGAGCGGAAGAGCTTCCGAGCGCGCGATTGGCCGACTGCCGTGCAGGTTTCATTTGAACATATATCTGTGCAACTGTCTTCATCCATCTCTCCGTCTCTTCAGCGATCCTCCTCAGGAATCGCATCCATTCATCTTCCCACCAATCCATCTGCTCACTGTTGCCATGCATTAACCCACCTGTCCTCGCAGTCACACATTTTTATTTGTCCTCTATGTGTCCTCGATTTTCTTACGTTTGATTCCGTTTATTTGCATGCTCTAGAGCTCGGTCTCAAACTCAACCTGGGTAGTGCACTACTTTAAGACGAGCCCCAAATGCAGTGTAATTCCTGTAATTAAAAATAAAAGCACGTAACCTTAGATTAGTGATGGGACACGCTCGAGACGTCAGCTGACGCTGTCTTAGCTCGGAGTTTAGTACTGAACGGATACTTCTAAACTTTTGCTGCATTCATTTCAATTCCCAATGTGGAAAAAATATTGTCATCTACTTCCCCAAACAGGTTAAAACAAACGCGAGTAATTAGCTGGAAATACCATTTGACCCTGGTGCATTTCTCATTTCACATATTTCCCCAAACTCTAAACAGTCTGGCTTAATTTCATTTGGTTTTCAGAGTTACAGAGATTTAATGAGTTTGTAGTTTTCCTTTGGGTGATGTTGTCAGAGGACACTGAATCCTTGTTGTGTTAATTAAAGCTTGGTGCAGTTATGGAGATGGGGGGGGGGGTGTAGCTTAGCTGTGAGGTGCACTGCACTGTCAGAGAAATCTAGTCAAGTTAATAATTAGGACTTGGATAGATGCACATCGCGTGGGTGTATAAGATCTTTTTAGGGTCCTGCTGGTCAGAAAGAGAAAATGAATTTTACAATTTAACTTAAAACTGAGCAACACATTTTATCTGTCACTTAAGATTAGACAGTGACACTGAGCTGCCTCTGAACACTACACAAGCCAGAACTGGTGTCGGTGGCTTTAATTAATAATGTCATCGACACAGTATCTTCAAAATATAAGACAGGCTTTGACGAACTGAAGCACGTAAAGAGCTTTTTGAGTTGTTCTCTGTGCTCTTTTGCATATTAGCTGATTATCTGATTTGTTTTATCATATCTCAGCAGGTCTCCGCAGCTGCAGAATATAATTAACCCACAATTACACATAATTATCTCACTGCTTTGAGCCTCGTCTTGTAGGACTGTTTAGAAATTCCGAGGAAATTCAAATATTACAACCCCAAAATCAAGATGGATTTTCAGTGGAAATGGTTTTTACTTACAGCTGCTGTGAGTAAAATGCTCATTACCCAGCCTCAGCGGTGCCGTGCATCGCGGCTGCTAATTCAGCGTACTGCACTGCCACAGGATGTTTGAGACTTCAGTGACCTTGTTCTGTTTTAAAGTGGAGTTGAATATGTTTCAAATATTTGAAAAAGAGAAGCAGAAACCTGAGGTGTCCTTGATTCGTCGTCTCCTGAGGGTGGCGTTTTTTTAATGGTGAATCATGCGCACCCCGAGTCCTGACACTTGTTCTGATATTTGAAACTATGTTCAAATGATGTCATCTCACACCCTGGTTCAACCCGCCATTCCCTTTCTTTTGTTTTCCTTCTCTTCCTCCCAACCCCACCCCAATCCGCTCATTCCTCTCCATCCCCACTCTCTCCTCCCCAAACCACCCCTCCCCCATGTTCACCACTCTTCCCCGCCCTCCTCAACAGTGTGGACGGGATGCTGAGAACTTTGACCGTTTTTTCACGCGCCACCCGCCCGTGCTGACCCCTCCTGACGAGGAAGTGATTCAAAACCTGGACCAGGACGAGTTCCAGGGATTCTCCTTTATCAACGCAGAGTTTCCAGGAACGCCTGCTACCGCCACTGCTGCCGAGCAGGCTTGATTTCAGCTCATGCATAGACACATGAACACACGAGAATACACACATACTTATAATGTCAGTCCCTTAGAAGCGTCGTCCTAAACAGATCCACAGACATATGAGCATTAAATGCGTACACACACTTTGTTCACACTGCTGCAACCCTAAATATGTTTTGGTCTCTTCTGCATGCACTGAGAAATAAGAACGAAAGAATTAGTTTGACATTTTAGGAAATAGGCTCATTAGCTTTGGTAGCACGGTCGTGTCACCACATTAACCAGGCCTCCCTTCCGACTTGCACTCCTGTCCCATTAATCTGATGGCTTCAGATGTGTCAACGTCATGTCTGAATGAGCACTCTGCTCACTTTTCCGTAAACGCTGTGACAGCTGGTCATACCGGGTCGGACCTAAGTAACGTTACAACGTGGCTCAAGTCTGAACTGCATGCATTCGCAGTAATGAACATGCACGCCCGGCACGAGAAGTCTAGGAAGGGAAGTTTTAAAAGCTGCAACCTTCCAACCTGAGGCGGAATGGTTAAGGGAAAAAGTGTAGTAAGAAAACGGGCCTCGTGCATCTTATGTCACTTACTGTACGGCTGTGGATGTGTCCTAAAGAAGCCCCGGGGAACCTTAATGTGAAATGTGACTGAGTAGCAGAAAGCTGTCACCAGACCTGACATGTGTGGCTCACGGTGAGAACAAAGTGTTTATTTTAGGGAACAAAATCAGCAGCAAAACTCAAAAGTTGATGCACAATTAAAGCACATTTTTGCATCGCTGAAGAATCATTTCTGACCCGTTTTCATCACCTCAGCTCCAACGAAGACATAACTGCAAGATTTCACTTGTAAGATAGTTTCAGCTTTTCATTCAATGACATTTATTTCGGTGAAAATTGTGATTTTTATTTCTCTTTCCAATGCATTTTCTATTAGGCCTATAGTTCTGGTGTGCTTTTTATTCCTTGTGTAATACTAATGGTGTCTGTACGTTTATCCTTATCTTAGCCAGCACTGGAATGCTTGACATACTCGTGCATGAGTTTCTTATCAATAATTGCCAGGGACTTTGTCTCCCAGCTGCATTTTAGCATCTACTCTTTGTGCCCCTCCACTGCCATTCTGTGACTCTATTTGATGGCTTTGAGGAAACAGTATTAGAGTGACAGAGCATTATTTGAGCCAATGAAATAATGTAAGATCATATTTGGGCCACAAAGGACCACGAAGATCAGATTTTGCGTATGTATTTATTGTTCGACACTGACATCACGGTGGTAAAATGCTGTTGGTAAATGTAGTCTTTAGCTTTGGGACAGTTAAAAAGATGGGGAAAAAAAAAAACGACTTCATATACTCTGATTCTGTTATTTAGTATTTAAACAATGAAAGACATTAGCAGTAAGTTTCTTTTACAACAGCATGATTCCGATACCTGGGCTTTTGTTTACAGTGGACAGTGTTTGTGCACATGTGTTCTTTTTTTTATGTGTGAGAATGAGTGTGTGTATAAAACCGCACATTTTCATTTGAGGTTTTTCTATGTGTGCCTGGCCTGGCTTTTACATGTGTACCCCGCCCCTTTGCTCCCAACTAACTGGATCCACAAGTCGAAAAACACGAGAGACGAGAGAAATAAACGACAAAAGAAAATATTTTACCTAGTAACTTTTGCAGAATGTTGCATCCTTAGCAACAAGTTTGTGTTTCAATCAATATTCAGTACTATAACTTCCACAGAGATGGTACTAGTGGTGTTTGGCATCCACCAAACGCACTGAAACTGTAGGTCAAATACCAGAGCTTCTCAAAGACCCTACTCTCAAAGACCCTACTCTCCTGATCTAGTTGGGACCCGTCTTTTGTATGTGTTTTGTTGTTTCGTATGTAGGAAAGCATTTGCGGTGCGACTCACTGTGACTGGTGTTGTGCGAAAGCACAAAAATAAATTCCTTCCTCACTATAGCATCAGTAAATCTGGATAAAGGTTGAAGCGTGGTCTTCTGAAACAGCAAAGGGTTTGTCTTGTCTCATGTTTTCCCCTGCTGGCAATAATCATCTTGACAGGAAGGCAGAACTGGTACTAAATCAACATTTCGAGGACTCTGATTAGGACTGGAATTGATTTAAAAGCAAAGGCTATGAGCTTATGACGCTCATTGGTGGGCATGTGTGTCTTAGCCAGAGCGAGAACAGACTGTACTTTATCTGAGTGCAGCTAAAATTGTCTGTAAATAATTGGAGTGCTTCCTCAGATCACACTCCTCTTCCTCACAGAGGGACTTTAAAAGAGTCTCTTTCTGCAAAGTGGGCACATTATGAAATGACTTATTCAAATTTGATGCACAGATATTAGATATGTTAGTCTTGGGGGGGGGGGGGTTATATTGTTTGGGTAGGTTAACCTATAGATTATGTCAATATCAATTTCAGTTCAGGTCTACCACAAAAACCTCTATGGTAATGCCATAGTTGAAGTTTCTGAAGTATTACTTGAAGTATTAACAGCTAATATCACTCACACAGGTAGATAACTGGTATGTTAAATGTCTGGTTCGGGACCAACCCTCACACTCACACAACAGCCCCCTGTAACGCATGGATTAGCTTGTTCCTGCCCCCGAGTTCAGCAGTGAAGTGCAGCCTTAGTGATTTCATATTTCATCCATGACTGTGAGTGTGAGAGTAAATGTCATTTCTTGTTTTTATGACGTGACAATCTTGAGCTGAATTCATTTCTAATACGTCTCACACCTCCATTGTCTGTGTCCTACAGTCTCTTGTATTATGCCGTTACCAAATATATGCAGGATATACTTATACGTAAATGTAAACATATATAAAACTGTCAAATGTGGACGTTTACATACAATATACACCACGTGGTCAGTATTATAAAGGTGTGTTTGTTTCTCATTCCTTCTTTCTGAAGGAGAAGCGAAATGAACTCTGCATGCGAAACCCTTTTACTAGGCAGGGTTTTCTATACGTCGACGATCCGAGGACGATTCACGTTTTCTGTCAGCAGTGCTTCAAAAGTGTGATCCGAGCTACTGTTGTATGCGCTATGTGTGGCAATAATGAAAAAACGAAATGCTCTTCACAATGCTTTCCATGTGCCAAATCTTTTTCTTGTTTTTCAGGAGAAATGGGCAAACCTAAAATAAAAGACTCAGTCAGAACAATGTTGTTTTCATGTGACTAAGAAATGTTTGGTCTGCGGTGGCTGCATTTCTGTTCAGTTCCTCTAATCATATATCTCTGTTTATGTTTATACATTTTTATACCTAACTGATTCCTCTCTCACACACACACACACACACACACACACACACACACACACACTCAGCTGCTGTCCACAGAGTGCAGACTGATTGATGGTAGGAGAGAATAATGAAGGTCTGGAGGACTGCGACTAAAGCATCACAAAAAGAAAGGAAGGGCTAGTGAGAGGGGTCGGTGATGAAGAGGTAGGGAGGGCATGAGGAAGCAAAGCAGAGCTCTGTGCAGCAGAGCAGGTGGCTACGACAGGCTGTGCATATTTCATAGCTGCCACTTATCATAAGAGCCTTTCCCTGATAGGGGGGGGCGTAGGTCTGATGACTTCAAGGAAATAACATGCAGAACACGGCCTATATACACACAGCCCTGCTGAGCCAGTCAGCCGCCTCACACTGCCACTCGGCTGTTGTCAAGGAGGTCCCTGCTCCCGCTGTGACTGGCTGCATATTTACTTTTAATTGGGGTTTCTGTATCTCTATTGCACCGTTTACTACTCTTTGCACAATATGATATTTACAGCTATGGGCAAACTAACGTATGCAGAACCTGTGAACCATCAATGGCACGATGTGATGCGGAAACAAAGTCTCCAACTCCCATCAACCACCGGGGATGTAATAAAAAAAAGGCATTTCAGTGAAGTTAAACTTTAAAGAAGTTGATGTGCTGAGCATCTTTAGACGTTTTTGCCGATGACTGTATGGGCATCCCATACGAAACGTCTGGCTCAGGTACGTTGCTGAGCTCCTTTGTTGTGCATCTCACACTGATGGTCACTCATCCATCTTCTGACTCACACAGGCGCACGCTGCTCTTCATGCACGTCTGGTTCAGTTTCTCTGTTCCTGGTCACATGCGCTAACCTACTAAGGGGAAACTATAAAACATGGTCATGGATGCTGAGCTGAGTCAAAGCATCGATGCACACTTCCACGGCTGCTTCTGACGTCCACTTAGTGTTTTTCAGGTTCAACGATGGCTCCGTGTCACATTTCAGCACAACCTATGAACACAGCCAAACAACTCGGCACCTTTTGGAGACCAACACGTCTCCCCCTCTACGTCAACCCTATTCTAACGTTGCAGTGCAACTTTATTATAACAGCAACCCAGACTCCTGTGTAACAGTAAGTACCAACACATAAGCTGTCTAAAGTTTGTTTTGGAGTGGATGTAATAGCCAGTGTACACAGTAAGCTGCAGCAGTGCTGGACTGCGTGTGATAATTAATTCCAAATGTTGCGGCCCCCAAATTAAAGCCGGTGGCTCCAACACAAAGCAGCCTGCGCTTATCAACCCAAAACAGGTCAGCGTTCGATACTGCCGTTCATTCAGCCTCCTCTCCTCTTCACCTCCCCTTTCCTCTGCGCCTCCCACTCTTCCCACATCCACGGCTGACATCGGCTCGTCTCCTGCTAATCCTCTCGTTACTGAAAAAAAAGAAAGATGGGGCCGAGCGAGGGAAAGAGAGCGAGCCCGTGCGGGAGAGGGGTGAGGCAGGAAGGCAGCAGAGGGAAGGAAGTGAGAAGGACTCAGTTGTGTTTCTCTATGAAAACCACAGATTGTGACGCGAAAGATGCCGCGTTTGCCTCCATGTTGCCGTAAATTCTAACTTCTCCATCTAGATATCGCTACCAAGGGCAACTGACACTCATCTCGCTTTGCTGCATCTTGTTTTCCTTTCTCTCCGTATCTCTGCCTCTCTGCCTTACAGCGTTAACTGCAATTGAAGCGTGCTGAGGTGGAACACATTACGAGTTGGCCTACATGGCTCGCAGCCCTGTTGTGAGCGAGGATTTATGTGCACACATTTAGTAACTAACTGTGTACGGCTTTTAGCAACAGAGATTGCAGGACTTTCCACACATGTTGTTGGCGTATTCCTTCACGATGTTCTATGGAAACTGTGCACTACTCAGTCTGGCGCTGTATAGGATCTCCTGCTGAAAGAAGGAGGTGAAAGGTGGATGTCTGACAACATAGTCAGAGCTAGCAGTCGATGTTCCGCATGGACGACGCAGGAAGGAGCACTGTACTTTTGTGGTGACGGTCCCAGGATTTTAAGGAGAGTGAAAAAATGCATATCAGGTTGTTATGTTGTTGTAACACGACCCTGTTTGGCTGCACGCTATCGAGGAAAAGTGCTTTAGGATGACACATGACTGAGGTGTCCCAACCTCAAAGTTCATTAGAATCCAAACTGCTGTGAGCAATGAATTTAAATTAGATGAAGACAGATAAACAGTAGCATCAGTTTCTTCCTAAAAGCTCCTCAAATGCCAGACCGTGCCGACCGTCTTGTCAGATCTGTTAGCGCAGGACAAATGACATTATAACCCTTCCTGTTAGGTTGTGGAGTTCAGTTGATCCCGTGTAACTGTAGCATAGTTACCTTCAAGTGTGGGCGCGCGGAGCCACAGATCAGAAAATCATCTCACTAAATGCAACGTTGATCTAACAAAATGACATGTTCCTACATCTGGAAAAGATGGTCGTACCAGCCAGTAGCGCAGGCCTCTCGAGATAACTCTAGACAATGTGTCCGGGAACGTGAGGTGGATCCGGGCCGGCTGTGGCAGGTGTGTCCCTGTGGACGGAGGGAGGGAGCTCCTCTCAGGCCACGGCAGAGTTGGCAGAAGGTAGGACACGCCACATTGGCTTTGTGGCTTCCGTGACCTCAGTAGCTCTCCTTCCCCTCACTGTCTCGCTCATCAATGTTTCTCACCCTGCTCCACCTCCTCTTCCTCTTGCTCTTGTCAAATAGTAGTACCAGCAGGAATAGTTTAAGCTTGAATTGATTTTGTGTCAGAAGTGTTCGACTAAGATTCCGTTTAACCTTCGCTTTGCTAGATTCTACTGTTCTTAATCCTGTCTCTTTTTCCCTTATCTTCCTCGCCTTACGAGCTGTTCTGTGTCTGTCACATATTACAAGGTGTCAGCTGCGTCTTGACTTTATGAATCTGCTGACACTGTCTTCACGCAGAAAATATTTATGGTTGTGTATATTAATGTGGCCAGTTTTTATTCTGTTCACTTCTTCCTCCCCTCTCTGTCGCTCTTTACGTACCTGAGTTCATATGACATGGTTTCTATGTAATGTAAAATCCAACTAAATCAAGAAAGGTTAATATTCACGATTCTTAAATGCAAGATGCTGAGAGGATTAATTAATGATCAATTTTTGAAAGTTCAATGGAATACCGATTGGCACACCTTTAGAAAAACTAGAAAAAAACCTTTGAAAACCAGTTTAAATTTCTTTATTTATACGAAAAAAGGACTTAAAAGTGGTTTGTTGACTTGACTTAGTGGTTTGCACTTTGTTGGTGTAGCGCACTGTGGGTTAGGTGGGAACGTGTGTGTGTGTGTGTGTGTGTGTGTGTGTGTGTGTCTGCACGTGGATGTTACCCAACAATCCTACTGTGAGTTTTATCAATCACATACTCACACACTCCAGGCCATATACTGTGTGGTGCACAGTGATAGGACCACACAGGGATTTCACTCGCCTCCTACACAACGATAAAGTTGTGATTCTCTTTCTTACTGTTCGCGCCTCTGTTTTAATGTTGGCCGCTCCTCTGCACCTTAATTATATTTAATGTGTCTCTGTCTTCTCTGTTCTCTCTGATTTAAGATCTTCCAGCATGAGTTGCCTGCTACTGCCTGATACTTACTTCCAACAACTGGTTTCCGTCTCTTTCTGTTCACGTTCATGCACTTTTTTATTGAAATATCTTTTCTTTCTGTCGCTTGTCATTGTACTTTTAGGTGTTTCTTATAGCATGCTAGAGTGATTAGCTAATTGTTATCACATGGTGGGACAAAGGTGATTTTAAAATAAAGACTGGACGGACAGGGGGTATGCTTGTCACATACGAGCAGCAGCAAAGCAGGAACACAGGATGAACCACTGTCCTCTTTTTCTGTGATGAAACCACAGAAAAGCAGCAGTGTTTTAGATGCAGCAAACCCAGACTACAATATTTCCATCCCATAATCTTTTTTCTGTCACTCTGAACAAAGAGAGGCATATTTCTAGCTATAAAAAAATTCTGCAACCCACAGATCTGGGTCTGATTATGTAAAAAAAAACATTTTAATGGAGAAGTTGAGAGTTTAAGTTATAAATAAAATAAAATATCATCCAAGTGTACCTAAATTATGTCAACTCTTCAAAAGCTCCTCACTTTTGGGGATGACTTGTTGATGATTTGTTTTCTACAAACCCTATAGGGTTGGTGGTTCGATTCCCAGTTCCTCACACACCCTGGCCAGATGTCGACGTGCTCCCAGACATTAACTGTCTGTAGCTGGACTGTATGACAACAGTAGCTCTTAACATGAACAGAGCAACCAAAATAAAATGATTTGTGCTTTTGTGCGGTTGAAAAGCAGCTGAAAGGTATCTGACTGTAATGCTTTTTCTCTCCCAATCATTCTCTACCATCGCACCCTCTCTCTTCACATTCTTTGAATTCGACCCGCAGAGGAGCCGCCGAGACACGTGCAACTTTGACAAGGAGTTCACCAAGATGGCCGTGGATCTGACGCCGACGGACAAGCTCGTCATCATGAACCTGGACCAGGACGAGTTCCTCGGCTTCTCCTACACCAACTCTGAATATGTAGCACCGGCTAATTAACACACACATTGGTGGACTGGCAGAGAAGGAGGTTTCAGAGCAGATAGAGCCGTACAGTTAGGCGTGTGTGTGTGTGTGTGTGTGTTCAGTAAATGTCTGCATTCCTTTAAGGCCACACCGAGGCTCATCCAATACTTCAGCACATGAAAGGTATCACAACACTGAACTTGCACAAAACACCAGATACCAAAGATTTTGAAGTATTGCATCAGAAATGTCCCAGTTAAACCTTTTTCTACACACACAGTTTATCTCCAAGTTCATAAGGCTCCACTTTCTTTCTGTTTTATTCCGTTAGCTGCTCTGTTTATAGCGTTGGCCTAGTTTACTAGTGCAACAAATGCTTTACCATTGTCAGTATCTTTGTTGCTGTAGAGCCGTAAACTGTTAAGATCCTATACATTGATTTTCCAGGACAAACCCAACTACATAATTTTACAAAATAACACAAAGAAGGTAACAAAACAGTTCTTTGTGACAGAGTCTTGTTAAACAAACAGGATTCTTTTAAATGCTGCCGTGTCGTTTGCCTTATTGATGCAGTTGGTTTTTTAATTGAAATTATGTCCATACATGAAAAAAAGACGACGTGTGCATGGTATGTGCAGCCATCGTTGTACTGTCGGCGCGTCGGTCACTCTTTCACTCGTAGCCACACTAACATGCATTATGAGGAGCAGTTCCATGTGCACGTGTTAACCATTGTTGCCTGTAGACTGTCATGAGCGGCATGACGCATGCTCAGCCTGAACATCTCACACTGGGCCATCACAGATGCTCCTAATGAGCAAACTTCGCAGCCTGTCAAACTGGTTTTGCTCTTCTTTGGCTCTTTTTTTAAATTTTTTTTGCTTTTTGGTCCTGATCCAAACTCCTGACGAGGCCTCACTGGGAGCCTAGTGTGACGCTGTGTCACAGAGTTGGCAATGCAGCAGTCACCAGTGGCGCGCGCCCGCATGCACACTTAGACGCTCACACATTAAATGAGGCGCCACTCTGACAACCCTCAAGTGAGCGCTTTCACAAACAGCAATAACAGCGGCAGTGCTGCTCATCTCAATCTTTTATTTTCCACTTCTTTCCCCAATCTGTCTGTGCATACGTTTGTTAGTACTGCGCGACTGTGCCTATACTGCAAATGCCCGTATGTTAGAATATATGTGTGTGTGTGTGTTTGTGGTTTATAAGGCTTCAGTGGTTACAACCAATGCCTTCAGATTCTACAAATCTGCCTTCAAACCACATTACATTACCTATAAGTGTGTGTGTGTGTGTGTGTGTGTGTGTGTGTACTGTATATACACACACTGCCACACAGTCCAATTCAAGACCGAGGGTTTGAATTGTGTAACAAGGCGGATAGTGGCAGGGAAACGTTCCCTCCTGGAGGCACATGATTTATGTACTGTAGGTCCATTACACAGGCCTAGATTTTTCCCTTTTGCCTAATATCAAAGACAGTATCCTCGTGCGTGTTACACACAGGATGTATGCATAGATTGTACACACTGTGCATATATATTCTATAGACGTAATCATAGACCAACACACAAACCCTTCCCAACACTTCCACCTTTGGACTCTGTGGTCATGTTTTTGTTCAGACGTCGTATAATGGAAACGCCATAAAGCATAATTTGCATTGGCCTTTCTCGAGCATGGACTTAATGTTCAGGTCAATGCTGTAAATATCTCTTGATGTTGATCATTCCCGCTCTGGACATGTTCTGGTGGAAATCATAGACCCTCAAGCATTCAATAGCACTCGAAAGCTGTATGAGTGTGTGTGTGTGTGTGTGTGTGTGTGTGTGTGTGTGTGTGTGTGTGTGTG
Source organism: Microctenopoma stevenorrisi (assembly GCA_032270685.1). Classification (NCBI taxonomy): domain Eukaryota; kingdom Metazoa; phylum Chordata; class Actinopteri; order Anabantiformes; family Anabantidae; genus Microctenopoma; species Microctenopoma stevenorrisi. Next base: position 14,250,966 of record JAUMTR010000026.1, on the reverse strand, counting down.
TAGCTGTATGTAACTTGTAACTAACTCAGACACGTTAAGTAAAATCTTTTTTTCAGTCTTTCTCTAAATCTTAGAAAAAACCTCTCTTCTGTTTTTCTGGCAAAGACAGAAGCCAACAGTCTCTAGACGTTTGTCACGTTTGGCCAAACTCTCAATGACCCGGAAACTGACAGTGACATTATCATCAGCCATTATATGGTGACGTTTGGTGTTAAAAAATCCAGATCAGGACTGCAAGGTGTTATACTATGCATGCATGTGATGATCTCTCTCTCTCTCTCTCTTTTTTTTCATATCTTGTTCCATATGATATGGTTTTATCTTAGAAGTGTTGATTGATGGACTGCTGTGTGATAATTTAATAGACATTAATAGGGTTTATTATAACAGTATGTCTTATGTCATTGTTATCTATTTATGAAATGTCACGTTCTGCTTTGTTTGTACATATATAAATATGTTTCACATGTATAGAGGTAAGAGTCTTCCACTCGCATAGTTGAATTTATACACAGGCAAACTGATGTGTTTAGGGGTGAAATTTATGCTGTATCTGAGCTGCAATAGAAAAACATAAATAGAGTTTAACACTCCACTATTCATGACTGTAAATGTGTATCTTTTAAATAGTGTCCTATTCCCTTTCCTATTTTTCTTTCTGACCTTTGGTTTGATTACGCCTTTCCATCTGTCATTTTGCTTTTCTTCTGACCTTTCCCTCTCCGTCTTCCTCTCTTTCTCTCCCACTCACTTTCTCTTTGCTACTTTTCTATTTTTGTTGACCTTTACTCCTCTACCCTCTTTCTCCTTCATCCTTCGTTGCTCCTCTTCGCTTCACTTTTTTTTATTTTGTCTGTTTTTGCCCTTTATAAAATATTAATTTCCCCTCCTCTAACTTTTATTTCCTCTTTAGTCATTGTACTCGACACTACACTTGGAATCTGATGAGCTATTATTGTAGTACAATTAAAATCTCGATGGCTACCTTTGCTTGGATTTCAGCCAGGCTTACACATGGAACAAGTAGTTTAACAATAATCTGAATCTTTACTTGTAGATAAAAAAAATAATAAAAAGCTCACTGCAAAAAAAAGAATGAAAAGGTGTTTTGTGAAATAGTTTACTAATAAGAAAACAAGTATATTGTGATGTTTTCAATTGCTGAATAAAACATGTTCAAAGATCACATATGGTTTTAAATGCTTAACATGGTTGTAGGTCTTTCTTGTGTGATGTCATCGTTGCCCTGGTGCAAAGAAATGCTCCACTTGGACATTTTTTAGTTTTCCACTCAAAAATAGTAGAGACCCGATAACCGCTTCAGGAAAAAAGGACGAGTGGATAATTTTGTTCGGAGGTGGGGTTCAACAAACATTTAATTTGATGTGTTCTCAATGTTTGCCATGTTTCTGGGGCCAGCTGATGCAGACGGACACTAAAGGATGAAGGGAAGAGGGGCAACGGGGTGCTGCAGCTCAGCGGGGAGAGAGATGGGAAATGGAAAGTGAAAAAGAATCTTTTATTTACTTTATTCAATGAATCTTAAAAACACTCGAGGGGGAAGCATGACGGAGGAGCTTATTGGATTTACTTCTCACTATCTTTCTTTCTCACTCACTTTCTCTCTCTTCTGGGCGCGCGCTCTCTCGCATGCAGCCCTACACACATTTATATTAGCAAACATATTGGACACACTTTCACCCCCCATCAGATACGTGCCTTCACAATTAAGATGCATCCTGTTCTCCATGTCTCCCTGTCAGTCACTCTACACTTCCTCTGACGTTTAATCAATTAGTCCTCCTGTCAGTCCAACACACACATTTCCATTATGGCTGGTTTATTAGAGAATCGTTCACATAATCGCTGACCTCAGGTCTCCCTCAAAATGCCCTCTTCCATATGTTAGAGCCTTACAAACGCACATTAACACTTTAGATCTGCCTGTTACTGCTTTTCCATATACTCCAGTTTGTTTTAATGTCATTGACTACATGTGACTTTCATGTTCAACACATCCATGTACGTCTGTGATTCTAGCTTACTCCCTGCAGCGTGTTTGTGCCTGTCACCCATTGCGATCCTCCTCGTCCCTCTCTCGTCTACATCCAAACTCTTTATTTTTTTCCTGTGGTTTTCAGTTTGAACTAACTTCAACACACTCGTCTCGCATCCCCTCCTCCACCCTCACTCTGAGCAGCGGCTAGAGGCGTGAGAAGGTTCCGACTCACTGAGCAGAAGCCCCGCAGTCCTCCGCCTTCTCCTCTCTTCAAGGACCGCGCCGTCTTCCTCTCTTCATCCTCCTGTTGTAGTGCCAATAACTGAGAGGACAACAGAGGAAAGAGAGAGAAAAAGCGAGCGAGCAGACACAAAACAGTGATGGTTTTAAGCTCCTGTCATTGCCCTTGACCCCTCTCTACCCTCACGCTTAGCAACAACAGTGCTTTGGATCATTTGTAACGCTGTACCTTAGTGAAACCCGGCTGTCAGCAGCCAATGTGGCAGTGATGTAACAGTCAAAGACTAATGGACATGTGGGTCCACACCACCTGTTAGCGACAAGTGTAACAGCAGCTCTTTTGGTGTAGACGTGTTTATTGGTGCCATCTACAGACAAGAAAAATAGTGACTGAGAGTTAAGTTTGTAACATTTGAGGGATTTTAAAGTTTTTCGTTTTGTGTCAAGTTGGAAAGACGATCACCTAAAGATGAATGATGGAAAAGAGCTCTGCATCCACTCACTTATGTTTGTGGTGTTTATTTAATGCAAGTGTTGCCTGGTCTCCATTGCTGGCCACGATCCATCGATCTGTGTAAGACCAGAGCATTGCAGCTTGGTGGGCGTGACTCTTGAACACCTGTGCACTGTGAGGAGCTAGCCAGGCACAGAAGGCCAAATGGATAATGTGTGTGTCTGTCCTCCAGTTTAGAGACCTCAACAGAACAGTGATATCATGGATTATCAGATTTCTATTTTTTGCATTGCATATGTATTTCCCTAACCAGGTCTGCGGACCCATTAAAGTTGTCATACACAATACTTTATTACAGAAAACTTGCCATTTCAGATTTTTGATCCTGCTTGACAGCAGCAAACTCTGTTTTTTATTCTGAACCCAGTGGAGGTGCAGATTGCTTTGCATCCTTTGAATGTCTAATGAGAAGACAACTGACAACAAAAGAACAAGCAACACTGATGATGTAAAATTAACTATTAAAAACAGCAAACTAAAAATAATTCTATTGGCATTCCAGTCAGTCCTCACTCCGTTTCAGGCTGAACACATGTTAGCGTGTTAAATCGTCGCCAGCCTTTAGTCTGACACGGCTGTGGAATCTCATCAATGGACAGGAAAATTTCGTAGCCTCCGTTAGATGTTGATTGTGACGCGGTGCGTTTACTACTGGTGCGCTACACAACATTACCAAAGCATTTATCTTTTTGGGCATTATAGCCTTTGTCTCAAAGATGGGGAACAAATATATCGAGCAACACAAATAATGTGTCAACATTTTTTCATCTAACCCCTTCATCACCTCCTTGCTTTTACTTTTTCCCGTTACTCTTTTGTTTCTTTTCTTCTCCTCTTTCTCTTCTTCTCTGTCATCTTAACTTTTCTCATTCAATGCACCTCCACTCATCCTTTCTTCTATTATCTTTCCACTCTCCTCACCCTTCTGCCACCCGCTTTCTCTCCTCTTCTTCCTCCCTCATCTCTTCCTGCGCCGTCACTCCTCCTCCGTCCTCATTTCTCCATCCTACCCTCCCTTCCTCCCTCCTGTCTCACACCAGAGGTGAAACGCTGTACTTCTTTTCCTGAAGTCATTTCTATGTTAATGAGTCTCCTTGTGCGATAACGCAGGAAGCAAGGGTCTCAAACACTCAGTTTGTGTGTGTGTGTGGGTGTGTGTGTGTGTGTGTGTGTGACACAGACACACACACACTGGCATAGCAAGTGAAAAAGATGACAGGACCTGTCACTGCTCTCTGTTGATCTCTCCACGCCTTTATCTGTAACCCCTCTTTCTCTCTCTTTCCCTTCACTTTCTTTTTTTGTTTGCTTGTTTTCTCGGTTTAGTCAGTGCAACATGTTCAGTGGTTTGTAATTGTAGTTAGTTTTCGCACTTGCAAAAAGATCATGTTACGTCCTAGATAAACAAAATGAAATAAAGCTCTCATCTTCCTGGCAACCAGAAACCACCAGCAAAATGTATAACTCAGTATTTTAAACCGGGGACAATCGAACATCAGGGTGGAACCAAGCTAAATGAAGGCAATCTAGTTTGGTTTAACAACAAACAAAAATATAAATGTCTTAGTTAAGGAAAACGCACACACAGGAAACGTGTGTGCGTGTTCTCTCTCACGCACAACGATGCTCACTGGACACTGCAGACTGTGCATAGATTCTCAATAATGAATGAGTCCAGTGTTAAACATATTCAAGTAACGATTAGATAGTGCTTTATTCATCCCTACAGTTCTCTCATTCGATCATATCTATTGGTCTTTTATTCACTGCAGTCAGAAAGTTATGTTACCAGTCCGCTGATTGTGTGCGTGATTTGTGTTAACAAATGCATTCCTGTTCTTATGATGCTTTAATGTGTCTTAAGTGCGTCATGTGTGTCATGTGTGGTTCATTGTCACACGAGAGAGAAAAGAGCTGACGAGTGTTTGACAGAAATTCTGTTTTTCAAGAGTTTAGAGTTTGGAGTGAACACAGGAAGTTTGTTGCCCTCCTTCCAAAGTAAAGCGCCCAATGCGGTAAGTTAAGTTTTTGTTGTTTTGTGTTAACGCTGCTCAGCGTTAGCGAACTTCACAAAGTAATTAGTCAGCGTCTAGTGACATATTCGTCCAGTTAGCATCTTATTAGCAGTGGTGCTGCAAGGGTGTCTTGGGGCCCCAGGCCAAAAATTCCATGCGGACCCTCAAACTAGGTTTAATCATACGCAGCTTATAGCATCCAACACTGACAACACTGTGATCATATTTTTAAAATAAAAATTGTTAAGGCCGTCATAATTCTACTTTATGAAATCTTAATTTCTTACAAAAAGATCCAAAACACATAAACATAAAAAATAAAAGCTAATTAAATAAATAAATAGTAATAAGGCCTGAAAAACAATAAGACAATATAACTGAAAAACCACACAATATATTTACCAAATTCCCATCAGCTGTAAAGGGGTTTGTGAGATGTCCTATAATGTTGTTACCCCACGGGCTGGGGGCCCCAGGCTACTGCCTGCCTTGCATGTCCGCTAGCGGCGCCTCTGCTTATAAGTTTACCAAGATCATGTAAGTCGTGTTTGTGTTGGAAATATTTATTTTTACTTATTTATGATTCTCTGTGAGGATGCCTTGTTGTGTTACTGATTAACAATGTTTCCACGTGTATTTTATTGTAGTTCTTCTTACACTTGGTAAAGAAAACGAATGTGCAATAAATGCCCGGGAAAAGAGAACACCTTGTTTAACGTTTAAGTTACAATACACAAATTCACAAACTACCTACTTGTGTTCATATGTGCACAGCAGCCACGGACACACACACACACACACACACACACTCTTCAGTGTGTTAAGTGAGCTGAGTAGCTTGGACCACCTTGTGAGGAAGCCCCGATACTGTGGAATCATTAAAAACGGTCCGTGGCTCTTTAAATGGCGTACTGCTGCTCTCCCGGGCGCGATTCTTTACGCATCACTTGCCTATCTCTCTCTCTCTATCTCTCTCTCTCTCTCTTCCTCTTTCTCTAACTAATCAGTGCGGTGCAGTGGGGAAGAGGGGGGGTGAAGAAAACAGAGGGGAGAGTAACGCCAAGCGTCGACTCAGTACCGAGAACAGCTCCTCGGCGCGTCCCGTGGCACATTCAGAACCATGGACAGCTCTCCAGACGCGGCACGAACTCTTGACGCGAACGCGGCAAACGGCGCGGCAACCGCGTTGCCTAAAGCCTGACGCTTCAAGACTGTAGACGCTGTGAACCAGGAGACGTCACCGTTTATAACACTGTGTCTGTGTTTACACAGAAATAACGTGCTATCATATTACCTCCACCGCTTGGACAACACTAAACGCTGGTGGTCTACTTTTCCAGACTCTGCCAACATAAAAAAAATCATGTTTATGGATTCTTGATCTCTTAAAGTGAGGATCCTTCCTCCCTGAAACTCTAAACATGTTCTTCCTTCTGGACCGGAGCTCCTTGTGCTTTATACTGACAGCGTTGCGGCGGTAGGCGGGACATGCAACAGTGGCGGAGGACGATTGGCTCCTGAAGGGCGCTGTCATCCGCGCACCCAATCCGCGTCGAGCAGTGCGGCCTCGGGCGGAGTTCGGGGAGACGCGCGGTTAGTTTTAGTTTGTGTTGGTTGGACGGAGAGAAGGAGGAGGAAGACGAAGAGGAGGACAAGGAGGAGGAGGAGGAGGCGACGGCCGTCATTTTTTTTTCTATTTCTACCAACGGGCACGTTTCTCGGGAGCAAACCCAGCGTGTGTAAGTGTCCTGCAGGCTCCCTCCGGTTTATCCTGATTGTGGACGAACTTCGGCGACGACAGAAAGGCTGATGCATGAGGGGGGGGGGTTAGATTATGGCGTGTGTGGAGCCCCTTTAAGGCTCCTCTAACTTAAATACCAGCGCTGTGCGTTTCTCAGCTGCAGATAATAAAAAGCATCGACTGCGTCTGTGGACGACTCACCGTAGCCTGTCCCCCGGACACCGAGGACCAAGAAGAAACGACCAGTGACTCAACAGCTGGAGTGGAAACCACATGACGGACCTCGGCCAGCATCCCCTGGCTCTTTGCAGCTGACGCGTAGGCTTTATTCGTTCGCCCATTCTTCCCGTCTTATAGCAGGAGACCGAGGGAAAAACATAAATCGCCTCTGCGCCGCTTTCATTTGGACGGTGCTGTAACAGGGAGTGGAGGAGATCCTCCACCCGTCAGTAGGACCAGCGGAGAGTCAGGAGCGTTTCGCCTAATGAACGATGCTCCGGTACATCCAAACGGAAAACGCTCCGCATGGTTACAGCAGTCAGTAAAACAAACCAACCCCGCTTATTGCTGTTGTTCTTAAGATGGAGTCCCCCTACGCAGGCTGCTAAAGAAGAGTAATAACGGGGCACGCCGACCACAAGCGGCAGAAGTTGAAAGGAGGGAGGCAACGGGGCAGATTACTGGCGACGCTCGCCCCGGGAGAGAAGGAGCGCGAGGCGGGCCTCTGACTGCCTGACTGGGGGCAGCGCCGGGGGAACCGGGAACAACCGGTGGCAGTGGTTAAACCCGCGTGCGTGCGTGCGAAGGTGGTGGTTTTGGATGCGCGAGAGCGACTGACGCGCCGCCCTCCCACCTTCCCGCCCTTTGCGAGCCTCCCCGTTAACTCCGCGGACAAGGCAGCCAAGTACTTGTTATCTCTCGCTCCGCACTTCACGGGAAACTCCACCTCTTACCCGGTTCCTGAATTTATCTCCCTGACGCTCGCGGGACGCAACGGAAGCGCCGGGCTGCGCGGGGAGAAAGCTTAGGACGCATAGGGGTCGCCTATATGAAGATGCTGATGTGTGACCGCGGCGTCCAGATGCTCGTGACAACGGTGGGCGCGTTCGCCGCCTTCAGCCTCATGACCATCGCCGTGGGCACCGACTACTGGCTGTACTCGCGCGGCGTGTGCCGCGTGAAGAGCAGCGGCGACAACGACACGAGCCGCAAGAACGAGGAGGTGATGACGCACTCCGGCCTCTGGCGAACCTGCTGTCTGGAAGGTACGTGATCAGTCTGACTGTGCCTCCGCGTTATCGCTGCCTCTGGTTCTGTGTGTGTGTGTGTGCAGCTGTTTGTTTAACTCTGGCAGACAGTGTGTGTGCGTGTGTGTGTGTGTGTGTGTGTGTGTGTGTGTGTGTGCGTGCATGTATGTGCCAGTCTTACACTGTCCCTGCCACTCACACACACACAGAACACACATTTCCCCTATCGCCTGTCTAACGGTGTATATCTACCACCAGATGAGCTTGGTCTGCTCACTCTGTGTGTGTGCGTGTGTGTGTGTGTGTGTGTGTGTGTGTGTGTGTGTGACAGCATCCCATAATCCGTGTAACTCAGTGTTTAAGACGCTGCCCTTCCTTGTGCTCACCCTTCCACCCCTTCCTCCGCTGCGCAGCAGAGCAGAGTAAAATAGCTCTCGTTTGGTTGTCATCACACTGTATAGCTTAAGGTACAAATAAAGCCCTAACAGGCACAAACACAGACAGCTGGTGCTGTTATTAGCCAGTCAGCTGCACCACTAACAAGTACCTGAATCTGCACACTGTTGCTGGGACTTGGAGCCTTGTTAGAAATGTGGTCCTGTGAAGCGGTGTCGCCCTGTTGTCGTTAGAAGAGCAAGAATTACAAAGAGTAATTGGCCCAGCGTGGGTGGTGCTGGGATCTGTTCACAAACACCTCAGAGAGACCTGTTGATTGATGCAAACACTCAGTGTAACTCTTAAATCTCATCAGAATAGACAGATGCACAGTAGTCACTAGAAATACTAAGAATGATGAAGAGCGTTAAAATGTGGTGGCTCCAGCGATGTCACTAAATTAATCTCCAGGCCCGTCCAAATCCAAGTTAAACACAAAATAGGATCCAAAAGAATCTTAACTATTGGTAGTGGAAGTGAAAGAACGTTTGCCGTGAAAAAGTGAGCATAAAATAAGACAGAAAGCCCAAAGGGGTGGCAAATGTGTTTGTGGGACATCTTAGAGGGTTGGAGATTGAGGTTGCAGTTGGGGTTTGTCCTTGGCCGCATGTTGTCCTCTATCTCTTCCTAACTGTGTCTTCTCTGTGGAATAGGAAACAAGGCAGAGGTGCTGGGAAACTATTATAAATGTGTGTTTTTGTGTCGCTCCAAATCACAGTGGAAATTTCCCTTAATTTTTTAGAACACTTTTAGCAACTCTCGACAGTTTGGTGGAAGCAGCAGCTGCCCACGGAGACAAAGCCGAACTCGCTCACTGCAACGCCTCAAACATCTCGTCATCATCTCATGTGGTGTCAAACATCAACCTAAGTGCAGGTTATGGATAGTTCATGTTTTTCTATTACTATTGAAAAATACATTGCGTCCAGCGGGAGCTTGCAAATGTGTGTGTGTGTGTGTGTGTGTGTGTGTGTCTGATGCAGCCAGACATAACCATCTAATTCTGGTGGGCATTGGAGGCTATTACAGGGCCAGATGGTGCAGGTATAAAGCTTTATTGAATGCACATTCTCATTTATACACACACACACGCACACACACACACACACACTTGTAATGATGAAAAAAAAGACAAATTCTGACTAAGGCTACCAAATAAGCATAGCTATGGGAGCAGTGCAGCAACTTAACACAATGTCAGCACAATGTCAGCGCACACATGCACACACACAGACTCGAAGACACGAGTGTGCACATGCTCTTAAGTGTCTGCGCATGCAACAGAATGAAACAGAGTAAGTTCTCTTACAGTATCTCCTCTTTCATTCTGGCCATCTTATATCCACTTCACTTATTCCCGGGTCCCTAGTGGTCATGGTTTTATAATTCATAAAGGCCTCACAAACTGACAGGAAACGAATGTCGCTGAATGGTGAGTGGTGGCTTGTACTTTGCCCGACATTAGAGAGTGAGGGTAGAATGGGTGAAGTGGGTGGAGAAACATGCAGTATATGCTTACATCAAATGTACAAAGCAGTCGAGCAACCCCAGCTGCATGTAGCACCAAGCACATTTTATCAACACAATGGCCACTACAATTTCCTCCGAAGTCAGTAGCTAAGCCAGAATACTGCTCACGCCAATTATGAAACACGTGCTTGCAGTTTATCTGAAGCTGAAGCCTCTGGTTAAACAAAATCTCTTAGTATTTGTCTACAAAATCCTAATTAATATTAATTTATGTATGTATCTGTTCAAAGAGATCCTTATCAAAATCTTAAAGTTATTGTTCTTATAAAATATCATCCAATATATTGCAAACGCTCAGCGCTCTAGTTTGTGTGCGGTCAGATTGGGACTCCTTGCATGGGGTTCATGTTTGTGTCTTTGTAGCGCTACTGAGGTGCGAAGCTTCCACTGTGATAGATGAGCACGAGAAAGTCAGAAAATGAGAAGAGAAAAGCACCATGGAGGGAGGGGGGGGCAGCAGACAGAGCATGAATGAGGAGAGACAAGAATGTGCATGAATGAAGCAGGAGAGAGAGGTGGAGAGGAGCAGTGGGGGGGGGGATGATGGATGAGCCGTGCATGGCCTCAGCTTCAGGTGAATCTCAGGAGAGCGTTTGACCCCAGCAGGGATCTAAATGATCACATAGTAATAGAGGGACGGTAGATGGGGATGAAATGACCAGGCGGCAACGGCAGGAAGGAGATGATGAGGAAAGAGTGAGGTGAGGCTAGGGGGCGAAGGACAGAGGGAAAAAGGGAGGTCGCTGCATAGGGAGATAGGCCTTCATTAAATACTGTGTCTGAGATAAAAAAAAAAAAACGATCCACTGACAGAGAGCGACCAAGGTAAGAGACAGGGGCAACAGGAGGGTAACGGAGAGGATAAGTAACAGATACAGGAGAAGAGGGTTGTCTGAACAGAGGTAGCATTTAGTAAATAACTCCTGGAGATTAGGTCAGGAGAGGGATGAGGGTGTTCAGCATGGAACATATGGGATTTTAATTTCAGATTTCTTTAATGATAGTTTTTTTTCTATAAAACATATTTATTGGTTGTGACTGTGTTTTATTCTGTTCTTGTTATGTCATGCACATCTCCTATTTCTAGCCCCCATAAAAAAAAAACATTTAGCAGATATTTGAACCTGTGTTTTTTGGCTTAATGAAATACGACGATCAGAGCTCCACTCACATCTGTAAGGTACATTTCCAGCCAGTTACTTCGCCTAACTCAAGAGAGCGGAAACAGGGGAACCTTCCAACGCCGCAGCCACTAATGTGAGGATGACTCTTACCTGTTTCAGCAAAACAACGCCTGCTTGTGCTAACACAGGAGCACAAACAAACAAATTTGAAGAATGACCTATAAGGAGTCATTTCAGTAGTGTCAGATGGGAAGAGCTGGAATAACAACTAATGCTCAAGTGGATGGATGAAAGCAAAGCGCACACACGTTTGAAGGGAATGGGAAGAACGAATGTGCGGGGAGTGAGTTACAGTAAGGGAGGGGTGAAAATTTAAAAGAGGAACACAGATATGTTTTAAGAGAACGAAGGAGAAAGAGAACATTGGTGGGTCTGACGAATAAAAAAAGGGGGAAAGAAAAGAGAGAGAGAGAGGGGAGAGGTGTGTAACCAAGCAGAACCTGTCTCGTTTTCTTTCATCAGCCATTGCCGTGGAAACTAGCCTCTTCCCCTCTCTCTCCTTCTTTCCCTCTCTCCCATCTCCTCTCTCCTTCACACTGGAAAGAGGTAATCAGAGAGAGTGAGAAAGGTAGTGGCAAAGAGAGAGAGAGAGAGAGAGAGGAAGAGGCACGGTCACCCACAATGAGCTGTCAGAGGCGTTCTGAGGAAACAAGCAGTCCAATTTGCTCTGCTTTGCAGCTTCCTTTCCTCTCCCATGTTCACTCCCTCCTCTTCTGTTTTCTAGTTGGCATAATCCTTTATAATATAAGTGCATGTGGCAAGTTTGAGGCTGGTCACTCACATGCAGCTTTTAGACTACACACCAACGGCTGCAGGAATTACGGCGACCTCTTGACCTTTTCTGTGCCACCACCATGTTTTAAACAAAGATGCTACTTAAAATGTATTTATATTAAAGTACTGCTGTGTCTACGTAAAGCCTCCCGTCACTGCTAGTTTGGCTGCTGACGATTAATCTTGTTTTAAACCAATGATCATTCCCTAAACTTATCGCACAACACAGCGAAGAATGACATCAATCATTTTAGAAACAGCCGCTGACAAATGATGTCTCTCAGCTTTCAGCTGCGTCATGTATGCAGTCTTCTTAGAAAATAGTGACAAACGACCGGTTTTGTTATTTCGAGGGGAGGACGTGTGGCTGGGAACACGTCTGAGCATTCCTCCTGCAGGTATATTCTGGAAAACCCTAAAAGCCTTTCGTTCTTCACCGGGATTATGTTAGGAAAGCTGTCAGCAGCTGGCCATCAAGGATAGTCTAGACCAAGCCTGGCGCTCAAGGTCCAGTGCCCTGCTTCTTTTTCAGCCTCCCCCCCACCCACTGCTGATTACCTGAGCCAGGTGTGAGAAGCCAGTCAGAAGCTGGAAGATACCATCTCAGAGTGGGTGTTGGAAAAGGTCCATGTCCTGATCAATCTGATCAACACACTCCTCCTGGTCCTTTCTTCTTCCGTAATTCGTTTGATTGCTTTGCAATCGCCTTGTAATTCAGTCTAACTTATGGTGTTTCTGCTCGAACATACTGTACATCAAATGTGCGGTGTAGGAGAGCGATCAAGGACACACAGCTGGCAGCTCGTGACCAGCTTGTCACGATCGTTGACACATCTGGGCACACTGTGCTGTTTGTGTTTATCTCCTTTTTAACCTTGTTTTTTCTAGTGGAATATTTTCTCTGTTTAGCGTGCGAACAGCACTAATCTTCTTCTATGAGCGGGACTAGCCATAGGCAGACATGTAAGAGCGGTTCATCTTTGATGTAATGTTCTGATACTGGGCTACTGATCAACACAGCACTGGATCTGTCAATAAGGATTTTAACACGCGACAATTGTGAAAGCTAAATAAAATTTGATAATTATGTAGATAGATTTAAAAATATCAGCATGAAGCAACAGGGTGAGACATAGATAGCAAATAAGCGTAAACAAGAGGTATGAAAACTGAGAGTAGGATGTGGGGTAGAGCTAAATAATAAAAGTGTGTTTGCAGCTCTGCACTCTCACGAACAGCCAACAGTTAGTCAGGCGTCAGTGAAATGGAAGAGTTTCTCCTCCCCGACTCATCTGTTAGCCCTTGGACGTGCTGTACTACTGTTTTCATGCATACTTTTAAGATGTGCACGTGTGTGTGTGTGTGTGTGAACCTTGTCACAGTCTCAGAGAGCCTCTTTCAAACACCGGGAACACAACTATGCTGGCTTCCACTACTCGGTGCAGACATCTTGGCAGTCAACATTGCTCTGTATGTTGTATGCGCTGTAATATGACAGGCCCGTTCAGCTCACAGTATTTAATTATTATTTTAACTCACAACAGGGTGGTGTACACAGCTTTATAACACACGAGAGGGAATACCCGTGTATATATATATATATATACAGCCACAGTGTATGAGGCCCAGGGGAGAAAGTAGACTACATGACGTGAGATAAAACATACAGACGCACACAGGCAGACAGTCGTGGACACACTAGATTCAATTCCCTATTTGCTGTGTCCCATAATACTTTGCTACCACTGTGGCTGGCGCAGCCCTCAGGCCATGCTGACCTTTGTGAGGCAAATGTCTGCTGAAAGATGCTCCCTCTGTGTGTGGAAAAAAAAGTAGTTCATGTGTACATGCATGCTGTTTTGTTTCCTGTACGTGTGTGTGTGTGTGTGTGTGTGTGTGTGTGTGTGTGTGTGTGTGTGTGCATTAGTTTGCTGATAATTACACTGAAAAAGAAAAGCAGCCAACAGCAAATTTGTGCTCGCAGCTCTGCACAGAAACACTCACCCACCATGCAGCACGCATAAACCCAGAGAGTCAGGTACACACGGTCTTGAATGTCTACGCACACACACACACACACGCATGACTTCATACGCAGACACGCATCATTAAACACAGAACAAAACAGCGGCGTGCCGCTCGTATTGACGTTACTGCACGTTTAAATGAATGTGCGGTGCTGCTTCAGATTACGGGAAATAAGTTGCGTGTATGGTAAATAAAATGTGTGTGAATGTGACGCACCGACACACAAATTAAGAACAGGCAGTAAGTGTGGGTGGGGGTCAAGCTAACTTCCCTCCGTGTTTCCTGTGATGAAGGAGGGCTGTTAACCTATAACATGATGGTATTAACTCTGACACTGGTCGATAGTGGAGGAAAGGGTATTTTAAAAAGGCATTTATAATATATGCTGTGTATGTATAGATATTAATAGTTCAAGTCATTTGAAGGCAAACAGCTAAAAAAGGTTTTAGAAACACACGCATCTGACACTGTGCAGGAATAATAACAAAACGTTGCTATGATCAAGACAGATAAAATCAACGAGCAGACTTTTCTCGTTCTATTCAAAGGAGCATTATTAAACCTAAATAAATCCTGTGCTGGGTCCAAGTCGGGTTTTACCATACACACTGAACAAGTAGCCCTAATATTGTACATTACCTGTCTGATCAGGCAAGATCATTTTCAAAATGATGACCGCTGAAATAATTTCACTGACATTTCTCATGCTTTATAATGAAAGCTGCTATAATGACCCTTCACTGTAATCAATTATCAGTATGAGGCTGCTTGGTGAAGTCTTGGCCACGGGACCTTAATCACTCCAGTTCTGACTAGCTTGTCAAAATCTACTACTTATGTTTCATCTTGATAAAGAATATTAATTAAATATGGATGTGTGCAAGTTTATTTAAAAACCCTGAGAACTGAAAGACTGTTAAAGTGAACGCGACAAGTAAAGGAAAAACAGAACATTTGAAGGTAAAACTCTGCAAAACCTCACTGAAGGAATGGATGCATGTACAACCATCTTATCTGTAGTCAGACCTGCATCAAAATACGTCATCTAGAGCTGCACAGTCAAAGTTAGTTTTATGTAAGTTTAAAAGGAGAATAATACCATAAAAACTAGATCAGCAACAAAGGTTACAGACTTTTTCCGTATTTGTGTTACGATCAGATTGACCGTCAGACAAACAGGTCTGGAAATCTGACCTCAGTTGTGAAGATACTGCTAAAGAGACGTTGTTAGAAAAGGTCAAAACCAACATTTTGAGTTTGCTTCAGCCGGACTTTCAGTACTCGGTGTCTGTGCTGAAAAATCTGTAAAGAAAGTCAATATCACCAGACACCAGACCTTCAGGGAAAGTTGACCCACGCAGCGACCAACAATTTAAGAAACACTGCCTCTAATCACTGCTGGAGGCTTGATTTAAAAAAACTGTTGTGCAGTCATTAGTCATATTGTGCTGTTTAGCTCACAGGATCCTCACAAGCGGACAATAAGTGCTTCTTCTGAAGGTAATTGTATTCTCGCCAAACTCAAGTTTATACTGCTGGCCACATATATTCATAGTTCTCGTCTTCCCCCCCACGCTGGTGACACGTGTTTGTGTGTGCTGAGGCCTAATAGTTTTAAAGATTCCCAGTGTGCTGTTTGTTACTCATACATCATCTTGATGAGCACGAACTGACCCGGAGGTCCAGGGCACCAGTCTTAATGAGTCTCTCCCTGCCTGCATGTGTGTACGTTTGGATTATTTTTAGCCTTTATTATTTTGTTCGTGTGTCTGTGTGCATATGCATGTTCAGCATGTGTGTGTGTGTGTGTGTGTGTGTGTGTGTGAGAGAGAGAGCTTTTAACTGAGTTGACTCATTACAGCACACGAGGCCGTTTGATGCTCTACAGATCAGAATGGTTCGATATAAATCCTTTCATTTTAGAAGCTGGAAGTATAATTCATTTACTGGCTGCTAGATAGAAGGCAGAGCTCTGACTGAGGGCGATTTACTCCTCGGTGGGTCCAGCAGGAACAGTTGCGTCTCTGCTGCTCACACTACAGGATAAAGACAGCAGCGTTTTTATTTTTATCAACAAATCCCATGCAAAGGCCAAAGCCAAGAATGTATTGATACTAATGACACGACAGTACATGTAAGCATGGGCACTGCAGTTTATTTGAATTAAAATTATTTCAGTTTGGTGGGTCTCATCCTTCCTTTGTCTCACTTCTTTTTAAATGTCTTTCTGAATTTGCCTTTATTCTGTAGCCGGACACACACACAAACACACACAAACACACACCAGCATTTTGTTGTTGTGTTTGGTACTTTTTTATTTCAACATCACCACTGCATAATCGTCAGGAAGGAATATATTTCATAGAGGGAAATCTAATCTCTAATCTCTCTAATTTCCCCTCCCTTTGTGACTTTGGGTAGGAGATATCGTGCCGTACAGCTTTAAATTGGTTGAAAATGAGTTGTGTATCTTTTGGTGCAATAAACTTTGATTCATATGAACATTTGACAGAGTATTATTAAATGTAGATATCAAAGACTTTACAAACATCTTTTTGTCTCTCAGTCAAAGGTTAGTTACTATCCCTGAGCACATGAGCTGGATGAATCAATTTGAGTGATTTTCTGAGTGTGGGTACTGGAAGAAACCTCTTCATATGCAAATAAGCAATTAGGCTGAGTCGTTCATTTGTTCAGCGCCTGCCTCTATACTCCCCGTTCTCTCTAATTCTCCTGTGCCGTTTTACCACCAAGCCTCTTTCAACCAGAACTTCCTCTTTTCATCCTCCTTCCTCCTTCATCTCCCTTTCTCTCCTCTTCCCCTTAATCCCCACCCCCTCCCTCGTCCCTCCCCCCGACTCCCTCCTCTCCCCTGTGGTGTTGACCATGTGTGAATGGCTCTGAATGATGGGTAGGATAGGATGCACACATACAGTAGGGCCGCGCGCACACTCGCGGCAACACTCGCGTAGAGGATGCTGAGAGATGTGTGGTGTGTGTGTGTGTGTGTGTGTGTGTGTGTGTGTGTGTGTGTGTGTGTGTTGGAGAAGGACCTGTACAAAGGAGGATGAGTCACTCTCTGCACATAGGAGACTGCATCCTAGTCAATACAACACACACACACACACACACACACACACTCTCACACACACAAACACCAAGTGACATATACTGATATAAACAACCAACAGAAAGCTTTTACTTACATGATTGATAGTGTTCATGCATCAGTATAATGAGCTTGGTTGATGTGTGTGTGTGTGTGTGTGTGTGTGTGTGTGTGCACTAGATGTCTGTATTTAACACTAATGTGTGTTTTCGTATTCTACGTGGCAGTTTGTGTGTGTGCTGGGTGTGATAAGGCTTTTCATTAGTGTTTCCCACTCATAGCCTGAAGGCTACAGCTCTGCCCTGCATCATCTGTCATCTCTCCATTTCTCTCTCTCTCTCTCTCTCTCAGTGAGCATTTCTTTCTGTGTATAGTTTATGTCTACATGCCGAATGCATACATTCACTCTGCAGAAATGTGATTTGATTGAGCACACACACACACACAAAAAGATGACATTTGTTCATGTGACAAAATTTAAATCCATCCAACTCTAAGACCCGCAACCAAATTCATATCAAATTGACGAATTAAAAAATGATTGTTATGTGACCGGTTAAAGGAAGTAGTTATTACCTTAGTTGCACCCCTAAAGTGGAAATCCAGTGCATTTTCAGTGTTTTTTTCATAAAACAAATGGTGTTTCGCTTGTGCAACAATAAAGATCTGACCTCATTACAACTGATCTGTGTTTCTCCTCTACAGGGACATTCAGAGGAGTTTGTAAGAAGATTGATCACTTTCCAGAGGATGCTGATTATGAGGCAGATGCTGCTGAATACCTCCTCCGTAAGTTTGACATGGACACGGTACACACAGAAACCTTTAATAATAATAATAACAAATAATTTGCAGCTACTCTCTGGTCTCTCTATGGCCTGAGGTGGACATGGACGGTGTGCTCATATTGACCTTGACCTTTGACCACCAAAAGTCTAAGCAGCTCTTCCTAATTATGGACCAAATGTTTGTTTTGTTTTTTTATTTTAATGTCTCAAGAAAATACCCTGAATTTCTTTAAAGGGCAAAATGAAAAATGACCACGTGGTTGTTCTTTTAGCGCCACCCGCAGGGCAAACGCCTACCTCTGCTGAACTTGAATCGGCTGTAATAGGAATGCTCGATGGATAAGAGAGAATGAGTAGATGGTGAGAGGTCCTGCATGTATTGCTCAGCTTTCAGCTGCAGAAACAAGGAGGACGTAGAGGGAGGACACCTAGAATAATGGAGGGGACAAACTAATGTGGTTTTACCAGGAAGCACATTGGACTAATTGGAAAATAAAACATTGTCGTGTTAAAATAGAACTAGAATACACCACGACTGTAATTTACCTGAAAACAGAAAGACACCATCTCTCTTTTTTAACTCCTTACATATTGGGAGTAAATATGTGAGACAGAGCGAGGAAACAGCAGGAACAAAAAAAAAAGCAAACAAAATGGATTCAGCCTGTGCTTCTTTTTCATTGCTCCATTGAACACAGAGTAACATCCCCAGAGGCGGCCAATTAGATCACAGGCGTCAGAGCTGGCCGGCCAATAGGGAGCGAGGACCTAGTGACCGGCATTTCTCAGAGCCCAGGGGTGTGGGCCACACAGGCGAGGCATATGTGCTCAGCCGTAAAACGCCAGTGGTCAGTGCAGCTGTCAGTCATGCTGGATATGTTTTGGACTGTAATAACATTTTTGCAGTATCTACAGATAAGTAACTCTCTTTTTTTTATTAGAAATTAAAAGAGCACACAGCTCCGTTCTGCATGACAAGCTGTTTGCAAACATCACTCAATATGTTACCGCGTCCTGCACACATATGCTTTCTTACTGATATTTCACTACTGCGGCCCTGCTCTCGTATTCTCTATTCTGCCATGTGTATGTGTGAGTGCCATTCTCCATCTGTTGCGGTTTCCGTCCATGTTTTTTCTCTCCCCTCGCTGTCTTTCGCTCTCACAGAGGCTCTGAATGCTTTAACGTGTTCTGGATTCAAAGCCAGTCGAGCGCGAGGCGCTACACTGGCCCAGGTGTTTGTGTGCGCTCCGTGCATGTGCGTGTAAAGTGACACATTAATTCTGTCCTCCAGCACAGTGGGTTTAACATGAAGTAGTGGCTTTGACATTGAAGCGCCAACTTCATCCACATCAGAGAATCGCATAGGATTTTTTTTTTAATATATCCAGTTCATTTTCATTTTCCCCCTAAAACATGTAATGTGATTTTCTTTAGCTGCAAACAACCAGATGCAGTGTTTCAGTTCATCCTAGGGAACAGCTTGATGTTAAAGGAGGCCCTCGTACGTCGCAGCAAACAGATCTAAGCAGTCACGCTTTAAGAGGAAAGTTCATATTTGTGTGTGCAGGGGCTGTGCGCGCCTCCAGTATCTTCCCCATCATGAGCGTGGGTCTGCTGTTCCTGGGCGGCCTCTGCGTGGCTGCCAGTGAGTTTTACCGGAGCCGACACAACGTCATCCTCAGCGCAGGGATCTTCTTCGTCTCCGCAGGTAAACGTGTGTGTGAATTACTGTCTCCCTTTTAGAGTGAAAGAAGACGTGTCTGTTATTGTAGCGCGTAGGCATAAGGACCAGGCGAGCAATTTGCAGTGCCCCTTTGCAGGGCAGGGCGGCGAGCAGCAAGGGTCTACGTGTGTGCGCCGTATGTGTGTATGAGTGTGTGTACTGTACTCGTGGAGCCGCGGAGCCACTTTAAACAGGGGAACACTCAAATATTTGTCCAAGGAGCCGGTGAGCCAACAGAAGAGCCTGTGCGAGGAGCCACTGTGAACACAGCAGCTGATTAATCAGTCTGCAAGAACACTATGGTGTTGCTGTGAGGGTGTGAGAGTGTAAACACACACACACACATGTAATCTAACACATGGACGACACTTAGAGCCTCATAAACGCACACACTTGTGATCTAACCCCCTGACACAAAGGGCTGTAATTACTGTACAGTGGGATGAGTATGGAACCACTGCGGTACATTCACGAAGCCCAATTGGTAATTATTTACCACGACAGTGTGGCGCCGATTCTGGTTAATTACAGCTGGCTAATTGTCCTCATTCTGTGCGTTCCACCACACTGTATTCTGACTAATGATATGGAATAGGAGAGCCCAGCTGTGGGAAACGTTCCGTCAGGCTCCACTCTCACACAGGAATGTTCCCGTGTTTGTTTTATTTATTTATTTAATTCAGCTCGTCTCACATTTTTACTTCACTTTTACGATTCTTCTTTTCTCCCTTTGTGATATGCAGTTTATGCAACATGATATTGCAAATTGTACATGCTAGTCTACCACCTGACTAAAGTGCTAGAGTGCAAGAGACACAATAGACAATGAACTGTATTAAATTAACAAATGAAAACTTTATATATATGATGTGGAGTAATTACAATAAATAGATACAGTTTGTAATAAATAGTAATGAATAGATGGATGGTGGCGGCACTTATAGTGGCCAGGGGTTGATTTTTCTTTCTTCCCCTTCCAGGCCTCAGTAACATCATTGGGATTATTGTCTACATCTCCGCTAACTCTGGCGACCCAGGCCAGAGTGACAGTAAGAAGTCCTACTCCTACGGCTGGTCCTTCTACTTTGGGGCCCTCTCCTTCATAATGGCGGAAATGGTGGGTGTCCTGGCGGTGCACATGTTCATCGAGAAGCATCGCAAGCTACGAGCCAAGTCCCGCACGGAGCTCATTAAGAAATCCGCCTTCAGCCGCATCCCTTCCTATCGCTACCGCTTCCGGCGCCGCTCCAGTGTGCGCTCGTCCGAGGCCCCCAGCCGCGACGCCTCGCCCCTGGGGAAGGGCGGCTACACGGGGCCTGCTGCATCCGAGATGCCCATGTACACGCTGAACCCACGTGAGCCCGCCAACGCTGGCACCAAACCCGGCAGCGGCATGGGCGGGCTGCTCAACTCAGAGAGGGATTTCCTCCAGAGCAGCACGCTCACTAAAGACTACAGCAAGGACCCCAACCGCAGGACCACGCCTGTCTGAGAGGTGCCGGCTGCAGTTCGCTGCCCAATCAGAGTATTAAAGAGGATGGCGACGAGAAAGCAGGGCACACACACACACACAGGGTCATGGGTGGGAACTGGGGGTTTGATAAACTTCGACTGTGAACTGTGAACTTTTAGCCTTTGAACTGTGAATCCTGAGCCCTGTGAAAGATTCAGTGTGTGTAGCAGGGTCAGTCTCGATGGAGAAGTTGCTCCCAACTCCGCTCTACCGCACGTCACTGTAGTTATATGTGTAAGTCCTCCCATAGGAAGGGCACCTGCAGTTTATGCTCATGACATGAAGCTGTGCTCATAAATTGACTTTCTGGCTTTTTCACAGCGTCAAAAAACAAATTGACCTTAACGTAAAGAGTGAAAGCGTATCGTATGTGGTTTACTGTGAGGGGCAACTTCTCCTGAACACTGGAAATAATGTGAACCTAAGGAGACGAGGCAAGAGGTGACAGACGGTGCAATCTTTTGCCTTTTCACCTCTCTCCGCAGCAGAATTAGATCAGCGCAGGGAACAGCCGCAGAGCTTTGAGCTGTCTGATTACAACGTTATTTTAATGTGAGAAGGTTGACACCTCAGGACAGGGGTTGATTCATTTCCAGTTCAGACGAATTCTAAACATAAATTAAAGATGCTGTTTGCACGTTTGTGGAACTAGTTATTCTTTTCTATACAAACTGTGTATATACTCCTCATTTGAGTTTTTATTTAACCATCGTAGCCGACTGAACTGAAACTGAATCGAGCTCATTCCCTCATCTCTGATCCCAAGTCAGTTGTTGGATCCAGACAGTTGGTTTTGATGGGGATAAATGGGCACGCTGACAGTACATCAGCCGTTGTTGGGGAGAATGTGGGTCAAATTAATCTGTTTTAGACGGAAACAATGGATCATTGGTGCTTCCCTTTACTCTTGTTTTCAGCCACATGAGTTTTCTCGTGCTTCTTTACGTGAAACCTAAAGAGATTGTTACGTATTTGTCTGTCTGCCTTCACGTGTCACCGTCATCTTCCACATCTTTTCTGTGTAGCTCCATAACTCACCTTACTGCCACTCTGTACACGCCTCCCCTCTCCCTCTCTGTCCTGTCCTCGGAGGGACACTTGATTAGGTTTAGGTCCTGTGTTCTGTCGGTGTCGTTCGTAGACTAGTTACGTTACCTGGAGGCTGTTGGTTCAGGATACTGTGGAGACGAGACCACTGAGCTGTGAATATGCTTTAAGGCAGAGCAAAAAAAAAAAAAGAAAATACACTAAACAAACACAATGTTGACTTTTTGAACGCCCACTACCTCTTGGTGAAAATCTTTCAGATCAAATTGACATAAAGGTAATTCCTACTTGCCAGAGCAGTTTCAACTGCAGACAAAAAAAAAGAGAAGCTTCTCGTTTTCATTTCAGACTGAAGTCTCTCTTCTCTCGGGGTGGATCGGCGGAAAACATTTTTTTTTTCTGTGGCGCACAATTTACAGATAGAATGATGGAACTGCATTGTTCAGAGCATTTGTGCTCCGTTCATTCAACTGTCACTCACGGCCTCTTCTCGTTTTAATCTCACTTACGTACACACGCCCACCAGTCTAAACAGATCTCTCACACGTCTCCCGACGGTGGCACGCACAGAAAGCTGTGGTCCTATCATGGCTCAAACATTTTTACCATACCTGTTTACATCCTGCTCTCTTTTAAACACAGAAACATCAAGTGCTACGATTTTTGCAGACAATCATTCTTGTGCGTGTCCCAGCCATTGGCTACCTCCTGCCAGTGTGACCACTGTCACAAGATTAGGTTGAACGCGCCCAAAAAGTTTCAAAAAGACGGAAACAATGTAGAGTACAGTATGCTCATACACACATCAGCATGTGCGGTACGTGCACACACCAGAGGAGGGGTTGTGACTGAGCGAGAAGCAGGCTTAAAAGCAGAAAGAGGACGACTTACGTAGGGAGTATGAGTGTTCAGAGCATTTTTCCCAAACTTTTTCTGAGACTGTGAATAACAAGTAAGTGTAAAACTCAAGGAGGAAAAAAAAAAAAACAAACAAACTTTTGTTTCCCTCTTTACCTCCCTAAGCCACCATTTATGCACTGTTTTGTACAAACTAAACGTGAGACAACACCGAGCTGTTACCGTCGCACCACGACTCTGACAGTTATTACCCTGACAATAAAAGATGTTTCAAAGCTCAGTCATACTGTTTAATTTATGACGCTGCTGTTTTATCTCCTGTCTGTTATGCCATGAAGGGAGCTTAAAGGGACAAACGTGCATCACCGCAGTCTTGCTTTTCGCTGTCCTCCACATGTAAATATTAATTTTGCAAGCCAACTACAACATCAGCAGTTGTCATGGGCTGTGAAAGTGGGGAAAGAATAACGTTTCCAAGAAAGGGCTTTTAATTTTTAAAGGACGGGAGAACACAAGGGCTTTTTTCTGCTCGGCGCTGCGGAGACGTGGCGTCGGGGGAGGGGGGGGGGTTGTGGGAGTGCGGTAGGAACTGGCAAAGTACATTTGCGCAAGGACAGCCATTTTAAAACCAGTTGAATAGCTAACTAACCAACGATATAACACCCGTCATGTAAAAGAGAACAGAAGTAGAGAGAAGGCGGCGACTGTGTTCCTCTACTCATCAGGCCATGTTAGCTGCAGCTGCAGCTCTTTAGGTTAGACCACATCTCTCAAAATAATAATAAACAAAAAATATTGTGTTAAGCTAAAGTAGAATAACAATCAAGAATTATCTGAGTTAGCTTAAGAATCCAACATGTTATTGTTAATATTACTTGGTGCCAAATATTAATCCAAACCTTTGCTGTATATCATGGCCTCCAGGTTAGCTTTAGATCATAGGTTTGCTGTTCTAAGTAAAGATTCTCCAGCAGTATAATGACTCAGCCATAGTAGTAATGTAGCTCAGCACATCAAGGGCCCCGGGGAACCTGAGGGTCTGTCAGGAGTCCGTGTTAAGAACTGCCATCCATGAGCCATGTCAGCATTGACCTTTCAAACCATGCATGCCATATCCATCTGCTTCCAGTGCTTAGATTTGCTTTAACTCTAATCGAGTCTCAAATTGCACCCTAGTCTCTACGACTTCTACATGTACGGCGCCTTACAGTTCATGGATGTGTGGGCCTGTAAGTCATTTGTTTAACGATGTTTACTCCAACAGAGCACGGGGTGCTTTTTGAGACTAGACCTCTGTCTATCTCTTCTTACCGCCATACACCTTTGATACTCTGCTATCAACAACAAATAATTGTATTATTAGTAAAATATATATATATATATATTCTCTTCCTAAGGTGCCATTGTGCAGAGGATGACACACTCTGTCACATACTATAGTTATTAATGTATTATTGGGGGGGGGGGTGTTGAGCAGAGTTGGGAAGCAGGGGTTGTAGTCTTTGTAATATTATATTATTCTATTCTAGTTTCATTTTCTATTTTACTGTGGTTTGTGAGACTGTGTTGTTTTGATCAAAGCTGAAGCCTCTGAAGGAGGAACGGAGAAGATGGAGCGCTCCGATGATCTCTTACGGACGTATAACCTCACCTCCCTGGTGCCAGAGGACACACTCAACACTGCAAGAGGCAACACACACACACACACACACACACACCTACACGCATTCAATGTTAGGCCACTATACCTGCTACGGGGCCTGCCACTGCCATTCTGCAAACAATTGCTCCGTCTTGGTCTTCTGTTGGCACTTTCAAAATAAAACGTTATGTTTTGTGTAACATATTGAGACAATCTGACGCTTTGGTTACTCTGCCAGGAAAACAGCTGTTGTCTTTCAGCAAATTCATATTACGTGAGGAAATGATTATAACATCACAACTCAAATTTCTATAATTTGATGATAATAATAATAATTAGTGTAGTTCTGAATTATGGCCACTCAAAGCAAACTGCTGCTACATTAATTCATTCAATATTGGAATGTTTTCCTAACATGTAGTAAGTGTCGGCCCTCGTAGGTATAGAACACACACACGCTCACGTGCACAGGAGTCCCTACATGCAGAAACATGAACAGAGAACACACACACACACACACACACACATACCTACTCACAGCTTTAGCTTTGCCCAGTGTGGCGAGGAGAGGAGAGCGTCCTGCGACGAGAAAAACAACTGTGTCACGTTTAAGGAAAAATCACGAGTGTTTCTTCTGGAGAGAAAAGAACTGACTGTTCCTGCTGCTGATGTGTCAATCCTCAAGGGGACTAATCAAACACTGAGGACCAGGAGCTCTAAGACAAACACACACTATAAGCACTCTACACTTTGCACTTGCCAACAACACGCACACAAGGTTACAGTGTGAGGAGGGCTTACAGGTGGAGTTTAGTGCCTGCATGTTTGTGTGTGTTGATATTCACGTGTGTGTGTTTGTGCGTGTACAGTACGTGTGCGTGCAGTTAGCTTCTCTGAACCCACGCACCCAGTGCCTGCCTCTCCTGCCTTCAGACAGCTCCCAGATCAGCCATGGGGCTTCCTGTATAAACCTCCACTGCATTCCCGCAGCCTTTACCGGCTGCACTGGGATCAGTTTTAGAGCTCACTGCCCCGATCATTCCTCAGCAGATGCAGCCATGCAAACTACAAGGACTGTTTTGACTTCTGTTATTTTGAGGGGTTTTCAGGATTTGAGTTGTGTTCTGACCTTGTTGTCTGATGTAGGATTGGCAGAGGGGACTTAGCAGGGTAGACTATGATCTAGTAAGTCGCTCGTGACAGATCTGTTGTACTTTACTGTTCCACTTGTTATAAAACTTCACAAAGTAAGAAGAGACAAAACAAGGACAGCTTACTCGTCCAAACCATTGTGTTGTTGAGGATTTATCTATAGGAGCTTTCATGTGTTTCTCTTCTCTCTGATAACACAGGAGCTTTTCCCACTGCCAATTAGATACTAAACATCTCTTGTTAAAGTGAGACAATAGAAGGAGAGATTAAAGACAGGTAAATTACAGGTTTTCAACACAGGCTCCCTAAATAGAATCTAATCGAATTTATTCTGGCCAGGGTGCCTATTAAGACATTTTCCTCTTTTACGTTCTATCAAAGAAAATGCATTTTGTGCCTGTCTTTGCATTTTAGAAGACGTTATTTGACAGGGAGTGAGTAAACCTCGAGCTCCACATTAAGACAGTGTTGTTTACACGCACAACATATCTGAGGCTGACATGGTTGACTGACTGAGGGTGTACGCCTCAAAATGGCACGAAGTTTAACTAGGCTTGGGGGGTTTTGCTTTGCATCGCCCTTGTTGCATAAATTACACGCGCAAACTAGCAACTTTTTCCACAGACGAGTTGCCGTTTTAAAGATCCCGCCGAGATCAGATTTTGTCGAAGCGCTGCAATGTCAAACTCTCATCTGAGAATAGACGATGTAATCTGCAGTCACACTAGTGGGGGGGGGGGGGGGGGGGGGCAAAAACCACCAGAGCAGTCCCCTTGTCTGTGTGGCGTTTGTAGCAACGCTGGTGTCCTGCCGATTGATCCTACGAATGGAAACGTCCGACCTTTGTGTGCTGTGCATGCCTTCACCAGTTTGGGTTTGGGTCATGGATAGTTTTTAAGAAGTGAAATGAATCAAAATGTGCTTCCCTTGTAGCTTAGAAAGGTAAAGTGAGAAACACTATGGTGGGACATCTGGACAACGTGGGATAGATCAGCAGAACACCAGCAATCACAGTCAGTTGACCTCTACTGTCCAGAAAAAGTGCACATTTTAAATTAGTCCAGTATTTTGCTTCATCGTGAAAAACAAATGACTTTGTGTTCCGTAGCTTTTTGTAAAGTTAACTCAAAGAAACACTTTATACAGCCCTGCAGCGCTGTTACCTCTTACTTAGTCTCATGTAGGCCTATTATTCAACGTGGTTAACGACTGAAACCCGTCTTGGCCCATTTGGACTGTTAGAAAACACATGCCAGAGCACAAACTCAGGAGAAGAAACACATGCATATTTTGAAGCAGCTGTTTGTTGGTTGATTTATTTTGTGTAAATCAGAAAAGACTTTACAAGATGGCCACAAAGACAAAGTATAAGCTCCAGAAATATTATATCACGGTACGCTTATTACATGTGTAGCAACGGCCTGACAAACAGCAGTCGTTTCTTTCAGGGAGAGTATCACGCAGACATGTAGCAGTTTGCTTAGAGCTGAAACGAGTCCGACAAAACGGAGGAGGGTAAATCGCAACCAGCTTCTGTGAGCGAAACGGGGGAACATCTGCAGTGATGAAACTGAAAACAGAAAACCTACATACAGTATGCGCAGCTGGAAGATATAGTATTCATGAAAAAAATACCCCCCCCACACACACACACAAAGAAAAAAACAAAGGAGAACTGCGATTTTGAAACACCTTAAAGATGCTGTTTGGAATAGCCTATGCATGTTGGCGTGTCAGTGGGGAGTTGTTGTTGTTTTGTTTTTGTTGTTTGGTTTTTTATTCCTGCTCCATACCTCTGAGCCCTATCATGACATACTCTACAAACACACACACACACACACACGCGCACACATGCATGCAGAAATATGCTGGCACTCCCATTTGTCGTGTTAAACATAGACACGCTTACTGTATAACACTCAATGACCACACACACACACACACACACACACACACACACACACACACACATATGCCAGCCAATTTCACTGTATACTTTATAAAGTTAACCTCCAACGAACAGCGGTCTGACACGGACACATGCTGTGAATAAAAGCACACTTTTAATTACATGATATAAATATGATTATGTATCTAGAAAGACAGAATATTATATACAGTATAATAATTAGAAAATAAAGAGTCACCTTTTGAAAGTCTGTATGCTGCATTCATTTTGTATCCTAAATGTGTGTGTGTGTGTGTGTGTGAATGTTTGATGCATATCTGTGCCACGCAATCTTTTTTTTTTTTTTTTGGCCTGTCAGTAACACAGATGACATGAGTACGTCATGTATGTATAGCTGTGTAGTCATCATTCACGGCCCTTTCTTTTATTGTTTTATATCTATTTATTTATTTA
>JAUMTR010000026.1:14069928-14221899 GCA_032270685.1 Microctenopoma stevenorrisi | reverse complement strand
CCCTGCGTGTGTGTTGGTGTGAAAGAGCGGGGGAAGGGAAGCGTTTAGGGATGGGGAGGAAAGGAAGGGTGGGGGGAGCCAGCTCCCCCTGTGCCACGCAATCTTACGTCTAGCATTGCAGCTCTACATTCAAATAGAATTAATGACATTGTGGGGAAAGTTTGACATAATGTGTCCCTTCAAGTACACACAGAGTTTGGTGGTCTTTTTTAGACATGTAACCACTATCTAATCTTCATCAGCCACCTCTCCAGACGCCATTCTAACCTGCTCAATATGGATGAGAAAACAACACACACACACGAGATGTGTCCCTGCCGTGCTGTGTCAACTGCTCTGAATTGGCTGTCCGATAGATAACAACTACGCTTATCTCCACACCCACCACAGAGACGATTAGATGATGAAGAGAAGGGGGGCAGGAGGAAAGTGAGAGTTGAGAGAGAGAAAAAGTTAATGAGGAGACTGGAGAATGCCAATATTAAGTGATTTAAGGTACTACAGAGACAGTATGTGTGTGTGTGTGTGTGTGGTGTGTGTGTGTGTGTGAGTACATCTGTACAAAATCCTCCAATTTGACCTCCGTTTGGATGCACTCACTGATGATCTTGAAGAAATGTGAGCGACTGGCGCAACAGAACCCTTCGCGTGCACGGAGCGCAGCAGCGTTTTCCCATCTGTGAGTTACTGCAAGTCAGTACGAGAGCGCCTCAAGAGGATGCAAGAATTTGTTGCTGATGTAAAGATATCATGGTTTTGCTTTAAGGTACGTAGAATCAGTTGGGATGCCTCCTCGACTATGAGGAACCTGGATGCAGCCCCGGACCCCAGAGGCAGCAGCAGTAGCCTCTACAACATCCGGTTGATCTCCCATGCACTCGTCACCTCCCCTCTAAACTACTCCTCCTTTGCCTGAGGCCAGGGCCTCATCAGATGTTCAAGCAGGGATTTTGCTGAGCGAGGGGAGGTGAGAAGGTACGCAGTGTTTCGACTCGTCTCGAGTGTTTTCTGTGTTCACACAATGACTTATTTTACTTGTCTCATGTAAATGGTAGTTTAACAGCATGGCTGCCTTTCAGAGAAGATTAGTGGTTTATTTTCTACCCTGAAACATGCAATTGTTGTAACCAAGCTGAAAAACAAGTCCACTTTATCCAGTGATTGGCTAGGTGTGTGGAAACGAGTTGCCACGAATTGGACTCTGCTGCATTGTAGCTCACTAATTGATCCAGGAAGGGTTAACAACAAAGTGATGAGAAAAAAAAATCCTCATTTGCTCTATTACGTGTTTTGATGTGCGAATCGTGTTTGAATTTGCATCGACAGACTCATTCGTGCCCAAATCATTCAGATTGGTCTCAGTTCCCTTGTTACACATCATCCGGATACAATTTCCCACCGAGCCAGTGAGAGCGAGCGAAAGAAGAACTCAGTGCTCAGATCCATCTGATGAATATTCATAACTCTTACGTCACCAATGGTGCTCCACGTCGTCGTCATACAGATTAGAATGGATGACAGGATTATGGGAGAGTCTCCGAGCCGCAGCCTGGCTTTGGCTGCCATCCTGCTTTTGTTCCCGTTATATTTTCCGTCACCTGCTGCTCATCTCTTCTATTGTGACACACTGTGACCATCACCCACAATTCTTCCCTGCATTTCTTTCGCCTTTTCGCCCTCACTCTTTCTCCTCTGTGATGCCCTGCTACACATTTCCCCCACAGTTTTCTGTTTTTTCCGCACCCCCGTTGAGCAGTATGGTACTGTTGCTCTCTTCAGCTCTTTTGGCCCAATAAGAGAAAACAGTCCTTTACGCTAATAGAGCATAGAAGACAGCAAGTGTTTCCCAGTAGGAATCCGACATCAGATTATTAGGTAGTGCTGTACCAGACCGTGCTGTCGTACCTCTATGTGCCATGAAAACAAAACAGGAATTTGTGAAGAAGATAATCAGGATGTTGTAGTTTATCGGAGACCAGATCTGACACAGTATTAAGAACAAAGTGTTTTGTTATTTTGTCTTATTTAGCGTTTCCATGTGGCTGTTTTGCAGCGTTGGTGCCTCGTAGAAGACACTTTACATCACTTTGTTTTGTGCCTAGTGCTGGCACAAAAATAATGATTAATACTAATCATAGTGTGCATCTTTCATAAATCATTAAACTACTAATTTAAAGAAGAGATTCAATTAAAACCTTTCCACTTTTCTCAGTTTAATAATGTTGCATTGATTTTCTATCACGACTCACTGCGATATTCACTTTTTGAAGAAACTTGTTCTAATAAAACTCACGTTCTATGTTCTATGTCTCTTGAAAATGATTCACTGAGTATTTTCTATTTTTGTTACATCTAGCATTTAATCCACCTTTCTATGGGCTATGGGCTTCCAAACATAAATACTATATTGTTCCACCAATTTAAACACACCATATGCATCCCAGAACTGACACGTCCACACCCACACACATACACATAACGCCGAGCGCGTCATTGTTTTCGCACGTCTTTGATGGCTGAGTCACTGAACATGCCCTGTATCATATCACAATAAGACGAACATCAGTTTAAAGACAGCAGCTGTTCCCTTTTATCATCTAGCCCTCTCGCTTTTTCTCTCTCTCTCTCTCTCTCTCCCCCCTTCTGCATCTCTCCATCCTCCCCCCTGCGTTCACAATGGTGAGCTAAGCCAGGGAAGATAGGGCAAATCCCTCCTCTGAGCAGAGCAGGCAGCGAGAGAAAGAAACCGAGGAGAGACGACCGAGCGCCTCCTTGCACACTCCTCGCTCTTCTCTTCCTCTGTTTTTCAGAAGCCAACCAATCAGCATGCAGTACCCACTATCTTCTCTCCTCACTGTGACATCCAAATACTTCCCAGTGTGTGTTTGTGTGTGGTGCCCTCCGCCAACCTGTGGTGATGATGTCACAGCAACAGAGAGAAGGATCCTGCCTCCTTAGCTCCTCGCCTGCTTTCGCCCTGTTTCCTCCTCCCTCCTCACCACCTAGTCTCCCTCCCTCAAGATTTTACATTTACACTTCTGCGTCTGCTGGTAATGTGGAGACATGAGTCAGAGGCGAGCTAGAGTAGCTCAAAGGAGTAGTTTGACATTTTGGGAAATACTTTTCATGCTGAGAAGTAGATGAGAAAATCAATACTGCTCACAGTACTGTGTGGTACATTTGGAGCAGCAGCTGGGCGGTGGTTAGGTTAACATACCGAGGGGGAAATCTGGAGAATTAAATAGGCTGGTACCCCCTGTTTCAAGTCTCAATGCAGAGCGAACCAGCTGCTGGCGCTAGAAGTGAGAGTGATTTTAATCATCTCATTTAACAGCGAGAAAACAAATGTGACATTATTTAAGTTTGATCAATCAACAGACTTCAACTTTAACAAGAACGTCATTGCTATTATTCATAAATGGTGTTTTTAAATCATGCCAAACCGTAGATGAAGAATGAGGGCGCCGCTGAGTTTTGCATTGAAGTCAGTACATTTATCATGTACCAATGTGGTTTAGTTTATTTACAGAGTGCCAATTTACAAACATCATCTCGAGGCACCATATGTGATATGGTTATGTGCTTTGTACACGCCACAGTGCACGACTGGAAGTCAGTGGCTCAGTTGTACCATGCAGTGCACCTGTGTGAAGCATCAGCATTTCTTGTGCTTCGGCACTCATTTAATCAGGATTTGTCCTCAGTTAGCTACATGTATGATGTCTTACTGAAGTACTGGTGCTGTGGTAACTACCATGGTACTAAAGGCACCGGGACTCATCTAATTTCTGAGATGTGGCACCTTCTCGCATGTGCCATGGTAAAATGTCTTACTCCCCCTTCTGATAATGAGAACAAAGTGATTCTATGCAGGATTAAGCTGTTTCAGTCACAGGACACAGTTAAGCATGTTGTAAATTGCTTCACGACATGAAAAGTATCTAAATCATGAAGCCTACCTTTTGACTGCACACTGCAGCACAACCCCTCTGCATCAAAAGTGGTGCTTTGTCTCCCTCTAGTAGATCACTACGGCTGTACACTCACAGGCCTGCAAACTCATAATCAAGTTTAGCTTTTAACCATACACATTTCTAAACTCTACAATATCATTTTTTAATGAGATATTTTTTTCTTTCATTGTCCTTAATTTAAAGGGTTAAATTTAAAAGATTTTTTGTGGAACAACTCTTGGATTGCAATGCAATGGTAAAATATTCAACGTGCCAAATATGAGTTGGAAGAATTGGACGATGAAAGCAGTTATTTGGTGTTTATTGGGTGTATATCTTGTTTATCTTTGAGC
The DNA here is from genome assembly GCA_032270685.1 of Microctenopoma stevenorrisi. Taxonomy (NCBI): domain Eukaryota; kingdom Metazoa; phylum Chordata; class Actinopteri; order Anabantiformes; family Anabantidae; genus Microctenopoma; species Microctenopoma stevenorrisi. The sequence continues at coordinate 14,217,593 of JAUMTR010000026.1, read as the reverse complement.
CGGCAAACCTTCTGTCCCCTGAGCCGAAACAGGTGCCGTTCTGAGAGTGGAAGGAGGGGGCTGCCTTCACGTGTCAGGAGAAAAGTTGGACTTTGCTGCAATCTAATCAAAAACAACATGGAATACTAAGATCGACCCTTATAGTTGTAAAGTTTGAGGAGGCATTAAAGTGGACATGGGCAATTGTATGTCCCTACACTGATTTATCATCTCGTTGCAGCTTCTTGCTAAGCCTCTTTTCCAGAGCCCTTAACGCCTTTGGGCTTCTGGGCCTGCACGGAATTGTAATACATCCATCTGTTTTGTTTTTTATTAGAATTGCACATGTAAGTTCTGAGAGAAAATAGCATTGAGTATCATATAATAATACACCAACAACTCTCTCCATTAAACATTAAGTCTCTGTGGTCTTGTTTTAGCTATTTACAGTTATCGTTACCGCCTCTTGTTATGCCGCTGTACCGGTGGCGCCGGGATCCCGTGAACGCACCATCAGATAGTGCGTGCGCTGTGCTGACGAGCCGTTGCTTGTGGAAACAGCTGGTGGTTTCTGTCAGAGGATACTTCGCACTGATCGCAGCTTTTTTAGGGGCAATAAAAGTTCACGCCAGGCTCGAAACCGGCTGAACGCGGTTTGACATCAGCCTCCGCTGCCGTTCCGCCCGACGCCGGCGAATGTCATCCCGCGTGCGGCACTTTTTACCGGGCAGCTGTTAATTGACGACCTAGCTTGTTAGCGCCGCGGCGGCTAACTCCAGCTAGCTTCGCAGCAACCGCGGCGCGGCGCGTTTTGTGTTCGGGACGAGAGCCAGCATGACGCATGTTCACTATAAATTCTCCTCCAAACTCACCTACGACACGGTGGTGTTTGACGGGCCGCACACCACGCTGAGGGACCTGAAGAGGCAGATCATGGGCAGGGAGAGGCTGAGAGCCGCGGACTGCGACCTGCAGATCACAAACGCGCAGAGCAAAGAAGGTACCGGAACACATTTATTAAGAGTGATTTTATCCTGGTGGTGTGAGGACAGACTGACAGTTTAAACTTTAAAAAAACAACACGTGGTCCAGCTTTGACAGCTGTCTGGTCTGGTCTCGTCTAGGGTGAGGTGAGGTGAGGGTGGAGGGTGGAGGGTTGCCTCACGTCTTTCAACTTGTCAGGGGTCCAGAAAAGTCAAACCAGGACAAAGAGGGTCTAATGAATGGGCACATTCCTGCTGGATTCACGCCCCGTGCCTTCAGCTACACGGCCTGGTGGTGGTCGCGCATGTGGACGTCCGAGGAGACATGCGGGACAAAAATAGAAACGCACAGCTCAGCCTCAACCATGGCATAGAAATCCAGCCAGTCATGCACACACACAAAGGAAAACCGCCAGTATATATTGTCATTTGACTTGAAACGTTACTAAACGGCCATGATGCCCATTCTCATGCTGTGTGTGCTGGAAGTTAGAAACTTCACTCAAACCTCTTTAAGGTGCAGCACCATGACTTTAAACGAAAGAAGAAATCCATGGAAGCTCTGCAGCGTGTCGTATGTTGCATGATGTTTTCCCAGAAAGCGCAACACACCCTGTGCGTGAAGGGGAAAAACACACACCACCCCTGTTGTAGTTTGCAGAAAGCCACATAAAGTCAGCGTTGTGTGTCTTTAAGACCGTGCTGTGTCATGACACTCCCGGCTTCACGGTGGATTTAAATCTGTCTGCAGCTCTGAGTGGAAGGTGATTAAAAGTGATCTGTGCATGTCCACTGTTTGGATTTAAGACATTTGAATTTCGTGCCACCTATGCAATCCTGACTGCTCATGTGTGAACATTTAATTATTGTTTGGGTCATTTCTCAAAGTAAATATCAGTTATTGGGGCCTTCTTAATCAAGAGAAACCAGACAGAAGAAGCAGGTTAACCACAAATGACAACGGTGTCAGCAAAGTGCAGGTGATTTCCTAAAAGCCCTGCATGTGTGTCAGATGGTTGAACTGAATTTTCTCTCTGTCCCAGAGTACACAGATGATGAAGGTCTCATTCCCAAAGGCTCCTCTGTCATTGTCAGGAGAATCCCTGTCAGCGGAGGAAAGTCCAGCTCAAGCTGCAAGACCAACAACATGTAAGGGTTCTTGTTTGTTTTTTTGGCACATTCTGAGTTTCTACAACAGGCACATGGCACCTACCTCCTACCTTCAGTGCTCCACAGGCCCCCTGCATCTTTTAACATGAACCGACTGCTGGCATTGAACCCTGGCTCAGGCATTAGACTGAAGGATGTGATTTTCACCCTTTTATTTAGTGGACCTCCACTGTTGTTCACTGTCTGAATCAGTTACTGAGCGTTTGTGTTGCCCTAAAAGGAGAAGACGCACACGCCGTCTGGCGTCTAAAGCGGCCTCAGTATGTGTTGTAACTGTGTGAACTGTATCAGCTATGTGGTTGCTCAGCGAGCAGCAGGGTGTGAATAACATCATGGTCCCCTCACAGAGGAAACAGTTTCAGCCGATGGCTGGTAAACATGGTTTTGTGTAACGTTACCACCCGGTCACAGGACAAGAAGAAAAAGTAGAACTGTTACTCCATGGAGACATCCGCAGGGATCAGCCCGCTACGAGTCAGGAGGGCCAGCAGTGGTGTGAGCTCACTGGAGCAGACTGGTGGTCACGTGACGAGCCCCGTCAGCATCATGCAGGCGAGCGCAGAGGAATGAGGACTAAAGTGTGGTGGAGCACTTCCCGGAGATGAAAGGGCAGAAATTCAGCAGTGCTGTGAGACTCTCGCCATGTTTCCACGGAAATTAAACTCCACCAAAGAACAAAGAACGGGACTAGTATAGTTTAAAATGGTTGCAGGTGGCCATTTCGTTATTATACTAGAGAGTTGACCGATCACTGGCTGAATGTTGCTACAGAATCAAACACAATAAGAAATCAGGTTTGAGTCTCGGGTGAAATAATATTCTTAACATCGTGTCTGCTCTTCACTTTGTGGTTGTCCTGAAATGTTTTCAGACTGTGTGAACCTGCCTTTGACGGCTTAGGTTAAAACATGAGTTTCATTATGTTTCAGTGAGAGTCCAGCCGTTCAGTTTCACCACGCCTGTGGAGCCATCAAAGCGGTAAGACGCACACTCTTCACATAGAAAGGCAAATCTGTGTGCTCGTTTCTCGCCAAACAGCAAATATCTGTGAATAATAACCGTTACCGTGATGTTTATGGCATTTTTTCCTCTTTCTTTGTTGCTCAGTACCAAAGTGAACAGTGAGAAAGTTATTATTAAAACGTAGTATTTCCATTCAGACACATATAGCAGAAGTGAGCAGTGTGCGAGCAAAACAACTTTCTGTCTAAGATTCCCGGCTGGAAAAAAAACACGTTGCCATGACACCAGTCGGTTTCCTTTGTTGGGAGTCGTGCACTATCTATCAGTGGGTGGTGGGAGCTGCCCGGGCGGGTCAAACGTTATCATTCAGGCCAGCTATTCACAGCTGATAAACCCAACTGTTGTTCAATTGTGCTGGCTCTGCTGTCGGCCATGAGCTGCCGGAGCACTTGCTCACTTTTTGTGACTTGGTACTTGCACTTTTACACAGCAACTGGAACAGTTTTATTTTCTAAGTCTGCGCTGACGGTCTTAGACTTGTTGAGTTTTTGGATCCAGTAGATGCAAGTTCTTAGTAGTTCTGTATAAAAAATGATGATTTAGCGGCAGAAACAAATTATTCCTGTAACATCGACCTTTACAAATGCAGGTAAAACGTGAAAGAATTCAGACTTTTTGATATAAAGCTGACATTAGATTGCATTTCCAGTGCTTTTGTTTTGAAATTTACCCGATGACTCCTCAGACTTTGTTTTACTTTCTGCCGTTTGAAGTAGTGTTCACTGACCTGACCTGACTGTTTTTCTCTGGTTTCTCAGTAGGAGAAGTGTCTGCGAACCTTCTTAGCACTTTGAGTCTGTTGGACTTCAGATATTTGTGTGTGCGTGATTCTTAAACCAATAAAGTTGTTTATAAGAAGCTGTCTTATGTATTGATTATGTGTTTGACTCGGTACATTACCAGAGTCAATATACATACATACATACATTCACACATACATCTCAGAGTACTCCAGTCATTTGGTATTGTACTTCTGTACAGTTGGAGGACAGACAACAAACTTCTTTTTTTATTAAAGCTGCAGAGCTCAAGAATTTCCATCACAGGTCAAACTCCCAAAAATGCTGATTGCATTGTTTGTTAGACATGACCTTTACTAAACCCAAGCAAAACAAAATCAGTCCCAGTGAGTGAAGTATGTGCAGCGATGTAAGTTTAAGTTAACTGGGTTTAGTTATTTGGGGTAGTTGCTTTCACCAGATGAACAAAATGGTAACTGGTTTAGTTTTTGTTGCCTCTCTGCGATGCTTTGTCGGCCCAGTTTACCTGTATGGTAGAGTTTGGTTCTCCAGTATTTCTGTTTGGGGCTGGAAGCGGTGTTGGGTGCAGGAATGGATGCCATCTCTCCAAGTCTTGAATATAAAAGTCAGCTCCCTCTCCTGAAAGGCGCCCCTTGGTTTCAAACCATTGTGCTCGAGTGCAGAGACTGAACAAAGATGTGTTGAGTTGTACTACTTGTACTACTAACGTCTGACCAAATGATAGCAGCACAAATTGAAGTAGTCCTGAAGTATTTGGTGCCTTACAAAAGTAACTGGGAACGCAGCTGGTGGGCTGACCACTCACTGAATTTAATTTTTAAATGATAAAGTCACATTTTGAAACGCATCCGTTATTTTGACGCTGTTTTTGAACCCGTTTTATTTTGGTGCATGTAGGAAATGTATCTTTTCCCGTGTTTGTATGGAGGCATAGAGCTCTCATCACATGTTATCTTCAGGGTCTTACTGCTTCATAGGTGAAATTGATTTTGTGTTTATTTAAATAGATGGATGGCCAGAGTTCTTCCAGAGCCTTGCCTCTTTTCACCAAGGTAAACCTTCTCTTTTTTCCTTCACTCATTTATCCTGGATCGTGTGAGTCAGCTTGAATAAAATTCACTGCTCCCTCTATTTACCCTGACTTTTCTATGGCCGTTCAACGTGTGTGCATGCAGATGGCTAACCTGGCTGAAGCAGATGTGTCGGAGGAAGATAAGATCAAGGTTATGCTCGACCAGTCCACATACGATTGCATGAAGTGAGTCACTTCTGTGCTGCCCCCTTCGATCGCGCTGGTGCTTCCGCCGCCCTGCTTACGCTCTCCATCTCTCTTTCTAGCTACAGCAAGATGTTTGGTGCCGCCCTTCCCGCGAACTACACGTGTTATCGATGTGGAAATACTGGTCACCACATCAGGAACTGTCCCACCAGCGGGGTAGGAGCAGAACGTGTCGTAATCACGATAATGCGGCGGTTTCTGTGCCAGTTTTTGCTCAGCAAATACACCTCTAGATGGATTTGTTTATGTGTGTGTGTGTGTCTAACAGCAGGATAAAAACTCGGAGGCCCCTCCTAGAATAAAAAAGAGCACAGGCATCCCCCGTTCCTTCATGGTGGAGGTGGATGACCCCAACATGAAAGGAGCCATGCTGACCAACTCTGGACGTTACGCCATTCCTGCCATAGATGCGTGAGTCCAGACAAGACCGTCTTTCTTTTATATTAAAGACTTTTTCTGTTTTAACGAAGATGAGAAGATTGATACGGCTTATGTCTGTATGTCCAAAGAAAGTCTCTCTCCACTTTAAACCTCACTAATAAGGAGTAATACAGGATCTAGTTTCCTGTCTCGAGCCAACAGGCTACTTTATTGCATTGATTGTTGGTCTGCAGAGAGGCCTACGCCATCGGGAAGAAGGAGAAACCTCCGTTCGTTCTACAGGAAAAAGTCAAGCCAGAAGCCGAGGAGGATCCTGTGCCTGACGAGCTGCTCTGTCTGATCTGTCGAGACCTGATGAGTGATGCAGTGGTCATTCCCTGCTGTGGAAACAGCTACTGTGATGACTGTGAGTCACACATCTTATCATTAAACGCTCGCTGATCCTTACGTATCCATTTGTGCAGCGGTCCGTGTAACTCCCAAAAAGAAAAGAAAAAACAAGTTAAGCTGCATTACTTCACTACGACGAGCAATTCTGAATATTTAAATACATAATTATAACCTGCTGAAATGAGATTAAAGTGGCAGACTCCTGTCTGCACATGAACACTAACAGACAGCTTTGCTAGCAAACGTTAAACACTCTCTCTCTGTCTCAGGTATTCGCAGCACTTTGCTGGATTCAGAGGAACACGTCTGCCCCACCTGTAGCCAATCGGACGTCTCCCCTGATACGCTGATAGCGAATAAGTTTCTCCGACAGGTGAATGGAGTTGACTGATGTCGTAGTTGGACTGGAATGAGTTACACTCACAGTAGGATTTATTTTTATTTGCTCTCTCCCCACACAGGCTGTGAATAACTTCAAAAAAGAGAGAGGTTACACCAAGAGTCTGACAAGTAGCTGTGGTGCCTCTAAGCCCCAAAATCTTTTAACCTCGAGGCCGAGCCCTGTCCCCACCCCACCTCCTGTTACAATGCCTCACCAGCCAACGTACAGTCAGCAGATAAAGCAGGTAAACCTCCTAATGATAGGTTTCATCTGTCACCTGTATCTCTGTGACTCGAGAGCAAGCCCAGTAATTATTATTTTCCCCTCTGCTGTTGCATGTTCTCACGTTGTCTCCTCTCTTTAGGACTCTCTCCAGCACCACCCGTATGTCGCGCGCACGCCGCCGTTGTCTGCAGCGCCCCTCGTGGCGACCGGCCCCGCCTCTGCTTGCAGCACACCTAGCAACTCCAGCCAAACTGAGCAAAACTGCCTGGAGGAGCCCAATGAGTATGTAAACCTGAGTGGAAACAACTTTATAGAAGCGATGTGTCTCAGTCTCAAGTTTAAAATGTGGCGTAGCCTCTGATGAAATGTAGTGGAGTGGAGCACATCAAGACACTGATGTTGTTTCCTCATGGTACCCAACATAATGTGACGGCTTGTTTGTTCAGGGAGGCTGAGGAAGAGACACGAGACGACTCCGCGCCGGCTGTTGATGCCCCATCTGTACAGGTTTCAGACAAAGAGCCCACTGCTTCTCCATCACAGCTGATACCAGTAGTAGGGATATACACACCCCTCTTCTTCCTCAGGACACACACACACATACTGCTGAGTTTCTCTGCATGAAATATGTGATGTTTGTGTCCGCTCAGGTTAACCACTCAGATCAGCCTCAGACCGTCAGGATGAATAAGCAGCAGCAGTCCTCCTCGTCTTCCTCCTCCTCCTCCTTAGGTGAGTGACTAAGCATCACTTCTTTGCGTGTTTTATGTTTAATTATTATTTTAATTAAAGTTATTTTGGGCATTTTAGTCTCCATCTTTATGTCTCTGTGTTTTTATGTGTTGTCCATAACCATTCATGCCATGTTTTCGATTTTAATTTAAGAGACAATACTTTAGCAGGAACATCACTTACACAATTAAAGAATGATATAACCGTTAATTTTTCTCGACTCAAAGGTGCAACTCCAAGTCCCTGCGGGCCGCCGACCTGCTGGGACAGGTCAGTGATCCGTGTGCATGCGTGTTCTCTTCACGTCACCCGTTATGGGACTTACGTCATCTCCCCTTCCTCTATTTTGTCCACAGCTCTGCCTTTTCCTCAGGACACCCCACTAGAGGCTGGACTGAATCCCAGCAGCTTACTCCCTGCTCCTCTTCATATCCAGCCACTGCTCCGCCACTCTTTCCATCCCCCCTCTTCCTCACAGCTCACCAGCCTCATCACAGTTATCCTCCTGGTTACCAACCAACCCCGCCCCTCTGGCCGGTTCCAAGCCCCCAGGGTGCCCCCATCCCTTCCCTCTGCTCCTCCACCCCAACATCCACCATCCCATCTCTCATCCCTGATGAGTGGTACAGGCACCAGAGAAAGAAGAACAAAAGGTATATTGTAGAATCAGCTGCTGCTATCTACAGTAGGGTCTCCGCAATTTACCTAAACGAGAAAGAATTAGCTGTTTTCTTTTAAAAGGCTTCTCACTTTACAGAGTTTAGTAAGACCCGCAGAGGTAGTGTGGTCTGAGGACAGTACACACGAGGTGATATAGAATATATAACTCGACTCTGTTGCTCCGATCTCTCTCTTTTTCTCTCAGGTCACCTCACAGGAGCTCCACCACCAGACGCTCCGCCTCCAAGTCTAATTCAAAGTCATCCAAGTCCAAGTCATCTCACTCCTACTCAAACTCCTCCAGCAGGTCCAGATCCCGCTCACGGTCCAGATCCCAAAGCAGATCACGGTATTTAGAGTCCTGTTTCTAGATCTTTACTTTACTTTACTTTACTTTGCTTGGCAGACGCTTTTATCCAAAGCAACTTACAAGGAGCTAGCGCTGGGTGTCTGGCTCAGGGACACACCTGGTAGGGGATGGACTAAGAGTCAGACTGGGATTCGAACCTGCAACCTTCTGGTTTCCAGTCTGACGCTTAACATTGAGCTACCAGGCCGCTAGATCTTCCTGTGTCGCGTTGCCTCGTCTCAAAGTTTTTAGTATTGACATAATTAGGCTAATAATGCAAACCCTAAGTCCAAATTTAACAGAATTTATAGCTGCAGAAAAAGTTATTCCTTCTCTTCCTGAAAATGACACTTAATAAAACAAAAATGAATAAAATCATGATTTGTACCTCTACTTTCTACGCTTTATTTTTGTCCCCGAACTCTTTACCTAAAAATCTTCTGTCTTTTTCCAGACACCATTCGTCTCACTCGCGTCGCAGAGACCTACACACGCCCTCGTACAGTTATGGCTACAAACGCTCACGATCCCCAACACCATCCTCATCGTCGTCACCTCAAGTGGGTTATTATTCCAGGACCAGGTCACCGTCGGATCACCAGAAAAAGAGCCACCACCCCCGCCATCAGCACAGGAAGTCTTCTTCCAGCTCCTCAAGCCGCTGCAATCCCAGGAGGCGAGGGGAACACTCGGAGAGGGAAAGAGGAGGCCCAGAAGCAGCTCATCACCTCTATGCTCAGCGAACCAATCACACAGCCAGTGCTGATCTGGACAGAGAGCGCTATCTGCAGTGGAAGAACGAGTACAAAGAGTGGTGTGACAAGTATTTCAGCAGCTATGTTGGCCACTTCCACCAGCTGCCTCTTCCCCTCCTCCATCTTCCCCCTCCTCCCCTTCCGCCCCCTCCTCCTCCCCAGTGGGTAGACAGCGGGGCGAGCAAAAACCTTTCACACACCAACCCAGATTCTCGCCACCCACCCCAAGGTAGGCACGCCATCCAGATGGACGGCCACTCCCCTTCGTCGCAGTCATGCAGCAACAGTCAAACTCCATATCAGTCTCCAACAACATCTCGCGCGTCCAGTGACAGCGCTTCATCTCCGTCCTCTACGTCCAACAACAGCCGTTCCACTCCCTCGCAGTCGCCCAGTGACGGTCGCTCCACACCGTCTGAGGATGGGACTCAATCCAGTGTGCATCAGCAGACGTGCAGCCACCTGCCAGTCACCCGCTCAAAGGGCGTTGAGGAAGGTGCACTGCGAGGAAGAAGTAAAGACGACAAGGAGGTGAACGTAAAGAACCCGGAGGTCTTCAGCGTCCAAAAAGATGACCAGAGGAGGATGAGGAGACACGAGAAAGGAAGAGGAGAGGGATCATCGTATCCTGCTGTTGCAGGCTTAACCGATGGCAGCAGAATAGATAAGAAGCTCCACGGTAATGGACCAAATGCCTGCAAGGATGGAAGTTCAGTACAGGTGGAAGCAACTACTAGTGAGTCTTTGAAATCATTCCAACCTTTGAAACCTAATAGATCATTGGATAGAAACTGTGAGAGAGAAAGCAGAGAACAACGGAATTTGAAAGTGGAGAAAGGATGGAGAGGAGGCAAAACTTCCCACTTCAGGCAAGATGTGGAAGGACCACACAAAGCAAAGCCCAGTAAAGAGGCAGACAGGGTGCATAGAGACCGATACAGAAGCTCTGGAGAGAGAAGAAACGCTGACACTAGGTCAGACAATAATAGAAAAAGAAAAGGAGAGAAACTGGAAAGAAACGAAACTCAACGCAAGAGTGAATCTCCCAATCTGTTTGGCAGAAAGAAGCAAAAAAATGAGAAGAAGAAGAAAGAGATTAAAACGCAGCCTCTGACAGTCAGAGATATCTGGGAGGAGGGGATCAAAGTGAAACCGCAGAAGAAGATAAGCATCAACATCAACCTGGATGGGAAGAGGGAAAAACATGACCAGGAGTCGGTCTGGTCACAGAGTGTCACAGGGGAGAAGACGGAACAAGATGAGAAGACTGGTACTGGAGGAGATAAATTAAACAATGAGACCAGAGCGAAAGCTTCAGAGGATTTCAGCAGAGATAGAGAAGCCATGTGTGAAGAAAAGATAAAACCAGGTGAGGCAAACAAAATGTGGGAGAAAAGCTCTTTCAGAGAGGTAGAGATGTGGGACAAAACCGCAGTGGAGGAAAAAGACGCTGGAGAAAAGACAAAAAGCAGGAAAGACGAGGACTTTGATTTATGGCAATGTGCCCTCAAACAATTGGTGGAGGAAAAGGAAAAAAGAGAAGGCACGAAGGCTAGCAAAGGAGAGGAGGTGACAAGAGAGGAGAAGAGGAGCATGACAGGAAGAGAGGGAGAAGCGAGAAGAAGGAGTGAAAGCCGAGGCCAAGAGATGGCAGAGTTAGTCCCTGGGAAAAGCATGTGTGACAAAAACAGAGCAGTGTTGCTGGAGGAGTCCAAGGCACAGAGAGAGGAAGTGAAAAACCCTACGAGCGCACACAGGAGCCCCCGTGACAGCCCAAACACTGCAGTGGACGATGGCAGGTCAGAGTGTTACTGGTTCTACTACTCCGTATATGAAACAACAATCATTAATACGCTGTAGATGGATGATGTGTGTGTGTGTGTACAGCAGGTGCACGGATCTCCAGGAGAGGGGAACAGAGGTGAAAGCTCTGGAGGAGAACACCCAAGACAGCGCCTCAGTAAGGGAGGGGGAGCGGTTACCTATAAAGGTGTGTTCAGGGAGTTGCATCAGGACTTATGGGACTGAGCGTTTGTGTTACTGAAGACCGTCACTGTTTTGTTTAGTTTTCCCTGAACCTTCGACTTTTGCCTCGTGTACTTATTTATTGATTAAAATGTTTTTTTTTTAACTTGCAAAAACAAACAGAAATCACATGTTGTCTGAGTCATGTCTTTCCTTTTTATTTCAGGAAGAGAGCTCAGCTCAAGACGCTGCTTGTGTGTGTGTCCCCTCCACCATTAGTGGTACCAACCAGGAGACAGAAAGAGACCAGGAGCAAAAGAGATGGAGGTCAGCGGATACAGAAAGACACGGGGACAGTCGGATGCAGCGAGGAAAGTACCCGCAGAGGGACTCTGGTCTATCCAGCACAAATAGAACTGTGGCTCCCTCTAGTGGAAAAAGCAGATCTGACATCACTTTGTGTACGGATGCAGAGAGGGAGAGGAAAGTGGAGCTGAAGGGGTGGAGGGACAGAGAGAGAGTGAGGGAGAGTGAAACACCACGGGAAAGACAAAAAGAAAACAAAAGATCAAAAGAAAAAATGAGGGAAGACGCCAGAGGGAGATACTGGGGTAACGAAATGGAGCACGGCAGCACTGTTTCAGACCAAAGCAGGAACTATTCTTTCACTGCTCCCTACTCTTCTGCCACAGAGACTAATTATTTCCATCCCAGCGGAAAGGTCTCTGGCAGCGAAAGGAAAGAAAGAACTTCAACAAGTAGAGCTGACGACGTTTTGGATAGAAATGAGTACAAAATCCACAGAGATACATCAGTGGACTCCAAAGACGGAAACGTGCCCCAGGACCAGCACAGTCGCCAAGTTCCATCACGTAGCTACCAAAGCAAGGTGGATAAAGTGATGAGAGAAAGCGAAAGCGGTCGAGAGACAAGAGAGGTGGAGGCCGAGAGGGTGGGTGAGGCTTATAAACCGGCTGTAGAGAGCAAGCGGCAGGTGAGGAGAGAGCTGGAGGAGGGAGAGAGGTCCAGCAGTCGTAGCAGCAACAGCAGCTCATCGGCAAGCCTGGAGTACAAGGAGGACGACGACAGGAGGAAAGGGAGGAAGAAACACAAGAAGCACCGACAGGAGAAGAGACGAGCGGCGCCGGAGCTCCTGGAGGACGTGGAGCTGAAAACACACAAGGAGTCAAAGAAGGAGAGTGGAGGAGAGGTGGATGACGGGGTGAAGGAGCAGGAGGAGGATCACGCCAGGCTTTTCTCAGTGATGTTATCTTAATTGTCATGGATTAAAACAAAATTTACTTGAATGAAAATTTTTTGTTTCTCTGTTAAAGTGCCTGGATTTCTTTTTTCTTTTTAATTATTATTTCCTCCCAAAGAAAATTTTTTATATCAGCTTCAGATATCTCATGTGAAATATGCGATATATCCAAAGTGAAAGTGTACAGTTGGTGAAGGAAAAGCACTTTTTACCACGTGTGAGAAAATGAACTGCGAAAAACAAAGCGACCGTCGAAACTCTGGCGTCTTGAATTATTTTGAGTTTGATGAATTTGCACATGTTCACAACTTCCTCAGGTCTGTCAGCAACTATGGTTCATATTTACTGGTGAAGTAGCAAGTGAATCTGTCAGTGAGTAATTTGATTTGCACACACTGGAGCACAGGAGCGAGTAATGGGGGGAGGATTGGAAAAATGATTCATTTAATAGATATACTGTGAATATATATATGATTTGCATCCTATTTGTTATATTTTCTTTTTAATTTTGTAAATGTTTCATTTAGGAACTGCTGGATGGATGAATAATTAACCTGAGAAATATTTTGTTTTTTCTGTATTTAAGGAAATAAAAAACAGAGGGATCCGTAAAAGGTTGAGTTTTTTTCATTCCATGTGATGCTGCCTATATAAAGCACGTTATCGTAGACCAACATGTTCTTAAACCATTTTAAGTAGCAGTGTGGCTCGAGTGTAAATGTGATTTGTATCTTATTTCAAATGGTCGATTTCCTGACATGTACTGCCTGCTTCAGGTTTTTTACAGCATTTCTATAGAATTAGGCTCCAGAAACATAAAATATACCTGTTTTTTAGTAGAACAATTTGTGTGTTGCTGCAAAATCCACCTCTGGTTCCTGTAGAATTAGTTACAAATGTACAATTCCAAATTCATTATATTTGGGCTGCAAAGCTCGTCCAACTGATGATGCTGCCACCACCGTGTTTCTCGCTAACCTTTGCCGCCTTAAACAAACTGTTGGTGGCTGCCGTGTTCTTGATGGACAGCAGTGGCTTTCTCCCTTCACACCATTGTTGCTCAGTGTTGCAGTGTTTGTGCCACAGGAGAGGTCTACGTTTCCTAGACGTTACAATGGGGTTCATTGTGACCTCCCACACAATTACATGCATTGCTCTGCGCGTTAGGTTCGTCGGTGGACCATCCCTGGGAACAGTAGCACCGCGGCGTTAAATGCTCTTCATGCAAGTTCTCTGTGATATTTGAAGATGAATCTGTTTGCTTCATTGTTTAATCCCGTCCCCTTCATTAATCATTATTCCAGCAATGAAAGCAGTTTACCACCAGCTCTGTGCTCTCATTTGTCTTTATTGTCATCGCTCCACTCTGTTCTCTGGTTGCTCTCTTTTCCTCGGTCCAGCCTGTCAGACACCATGTTAGGTTCCCGTCCATGCTGACAGGACGTCAGCCAGAGACTGAAACCCACATTCCTGCTCTGTGTGCCAGGTAAGAATGTTTCTAGTTTTATTTGACTCCCTGTTGGTGTAATGATCCTGCTTAAAAAAAACACTTCATAGAGTAACAAAGACATCAAACTACATTTCACCATGAACAAAGACACGCACACTCATTCAGATTTTGGACAGATTGATAGTCGTCTTGTTGGGGCTTTTGTTTGTGTGGGAGGTGGGAACATGTTCGAATAAATATGAAAGAGGTGCTCAATATGCCTGCTGTCAGTTTTGGCACGGGTTATTGTGCCCACTGCATGTGTGCCAAAGTTGATGTTTGAAATGCATCCAAGATTTTTTTTTTTTTTTGCTTCATTAACTTGTTACAGGGAAGACATGGCAACGATCCAGCTTCGTGGTTGCCCTTCCTGTCTTCTTATCCGTTTTGTCATTGTGGCTGCATTGTCTTGATACTGAGCCAACGCGAGCTGGGATGGCACCGAGGAAATCTGGAGGGTTTAGGATGCCCAATTTGGCTTGGGACCAAACGTTTGATGGAGGGATGCAGGGACGGCGGGGTGGTGCTTGGGCAGTTGGGTATCTCTGATGGGTCGATAAGAAAAAGTATCATCCGTCATTGCATTGTTGTCCTCCAAAATGGCTGCTAAACTTCACAGGATCCCCAGCACCCCACATCGCTCCCGCCGTATCTTCGCTTCCTCTAAACCATTTTGTGTGGTTGTGTGTAGAATGGCTGTCTTTCCATCTGTGTTTCAATGGTTTTGTACCGCCGCAGCAGACAGACAGACAGAAGCAGGCTATGAAGGGACATGGCAAAATGCCCAAGAGTGTACAGACACAGAGACATCAACAAACCGACAGAGACAAGCGCAGTAAGCACACAGACAGACAGACACAAAATGATGTGTAGACAGGTAGTGACAGAGGCTGACAAACACTAGATTGAGATGCGGAAAAAGACCAGGACAAAGGCACATTAGAAAAAATGAGAGTGCACACACACACACAGACGAAGGCAGAAGAAGAGCCCCTGTAATAATCAAGAGCAACAACCCTCCTGCTCTCCTTGTGTGACGAGGATCAGAAACCAGGTACGCTTTGTCAGATTTCGTCTCTTCTTTCGTCTCTCCTCCTTTCGTCTGGGTTTCCTTTCCTCCTTTGTGTCCCTGATGTGTGCCGATGTCTCGGGGCGCTGTGCCAATGCTGCCCAGTGAAGACCAAGCTGCGTGTTCCCGCTTGTGCAGGTTGCTGTGTACAGATTGTCTTGTTCGGGGGACAGGGGCAGATGCAAACACTTGTTTGTGGGGCTACAGCCATGTAGTGATTAAGAGAAAGACCTGCTGCCAGTTTGAGACAGATATTTTGTGAAGAAAAGTGTTTGAAAGAAAATAAAGAAACATGTTAGGTATAGCAAATGCAGAGTAGACTACAAGTGGAGAACTCATCCTTTACCGAAGTAAAATAAGTCATTGTTGGCATGAAAATGCCAATTAAGTAGAAATTCCTAAGTAGTAAGTAAGTAGAAAAAACTTTTCTCCTTTTCTGCGTAAATATGTCCTCAGAAGATTTATGATTTTTGTGGCTTTGCCCCTCACACACTGCTGTTGTTGCACAAATAAAACACCTTAGTGTGATCCTTGTTGGTTGAATACTCCTGCAGTGAGGTGACATTTATGTTTTTTGTTCACAGTCTGCCTGACAGTTGATCATGTGAGTCCAAACTCGTTATGCATTATAATAATTGTAGGCATGTTAACATTAGATGTATAACATATTGATGAAATAATGAAAGTACTATGGTTTAGGGTTTGGGGTAGGGTGTCTGTGTGACACTAGCGAGATGCTTTTAGAGCTGTTAGGGCATTGTGTTGGTATTTTGAGCACTGCATTTTAGCAGTGTACGTCCTGGAATCAGGCCCGAAAACGTCTTTGCAGGACATAACTCTGGTGCCAGGTTTCATGTGGTTGTTGAGGACTGTCACTCACTGCACACACTATGCAAGAGACCAAAAATATAGAGCTCCTTGGGATGAATGTGGACGTATGGACAGCACACAAACATGCACCTTTGAGGGTTTAACAGCCTCTAGTGGAAAGTCGTGGTAGCCCAGTCTGTGCAATGACGACCGAAGTCACAAATAATGGCATCAAGTGGATTTCAGATATCCACAAACACTCAAACCAAAACAGACTCGTTGGCCCCTGTTGTTTAATAACGAGTGACTCCGTTCTAGGAGAGATCAGTAACTTGTAGGTGTCGGTACTGTAAACCTTCCTGCTGGTTAGACCGTGTCAGACCTCTCGGTTTCTCTGTCTTGGTTTAATGAAGTGCCAGGAAAAAAGCTTGCTTAGAAAGGAGTCTATGGGTGGCAGATGTTACTGAGCCAGCAATGGAATGTGTGTGTGTGTGTGTGTGTGTGTGTGAGAGAGAGAGAGAGAGAGAGAGAGAGAGAGAGAGAGCTATAGTGACCGTGCAAATTAGGGCTCCTTTTGTATTTCCTAACTTTGTAAGGTATTTACCATTTATAATGTGTCATGAAGACATGTGCTGCCTCACTCTGTGTGTGTGTGTGTTTGTCTGTGTGTGTGTATGAGAGAGAGAGAGAGAGAGAGAGATTGTGACCATGCAAATTAGAGCTCCTTTTGTATTTCTTAATCTTGTAAGGTATTTACCATTTGTATTGTGTCAGGAAAACATGGGCCTCACTCTGTGTATGTGTGTATGTGTGTGTGTGTGTGTGTGTGTGTGTGTGTGTGTGTGTGTGTGTGTGTGTCTGTCTCCCTGCACTCACTCCTGGCGCTGTCTGTGACCACAACTGTGTGCAGAATAACAATGAGGATCTCAGACGACCTAGACCGTGTGTGTATGTGTTGGTGTCTTTGCCAGGGGCTTATGCCGCCTCTAAAGTTTGACCAGTAACGAGTGAATAAAGTAAAAGTTATCTTCTCGCTGCCGCTTTTCACTTGTAATAGCACAGCTATGCAGGTGCTGTTGCACATTGTACAACCTTAAAGACAAAAAAATATCTCTCAACATACTTTTGTGAAAGCTGCTGGTTTCCTTTTTTTCAGTGCACTAGCAACACCACCTTGCACAGACTGACACTGAAACCCAAGATTCTGTATTCATGACAGAAAACATTTGAATGCATTTGCAAGCAGTGACTGCTTTCCTTCTTTTACTGCTGTGTTTACAGATGCTGCAGAGAACCATTGCATCCATGACAATGATGTCAGAAATGAAGTTGCGACACAATGTGCAGACATTTGTTCCAAAAGTTAGATGTGTTTGAGAGCTGGCAACAAAAGTTGTAATTTTCAAGCTAATGACAAATCCCGAAGATATTTTGCAGCTTCAACAACTAGTGTTTGACAAGGAGGCATAAAAGGAGGAGGTGTCATCGAGGGTAAAATGATTAAATCACACAGTCAGCTTAAGGTCAATGTAACGGAAATCGGACGAATCACTTCTCTTGAAGGAGCGGATGGAACATGCGTTTTTATTATCATCCCAGTCACCTCCCCCTCACCCCCCCGTCACTCTGTTGACTTGTCTGTTTAACACACACTGGAGGGCAGACTGATGGCTGCGCTGTCTAGACACATTATTTATGACGGTGTGTGTTTATGAGGCAGTGGCCATTCGCCAAAAGAAAAGTGGTCGTATGATTTGTCTTGAATTGCAATTCTTACCTGCACCGGTACCGAGTACACACGACCTATTTTTTTATTCCTCCGGTGTGTCCATACACCAAAGAAAAGAAAGACTCAGATCGACTTTAGTTTGTTTACATTCAGTGAGAAAAAGCCTGGTAGTGTCTACATTCTGCTGTATTCCTGACTGGGCGTTTAATTAGCGTGTCCATGGCAACGACTCATCAACAGGGGCCTTTGTGGGAATTATTTAAATTGTCATGCTGTCTTGTCATCAAAATAATAGCCAGTGTTGGGTCAGCATTGTGACATACACTCAGTGTTTTCCCCAACACACACGTTTCTATAAATATATTACATTAAAATTACTGAGCTGGTTTGACTTTGTTTAGCTTTAGCTCGTTATACATAGCCTATATTTACATCATTTATTTTGGTTGTTGTGTTTATGGAGGTCGAGTGGGTCATCCTTTACTCAGAGAAGTTGTTGGTTCAATCCCCGAAGTAGCTCTTAGTATGAATGACTGATGAGTATCTGGAATGTACTGTATACAGTGTGTTTTTCTTCTGTTACTAACTGAATGAGCAGAGGGTGTTTCCCTTTTTTCCGTAATAGTTAGAAAATTTATGAGTCATTGTTTCCCTGCTAGTGTAAATTAAAACTGAGATGATTCATCACACTGAGTTTGTGACTCTTTGAAGACTTGGCAGCTCAAACACAACAAAGAAACGTTATCATATTTTTAAAGCCTTTGCTGACAGTAAAACAGGTAACACAGTAGGAGGGGGTATTTAAGGGGCCATTGCATATTGTATGTAATTATTAAATGTCATCTAAACAATTGTACACTTCTGGATTCTCTGTGACTTTTCAAATCAGGGAGAATAAACCAAACCAACTTGTTTGACATTTTCATGCAACAAGAATTTAATCAATGGTGTTCAATCCACATTAATCTTACATTAAATTCTTTAAGCATTTCACTGCATATCGTACTGTGTAGGACTGAATCTGAATCCTATTCATCCACCAGTGGTTTTCCTCACAGAGAACTGTCACAGTCCTATGTTGCGAACAGGTACCACTTTCATAAAATGGTGTTTTTGGAGTTGTTGTTGTTGTTGTTTAACTGTTTGTGGATGAATGTGTCCCTCTTGTTTCTCCGTGAGTGTGCAGCACTAAAGAGTCGAAGGCGAAGGAAGTGAGGGAAAGAAAACGAGGATGAAAGACGTTCTGCGAGTGTGTGTGTCTGCCAGACTGCTGGTGTGAACCAGCTAGATGATTGTCCTGCTGCCATTGATATGGAGATGGATGGAAGAAAGGAGCTCTGTGTGTATGTGTTTTGGTTAGGGGGGGGGTGCCTGTGAGTGTGGCAGTAGTGGAACTGAGTCACAGAAATTACACCACCTGCTTTTATCCAGAAGCAAATTGAAACAACACATTTGAAAATGATGTTGGCCAATCGCTCATGGGTTTAAGTGCATTTTGGAATAAGTGTGGAATGATGGCTGGTACCTGGAGTCAGACGGGTTTCAAACCTGCAACCTTCTTCATCCCAGTCTGACGCTTAACCCATTGAGCTACCAGGCCGCTATGAACAGTAAATCACTAGTAAAGATTTGTTTGGCGCACACCTTTGTCTGTAGCAACTTTCAGGAGCAGGAGTCAAATGAAGTGTTATCATGGGTGTCGGCGTAGTCTGTGTCAGACCGCCAGTAACTATACTGTGCTGACTTCAGAAGAGCCTTCAACCAGATGCGTGACCAGAGGCTACTCTGGGCAGTGGGGCGACCGAACGTCCAGAGGAGCAGAGAGAAAGAGAGAGAGAGATCAATGGCACATAGACGGTATTATTGTTATCTTATATATGACAGTGGTCTTTTACTATGACAGCATCTATTTTATATCACCTTCAACATTTTGTAGAATAACGGTAAACTTAAAAGTAGAAAAACTCTTTCTCTCTCCCTCCCCCCACCTGTCTCTATTTCTCATTTACACTCAATTACTAATCTCCACTCATTTCTCGCTCTTGCCTCCATTCTCACTGAGATGTGAAATCTGTAAAGCCCCTTCTCTGTCATTCTCTCTTCCTCCTTTTTTCTGTACCTCCATCCACCTCTCTCTCTCTCTCACACACACTTTGTTTCTCTCTCTTGCTCGCACGCTCACAATTTCCCTCGTTCTCGACTGTCATCGCTGGATCTTTTGTTCCTGGTAGAATGGGAGCCAGTTGCTGTTTGGCAGCAGGCCAGAATCCAGCAGAGATGGAGAGGGCAACACACACACATGCACACGCACACACACACACATACACACACACACACACAGCAACTGTATGTTGGAAAGAAGTTCTCGTGAGTTTTCAAAGTAATGTCTACTTATCTAGACATATCTATTTGTGCACTAATATAAGTGCACTAATCTTCTACATAATGTTAAACTGGGTTTATTTCAGGGAATGAAACACACACACACACACATACATACTTGTATGATTATTGACGCTGTTCCCTATAGAGTTTTCACTTAGTTTCATCTCCCTGCTCAGATCCAGAGAGATCTTTACTGTGACAATAATGAGGCATGAAAATTAGCTGCACTGTCGGTACATGTTCTTCTGACCAACCAGCACCTCATCCTTCTCCTTCCATGTTGACTTGAGTGAGTGGCACATCATTACACATCCACCCGACATTAGTCTGGTGCCTCTGGGGATTTCTGGAGAGGTTCTAATCTCCATCTGTTTTCAAGGAGAAGCGAAAAATAAGCAAAAGTAAGTAACCAAATAAGTCAGAATATATGCAAAAGAGTGGTTTCCTGCAGTCATTCTTTAAGACACAGCAGCCTAAACACCCATAATATGTTACCTAGGTCTGAAAAAGATTTAGAGATGCACACTGACACTGACATCCCTTTCTGAGTTGTGTTAGTGACTGTGTTATTGAGTTTTTGTCCCCTAGTCTGATGTGTCTGGGACAGTAAAGGTTATTCTACAGGCAATGTAGGATCATGTGATTAATTACTGTGGTATCACTGTTTCTTTCCAGGGATTCCCATTCAACCTGGTAACAACCTCTTATTTACCAATTATCTTCAGTTTATTAACTATTCAGACGTGCTGCTCCGTCATATAACGATGAGAAATTAATTTAAATAACCTCAGCAACTGCAGGGGGAGCCAGACAACACAATAAATAATATTGCTTTTAAAAGTTTGCATATTTCAACTTCCATTTCAGCTTTGGAACCCGGTAACATTGTTTGTCTTATGATTATTATTATCAAACTTGCATTTTTAGTTGTAAAAAGCCAACACCTCCAATTTTCCTCAGGCAGCAATAAGCTGTGGGCTGCAGAGGTCGGGTGAGCTCACAACCCCAGTCGTTTGTCATTTTCAAACTTATGGTCTCAGATCTTTCTTTAACGCAGACTCAGATGACATCACTTGAGGTACTTTATGAGCAACCTTTTAACTTTTCATAATAACCTTTTACTGTATACAGTAGTACTTCTCTCACCTGGACACACTCTACTTTATTATCAACCATTTAGCTTCTGCCCCATGGTATGTGTAAGGGAACATGTGATTGTGTATTGCCATTGGGCCCATGTGCACATTTTGATTTATAACTTTAACAATGGCTACACTTTATTTCTGATCTATTTGGTGCGATAAAATCAGCTTTTCTTTCAAAAACAAGACATTTTATAGTGACCTTTGGTGTATTTCTCAAAGGGTCACGGCAACATTACAGAGGACCTGTGTGTTGGGTCAGAGTGTAATCCTACGCTTTAATGAATAAGTAAAAAAGACAGTAACTTTACACTCACACTCCCGCATAAACACAGAATGATACAGAACATGGGTACACCTGCTGAAACCCCGTCTTTTTTCATACCCACACTTGGTCACATGTACAGTGTGGTCTTTTCTGTCCAGGCTTAACAGCTTGAGTAATCAGGTTTTATTAGAGCTGCTGAAAGTCACTGTGGAGGACAAGAGGGAGAGAAACAGAGCGGTATGCAGCAGACACGGCAAAAAGAGACATGAAAACACACTGGTTTTATATTTTTATTGCAGAATGACGATGGAGACGTAGGTCTGGAAGTGTGAAATACTGTACTACAAAATCCATAGAAGCTGTTCTAACAGTGATCTAGAAATGTAGATGATTCTTATGAATCTATATTACATCCTAACGTTTTTATACACACAGTGCTGTACCCACATGTGTGAGCGCATGTGTCCAGAATGATGGCTAGATCTCTAAACGGGGGCGAATAAAAGGAAGAATGAATATTTAAATGAGAGTTGTTCCGCCACGATAAAACTAATCTCCATGGCTGACCAAAGGTCTACTGCCAATTTAATCTGTGAGTGTGCCTGCATGCGCGCGCGCGTGTGTGTGTGTGTGTGTATGCCTGTGCACCATCCTGTAGAAACATGATGCATTGCATCTGGAACCTGCTCTGGCGTTGCCATGGTAACGCCCGTCACGCTGGCAGGCCCCCGTTGCGCACTTGCGCACACCGATACACGCACGCACATGTACACCCGGCGGTAATGAGAGACTGAGAGACTGGCAGCATGCCAGGACCATCGACATACACCCCTTCCCCCCTCTCTGTGCACTAGAAAATTCTGAGCACACAAGTTTCCTTTTGGACTAGCATGGGGGTTGGTGTGTGTGTGTGTGTGTGTGTGTGTTGGTGCGAGGTAGAGAGAATAATAATTCCCTTGAATGAAAAAGAAGAAAAAGGAAAACTAGACTTCCATCTTCTCTGTATCAGCCTCTCCTCTCATCTCCACTGGGAATTACCTTCAGTATAATTAAGCTCAATTCACCTCTGTTCAACAAAAACACAACGCGATAGTCAGAGGTGAGGAAAACTTCTACAGTGTGTGTGTGAGCCCTTAGTCATTTCTGTCAGCTTCTCTGTCTCTGTTTCCCCCTCTCATCTCCTGTGTCTTCCCCCTACCTTCACTCTTTGCTTTGTTATTCGCACTTTGAACCGCAGTTGCACACAGTCTCCCAACAAGGGGTCTGCCGGCCTGTTCGGCGTGAAACAAAAGCTCTGTCCATGACAATGGCTCTCAGGTCAGGGTGCTTGCCACTCATTTCATCACAGGTCGGCAGCACAGAAGTGAAACTGTGCCTTACGATATTTACTGGCACACACTCTGCCCCCATCTATTTAATCTTTTCCTACTGTACAAACCATAGTCGTTCTGTTTTCAATATCACTGAAGGATATGACTGAAGTTATACAGATACAGTATTTGGCTTGATGAACCTTTGTCTTTTGTTGAATGAAAAAACAGATTTAACTAAAATATGAAAGGCAAGCTCATCATGAAATTGACATTCATAGAGCTTAACTGGGGTTATTTGGTTTTGCAGAACTCTCGTATCACATATTTAAATGATTTTAACAAGACTATAAGACTATATATAAACAAAACCAACAATAGTCAGAAGGTTTAGTCATGGCAACTGGACTTTTCTTCGGTAGAGATGTTTCGTTCTGCATCCACAGAACTATACTAAACTAAAGCTTCTGACAACTTCACCTGGATGAATGAGACAAAACTAACAATAAAAATCTACACCAATCTCTGAATTAAATGTTAACAACAGCATGTTGATGATTCTGCCTGAGTTCTGCCGTTTATGCTTCTGCCTCTGTTGTGAGACACATTTGGCAGATTAGTGGCTCACATTTTTCTTCCAGGAAAAAAGGCAGTATAGATGGGAAAGGGTGACATTTTTACAGTGTTGAGTAAAGAGCAGCCGGCACATATCTGGAAACGAGACACATTCTCAATATAGCAACTAGCGAGCAGTTCTATTTATGATTTACAGACTGAAAAGTGTTTTTGAAAGTGAACAATAAATGACGTTTTGGTGCTTCTAGTATGGAACACAGGGAAAGTGAAGGAACGAATGCTTGTGGTTCTTACCACAGCTGCTTTCTGTGGTTTAGTGGTTGCACTTCCCCTCTCCGGTATCATTTTGTGGTTTGGAATGGTTTCATGCCAGGTGAGCCAGACGCCTGCATCACGTGTTCAAGGTGGACTTCTCAACAGAGGGAGCAGTGGGTTGAATTCCCTGAACACAATATACTGAAAGGCAATAGAGCTTTAATACTCTGTGACAACAGCGTTAAGCAGTAGATTGACATTTTAAAATACTATTAATTGTGCTCCCTTCTAACAGTTAACATGCCACTCGCATGTATGTGTGTTAAATATGCAGCTAATGTCAGTATTTGGACAGAACTGAGCTGGATCTGTTCAAGGCTAACCAAAGCTGCCTATCTAAAGCTTGCTAAAAAGGTTTTCTTATTTCACTCCCACCTCTCTGAATCTACTCCCACAAAGCAGAGCTCCAGGTCTCTCTTTGCCACTTTCGCAGACTGATGTTAGGACATTGTGATGTGCAGCTTCGGCATGCGGCTGGTTGTGTGTGAATCAGTGTCTTTTTTCCTCTTCTCCTCAGCCTGGCGTCACCTTTCTCTGTGCGGTAAATCGTGTAGAGTGGAGATGAATGACAGTAAGACTGGCCAATCACTGTACCCCGTGACCACCGATCTGCATGAGCTCCTGCAGTAATAGAGGAGCAAGGCCACCACTGGATCGGCGATGCGAATATAAAAGAGAGCCCATTTAAATAAGGGGGTACATTTGAATACTTTATGCAGTCACCCAGCACACTTATCACGACTATCTGCATTTTCGAGAACTGGTGATGGATTGTGGTGACAGAAATGGAACCATCCCCAGGAAATAACGTACCTATTTCTACACACTCTGGAACAACCTGTATTTCTGTGTATATGAATGCGCAGGAAGGCTTCAAGGGCAAATGAAAGTCATCTGTGTTTGAAACAAAATCACCAGAAAAACTGTTGATGGATTAAGGTGGCGTGAGCGCGTTGTGCATGTCTGTGTCTCAGCACCCTGAAAGCGGAAGATCTTCAGCCAGTTACCGTATAATTTCTGCCACAACAAATCTATTTCAAAGCTGAAACCCTGCGAGGCAGAGAAACAAAGAGACGGAGAACAAAGATTTAGTTAAACTGCGCTTAAAATGTGGTACAAAAACATAAGCTTCAAAGTAATATTACAATATTTTTGTGTCTGTGTTGTGTTGTGCCTTTATTGTGAAGTTAGCAGCTGGAGTAATGACAGGAATTCACTGGCGACAGAGCTGGGAAATGCCATGCAACAATTATCCCCAGACCAACTCAAACCAGTGACACTGGTTCATCAGTGCCATAAAACGCTTGGCTTTCCAGACGCCTCAGCACTGTAGTGAGTTTGATAAAAACAAAACTGTCTTCAGACAGATCATACGAAACAGATTCAACTTCTACCTCTGAAGGGTTCATTTAAATGAATGAGCTGCTTAAAGGAAACACAGACCTGATCAGAGATGTATACGTACATTCTGCCAACTATTTTCTCAATGAATCAAAAAGAGAGAGTCGCAAATCGAAAGCACAAGGCGGCACAAGTCAGTGTCTGCATTTGGGTGTGTGTTTGTGCTGATAGAACGTGAGGGAGGCGGGTGGAGACAACGAGAAGATAATGTGGCTGGAGTGGGAGATGGTGAAAAATGAAGGGGTTGTGGTGGTGAGCGTGGACGGGATGGCGGTGTGAACGAGTGATGAATGAATTTGGATCACACTCAAAGAAGCTGAGCACAGACACACAAACACAACAACAACGCGTGTGCTTATTGTAATGTTGTTTTACATGACAATAATTAGCTTTGGAAACAGCAGTTAAACTGGAAGCACGGGCAGATCGGTGCAGGGGGGAGCTCGTTTGGGCTGGCAGCGGGCGGGAGAAATAATGCACACACACACACACACACACTGCAGCACTGTGAGCACTGCAGCTTAGTGGCGTGCGGGTCTGTACTCAGGACAAGCCTATTACTACTTGACATGCAAATCTCTTCTCTGACCTTCTGTCTGTCGGTCCGTTGCGCTCTCCTTCCCACTCTCACCCCTCCACATTATCGCTCTCCTCACTACTGCTCCCTGCTCCTGCGTGGCAGCTCCCTTTCCCCCCTTCCTCTCGTACAGTCCTCGTTTCAGGCCAATTCTCCTCGCCTCTTTCTGTCTCGCCGTTACAATAGTCTTCCCAGTTTTTTTACACGCTTCCCAACTCCTGCAGCTGCAGCTGATCACTCTGACCCCTGCGGTTGTGCGAGTGTTTGAAAGTGTAAATCCGAATTCAGATCTATTTAATTAGGCAAGTGCGCAAAGTGTGTACATATGTGCGTCGATGTGGAGGTTGTGGGTGTACGCTCCACCACCAGTGCTCCGTCAGTAAACGTGGAAACCTGTGTATGTGTGGCTGTATGCATTTGTTTGCCCAGGTAACCGCGGCCCGTTTCCTGCATTGCACTCGGTGGTTGTGTGTGAATGATTAAACTGTTCTGTATACACTGCTCTTGCCAGTCAAGGTGACTGCCTCGTCACATACTATCACCAAACCAAAGACTCTGCTGCCCAGCTCTGTTTCGAAACAGTTTTTTTCTGCCGTCCCGAATACACGTGGCGGTTGCTGATTGAATGTTGACTGTGTTTAGGCAGCACAGTTTGACCTACTGGGAAACTGCCTGGATTATTATTAAGGATAGATCTTTAACAATAAAGTTATGATGCAAAATGATGTGTTTATCCTTTTGGTTAATGTACACTAATGTCTATATAATGTGGATGTTGATTCATAGCAACTGGACTTCCTTCTTGTTAGGCTGAGCCTTACAACAAGCACAACTTAACAAGGAAGACACGTGGTTGCCGTGACTCAACTCCCAGATAACTTCACCTGGATGACTGAGAATCTTCACAGATACATGTCTGCATAATGTGCACCTTCATTAACCAGCTAACGATACAGAGCTACTTTTGACAGACAAAGCAGTGCAAGAGTCTGATGTTTGTAATCCAAGGTTTGCACTTAAGAACGGCCTTATTTTACGTCATTACCGATCCTTCCTGTGTGCTTGATTTTGTTTCCAGAGAATAATCATCTTTCCAAGGTTTCACGGCTCAATCTAAGATCCAACAACATCTGTGTCCCCTCACTGTGTATGACTTTGTAATTATACCTTAACAGCTGTGAAATAGGATTTTTAAAGTAATGCACGAGGGCAGGGAGACCATTGGAGAGACAATCAGCTGGATATTTTCCCAATTGGAGACCAATTATATCTGAATCCCCAGTTGTCATGAAGACACCACCAGAAGAAGGACTCTATTGGGAGACCAAGCTTGGGTAGTTTTTGGCAACAGTCCCCCAGAGATGATGGTTTACCCTCTTGTTTCTGCACTTGGTCAAATAAGATCATTACTTTGCAATAGATGAACTCTCTCTCTCTCACTGTCTACCTCAAAGTCAAACACACACAGATAAGAGGTGGGTCAATGGTCGTTGCTTTGCACACACATAACGCCAGTCTCGTCTTCAGGCAGTAACACTCTTTGTCTCACTGGTGAAATATTGTCAGATTCCACACTGCATTTGTTTCTCTGTTTTTGTTCAGGTGTCTCTCATCTCTGTCCGCTGTGTCTTTGAAAAGCAACACTTTTCAGGGTTGCTTTTTATGAAGCAACCAAAACAACGCATTGGTGAAACAGTCCCGAGTTGCCTTTGTTTGTCTGGTATTGATTTCCCCCATGATTCACTGCTACTGTTTAGTGGAATTATTCAGTATAAACTTCAGTTTGTAAACTGTAGATCTTTGTTTCATCGTGTATAGTTTATGTTTGTTGTGTGTCTGGTAACCGTTCTAAAGGCACATTTTAAGGTTTTTACTGCTACAGGCCACTAACATTTGTCCAGTGGGGCAGACTCCTACCGTTAAAAAATACTAAATGTCAAGATAGAAGAATACTGTGCACAATGACAATAAAGTACAATTTAAATCTAATCTGAGTGATCAGTGCTGGATACAATACAACTCAAAAACCTTTATGCCTTTTTACTTTCAGTGTGTTCAAAAGTGACTTTACAGGTCAGCGGATTATACATTTTAAAACTGTGGCACACATTTTGTTGCTTGAAAAACGTTAAAAGCCCATGTACAACGTTAGACGTTCACCTCAAACCAGCATGAGCATAAGAGAAGAACTGCTTTTACAACAAAGGCAGTTATTGCACGTGAGATAATCCACACTGTGCCCTAAAGTAGAATAGAAAAGAACTGGAGCAGGTATTTGGCATTGTGCACATTCCGGGTTAGGATTACTGTATTTATGTAATACTGTGATGAACAGCAATGATTATTCAGGAAGATACTGATTATATTCAGTGGTCTGGTAGCTAAATGGGTTAAGCGTCAGACTGTGATGCAGAAGGTTGCAGGTTCAAAACCCCATCTGACTACTAGTTCATCCCCTACCAGGTCCGCTTTGAGCCAGACGCACAGCTCCTTGTTAGTTGCTTCTTGTAAGTAAAGTATTCATTTTCAAAGTCCTGTTACAGCCATATCATCATCAATAAAACAAATCAAATTTAGTTAGATGCTATGATGCAGAATGTTGCTCATTTGCATCATAGCCAAATTTACTCCCATTCAAATGAATAATCTCCACTTCACTCACATCTGTTTGATAGCAAAAATACAAATAATTTGCATACATAATTATAAATAAATTCAGGTAGTTCGGGGACAATGATGTTCCTATGACAGATTTGTCCCAGAACAATAAACAGGTGAAAAGTATTTGATTTACCAGAGTCTTTACATGACTGTATTGACTATAAACTACACCAGGGCTACACCTTAGCAAGGTATTTTATGACCCATTTCAAATTTTTTGACTCATTGTGCTTAAACCTGACTATTTTCAGACCAAAGTGTTGGGGTTCTCATTATTAAAGTATTATTATGATTATTATTAATATTGCTGTATTGTTGAGCCCTTTTTAAAATTATTTCTATTTATTGTAAAGTTAAAATAATGAGTTGTGTAATGTATTATAATTTTTATGCAGACCACACCAGCTTTTCATTTCTCATAAGTGTATTCATTTTAAAGCAGATAACTGCCTGTAGTAGTTAACATGCTTTTTACTGCGTCTGCCTCGGTGGCGCTTTGTTGTGTTTGGTTTTCTCAGAGGAAGTGGTGAATGTGTTTCCTGCGCTGTCCTCCCCCCGCCCCAGAAACACACACACACACACACACACAGCCTAAAGTGAATACGGAGAGAGAGAGAGAGTGAGTGAGAGAGAGAGAGAGAGAGAGAGAGAGAGAGGGAGGAGGGGAAAGCAGAGCTGAAACGAAAGAAGGTTTGCAAGCAGCGAAGAAAATGGCGATCATGCAGAACGAATGCCTCCCCTCGTAGATGCTGCAAACGCGTTGAAATTATTTTAGCCTTACAGCCGGCTTTCCTTTCCACTCTGTTGCACTTTATACTTCAATGAGGTGAGGATGGTTTTATGCTCTTATTTTTTTTGTCGAACTAACGTTACGCAGAGAGCCCGAATCTGGAAGACTGGGCACCTGTGTAGATAAGTTGAGAGGAGCCGCTGTTGTTTAGTTAGCTATAACTGAGCTGTGCTAGCTAGCTAACTATCTAGCCTCCTGAAAGCAAGGCGGCTCGGTTGCGATGCAGTAAACGGCAGACACGTCGACTGGCAAACCGAGTTTTTTTGTTTGCTAGATTGCACATCGATTGGATACTTCGAAGCGTGTTTGAAGGGGACACATTTGGTGTTTATCGGCTGCGTAACCTTGCTGGTTGCTAACGCCAACTAGTTCGAGCACTGTTAACCTGACCTCGCCAACTGTGCATACGTTTGTCGAATTTGTATTCTTTTCTTATACTGTTGTTTTTAACAATTTATCACTAAACAGTCTGTATTTGTACATCCTTTGTGCGTATGTATTTGGTGAAAGACTACAGACGGTGCACTTAAAATTTAACCGGGTAAGTAAGCTGTTTCGTAGCGTTAGCTTTCAGCTAGCATTAGCACCCGTGCTAATTTGACGACGCAGGTTACTCGGCTAAGGCTCCGACTGATTGCTCGACGTTCCGGCCTCTCGTAGGGGGGTCGCGGTTGTACAATTAGCATTAAACATAACCAAGTTAGCGTCGAAGTGTGAAATAAACATACATTTGGTTGCGCTAACCTGCAGAGTTATATTTCGTTAGGCGCGTTTAACCCCCTCTGTCGGCAGCGGGACGGAGCAGCTGGTTAGTTGGTGACCTCCGCGGTTGCTCGCTTTGCAGTCGTATTCACCCAACTTTTTACACTCGCCCGACGAGGCTGCTAACATCGCTAGGTCACACGGCAGTGTCATTGCAGCAGCTGTAATTTTGTGCCCTCTTAAGGCCATTGTTAGTCTTGGCTGCGCTGGAAAAATACCAGACTCCAGAGAAGCCATGTTGGTTAAGCTGTGAGTCAGGCAACAGCTGAGATAATGGCCGATCAGGACCCGAGCTGCAACTCTGACCTTTACACACACTCTCTGTGTTTTGATCTGTTATTCTTAAACGACACCTATTCTCGACGTATGCCTTGAGCCTATGGGACCCTCGTCATGCATCACTCTGATCATGCGCTGTGCCGTGTTATGCTGCACAACCTGCATTTCCACATCAGCTGCTTGAAATACTTCTCATAAACTCGTAACTGAAACTACTGGTTGCCTGTTATGGTGCCTATGATGGTTCAAATGTTTAAGTGGGCGAGGTGCTCCTCGTTGGTAAAACAGACATTTTAACACTAAAGTTTACATTTAGTTTGTGAGGTAATAAATAATGCAGATGTTTTTTACAACGATAGACTGAGGTTATATTTTAATTTTTCAGAGATTCGGAATAGGAAGCTGTTGCCACCAAAGAAACTGAAGCATCTTAACAGGTAAGCATGCTAACGAAAACACAATTTAAGGACACGTGTGGTTAAATTCTATCACCTTTCTGGCCACATCTCTTTTTAATGGTGGCAGGACCTGTGTGTCTGTGTGGGGCGGGCCACTAAAGAAAAGCGTGTGGGTCAGGGAGACACAGGACGGGCAGCTGCTGTTGCTTATGCAAGCCCATGCAGTTCCGTTTGAATTGAATTGGAGGGTCTGGGTTAGTCCAGGCCTCGTTGTGCTGAGTAAGCTTTGCTGTTTTAAAATCGCTAAATGAGAAGCCAGAGTCCTGATGTTTTGTGTGTGGAGAGGTGTTTGTGCAGTGCATTGTGTCCATACAGTTTGTCTGCATGCACCCTCACAATAGGACAACGGACCACAACTAGACAATCACTCAGTTCCAGGGGCAGCTTTTAATCTGTTTTCCTTTTAGAACGCAAATCTGTATTGAACTCACTTACTCAAATAGTTTTTTGTTATGATTCTGTTTTAATCATGTAGGAACAGTGCGTCACCCCACTGCTCTTTGACACAGCTGAACTCTAAAAGTGTCAATATATGGAATGTTTAAGGATTATGATATGGAAAACACCTCAGCTTTCTTGATTTCATTCTTGAGTTATATTAGAATAAAGTTCTTGTTTAATGGTTCAGAGTATTATTTGGCTAGTGGCTTTGTAAGGCATTTTATTAAACTGGTTTGGAGTTTGTTGCCAAAGATGGATGGTACAGGGGCCTGGTAGCTCAAAGGGTTAAGCATCAGACTGGGATGCAGGTCGTAGGTTCGAAACCCCGTCTGACTCCTAGTCCATCCCCTACCAGGTGTGTCCTTGAGCCAGACACCCAGCGCTAGCTTCTTGTAAGTCGCTTTGGATAAAGAAGTCTGCCAAGTAAAGTAATTCACATCCTAGCTCTGTGGTATGTTTTTATTTTTTTAGTTATGTTTAATAGAAGTTATGTTTAATGTAAAAAAAAAAAAATCTTAAAACTCAGCTTGGTTAACTTGATTATGGGATCTGTGTATTTTCATATAGCTGCATTTTTTTTATAACTTCAGTCAGATGGAAATCAGAGTTTTTGTTCCATTAATGTCACACTGCCAACTAGGGCTGCACAATTAATCTATTCACAGTGTTGGTCCGTGTGATTACATGAAACTAATGTTGCCATTTAAATTATTAGTACATGGATTGAAGCGATGATCTATTTTCTCTCTCCGGCAGACTAACGTGAGACTGGCTGAGTTGAGCTTGTGAGCTTAAATACAATTGTATAACAAAATTTGTATGTCCGTTGATGGCCAGGTGAAGCCTGTGTCCACTCATTCAGCTCGACAGTTTTGATATTGTTGGTTCTGTAAACGAC
This sequence comes from Microctenopoma stevenorrisi, assembly GCA_032270685.1. Classification (NCBI taxonomy): domain Eukaryota; kingdom Metazoa; phylum Chordata; class Actinopteri; order Anabantiformes; family Anabantidae; genus Microctenopoma; species Microctenopoma stevenorrisi. The sequence continues at coordinate 14,185,938 of JAUMTR010000026.1, read as the reverse complement.
CTGATGCTGCTCTTAGGATATCGGCAGGACGACAGCTGTTTTCTCTCGTGTCATATGTAACGTTTCGTGCAGCGATTTTTTTCAGTTCAGACTCCTAATCAACATAGTTTAAAGTTAAACTAATATATAGTTCAGTCGTCTTGTTTGACCACAGAGCACAGACTAGAACAACAGCGGCACAGGGTGAAACGTGCATCACAAGTTTCTCTGCTTTTATTGATCAGTGTGCGACTGTGACATTGCTGACTTTATATTCTGCACCGTTGTGGTCAGATGTAGAAACCATAATGTATTTGGATCTGTTTTCATGAAATTATAGAATAAGGAAATGTGAAAGGTTACCGATGCTGTGTGACCTGCAGCAGCGGTGAAATGTGGAGACTCTTACATTTATTAATGCACCACTAAAACCAAACTTTACACTATTATAACACAGGCAGCGAGGGGAGGGACAAACAATTGTTCTGTCAAAAAAACAGTACAAGTTACACTTCTGTATCTTTTTACTGTTTTAGTATAATTCATAATTACAAAGATAAAATATGGAGGTGTTTGCTTCATTACATCACTTTAATTTTCAGTTGTTTTGTTCCATTCCTCAAATTACTATAATGTCAAGAGTTTTCACAGTGGTGATTTAACAAGTGTTTAAGGCAGAAAACGGAGGCGTCCTACAGCGTTGCGACATTGGTCCAGGTAGTTAACCATTGCCCCTCTGGGCAGTAAAGCCACACCTGCAGATGGTCATGAGACTAGAACACGAAGGGAGCAGAAACGGAGCATTTGATGTCATTGATTGAGCCATGACAGAATATAAGCTACAAAAAGCCAATAATACATGAAAGCATCAAATGCTTAAATCTAGTATTGCTGTTAGAGCTGTTCCAATTCTGAAGATCAGGGATATGTGTAATGTATTGACATTGGCTAAATTATTAATTAAATATTAATGTGCGCACACAAAATCAGTCATTTAGCTGTAAGCTACCTACTTGCACTGAAATATTTTTGTTTACTGTATACTAATAGAAATGAAAATGAATTTGTTCTGTGTCTAATGTTAAAAATAATGATCTGCATTTCTGAAACTTGCACAAAGCTTTGCTGTTGGAAATGCTTGGATACAAAACTTGCCCCACCCTGCTCTGCCAGTGGTGAAATTCAATAGCTTTTTTTCAGCCAGAAATATCATATTGCCTTTCTCAAGTTACCGTGACCTGAAATGAACTGACCTGATTTTAACTGCACAGCTGCAATGACAGATTTGTTGCAGCCAAGCTGGAAATATCACAACTTGCCATGTCACCCTCACAAAACCTTCCCTGTTGGGCTGTTTGTGATCAGGGGATACTTGTCATTTCTTAATTGAGTACGGCCTTTCTTGAATGGAGCCTCCAGTGTTCAGCCTCTGTGAGAACGTGCTAATGCAAATGAATGCAAATTATGTGGTGTACATGCAAATTAGCCACGCGGCTACCCTCTGGCTTTTGTTCTTTCAGCAACAGACAAACCTTTGTGAGTGTGTTTGTGTCTATCTGTTAATGTTTGGGTGTATGTCTGGTGTTTGTTCCATCCACCAGGCTGACTGCAATCAATACTCAGTCTTCCATAAATTCAACAATCCTCACTGGCTTCACCGCATGAACCGAAAGTAGAAAAACAATCCTACAGGGTCTAAGGGTGTAATATTCTAAAGCCTGATCTATGCTCTCTACCTCCTATAGGGAGATGGAGAGGGTGTTTATTTTTGAAGTTTTGCTGATCAAAATTTTTGACACCAAGCAAAGAAAGGACAAGTGGGAGACACTTCCTCCCAAGTGGGTTGGGTTCCTCCCAAGTGTCGGTCCCAAGGCCGGGTATAAATGGGGAGAGTTGTCAGGAAGGCATTTGGCGTAAAATCCTTGCCAAATCAGATATGCGTGTTGATGCGTTGTTGCAACCCTGAAAGAAACTTATTGTCTTCTCCTCTTTGTTCCTCCCACACGTCTGCATGTCTCAGTGTAGAAAGTCAAAAATTATGTGCTCACGAGTGGAATCAGCTCTTCATCATATTTTTTTATCCTCCTTAGACATTGTTAAGACCATCTTTAGAGTTAAGGTATTTTTGGATACCAATCCATCTTCAGCAGTCTGTGTATGTAATATTTTAAAATGGCAGGCCTTTCCAGGACAACATGGAAGACCAGTCAGGTTTACTGATTTATCATGCTGGTTGAACATTAACAGAGTAGAGAAGAAAAACAGAAGGCACGTACACTTTAGATTAAGCTAGACGTAGTCTTATATAGGTTTAACATGTACATAAATCCAGAAAGATAATATATCAAACTGACATTTGAAATGTGATTCTCAGACATTAAAATATACATTAGGTAAAGATTTTTGTTGTGGTCCATATTTTCATGAGCTGCCACTTCTTGGAAAGGGCACACACACACACACGCACTCGCACACACACACAAGCGCACACACACACACACAGACACGTACCACATACACGGCAGTGATAGTTGCGGTGAATGCCTACTATGGATGCGTTGATCCAGTATTTGCAACTGAAGACCAGTTGATCACATAATCAGCAACCAGAACCATTTTGATGATACTTTTTAATATCTTTGGGACATTAGACTTAAAAATGTAGATGCAGTTTGGGGGTCTCAGACCTAACCCCAAATATAAATTAGTTGCCATAAACTTTTAGAACTGTAACTTTTTAATGTAAAATGCATAATTAGACAGTTGGGGAAAGTGTGTATAGGAAGAAAAGTTTTAAGCAGTAGTAAAGTAGTTTTTATTGTTAGTCACACACCTCTGCATTTTATAGCTGATACACATAAAACATAGTGTAATTCAGAGTCCTCGATAGTTTCTTTTTTTTTTAGTACCATCTGGCTCCAGGCTTGAATAAAACGAACCATAAAACAATTTAGCTGTTGCAACGTTGTTGTCCTCTCCTCCACATCTTTCCCTCCCCTTGTTCTGAATGCCTTGGTTGCCTTTATTCCTGTGCCGCCCTCTCTGTGTCAGCTGTAGCTGTCGGGGTAGGGGAGGGGGGGCAGACAATTGTCGCTCCATTCATAAACAGATGCTGTCTGGTGTGTATGTGTGCGTCGCAGGAGGGCCTCCACCATGCTCTGTTGTTGAACCCACAGCCATCTGGTAAAACACTTGATGGTTGGGCAGGAGTAGAGGAAGGATAGGGGTGGGATGTGTTTGAAGGAGGCCGGTGTCTGAAGGACACAAGATGTTTTGATAATTGCGGTTTAAAAATGTGGAAATATGTGGACTATGTCATCCTGGGTGCCTGACATCCCTCTAATTCACAGTCAATGTTAAAACTTCTGCTTTTATACCCACTAAGCACAAGTTTTTTCAAAGTAATAAAGAGAAATTATTAAAAATAAAACGTTTTGAACAAACAAATGGTTAAAAGTTTAATTTATTAAAACAAGATTGTTCATCAGCACTTTCCATTTGGCGGATACCTTAGGATAATAAATCAAACTATTCTAACTGTGGTGACTATCTAACTTTGAACATTTGTGTGTATCTGTTTATAGCCAAGGTGAGTGCGGTGCTGTAATCCCATTATCGGATTAGTCTGTAGCCTGCAGCTTTCCCTTGCAGGTTAAACGGCACACCCACTGGGGCCAGAGCAGCTAAACTTAACACTCACTCCGGGAGAAGCTGCAGTCTGATTACAAACTAACAGGGAACTAATTAGAAAGCCTTATTTTTTGGGAGCCAGAGAGAGTAAGATTGAAGTCAGCCAAGAGTAGTGAAAATATATAAACACAAACTGTCCAAATCCCAGAGAAGATTCAGTTCACAGTAATGTAAAATTGAGAAAATCAGAAAAATCATATCTGGGGAATGTTGTTGTGTCTTTGCTTAGTAAATGACAGAAATGTTGTGTAGTAATATGTTCATGTTTTTTTTACTTGTTTTGGTTTCCTGTAAATAATAGCTATGGATTAATACACTATTGTGTGCCTTGCGTGTCTTGGTGTGTACAAAGTGTATCATTTGTGGTGGCTGTGTGGATTTATGGCCTTGTTGCTGGATATTATTGGAGCTCTCCATCTGTCATGTTTTTCTGTTGAAATGAAGCTCAGCTTTTGTTTAAATGACTACCTGCTCATTTATCTTAGTGCATCCACATTTAACTTTAACGTTTTAGGTTTAGCTTCAGATTAGTTGTTTGTGCTCTGGTTTACAGAATTTGTGTATATATAAACAAATAGTCACCACTCACTAATGTCATACCAAATACAGTACGAGTAATGGTTTGTCCTCTTTACCTCACAGGGATCACACCCATAGAGGGAAGAACAGTGGATGGAAGAGAGAGAGAGACAGAGAGTGTGAAGAGGAAGGAGGATAAGAAGATACAGGACTGTACAAAAGGTGAGAGGGGGTCAGGATTTCTGTTGGGAGCTGTGGGATTGTTGTTCTAGTGTTCTGGTACAAATTCATTTTTGAATTTTCCCAGCCGCGTTATTGATTTGCCATTGTTAAACTAATTCCTCTTTCAAGACTCAGAGTTACCAGATTCCGGCTATTTGTAGCACGCTAACCTACATTCACCTTTGCACAGAGCTGTATATCTACAATACTGAGTAACAAACTCCAGCTCTCAGTTCAATAGACGTTTTTTTGCCAAGCCCCAAATGCAATGCTGTGCATTACTAAGGTTATGATTAATATTGCATAGTACCAGAAATGTACTTATAGTAAAAAAGCATTTTTGTCACAGCTCACTATGGTGCAGTTTAGTGCAGAGACGTGGATTTGGCACTACATGATAGGAACTGGCTCAGTATAAAATAGCAGAGCATGTTTGACTCCCAGAAGTCTGAAGAAAACAACAAACAACTTGGCCCAAGACATCAAAAATCACCCCTCCTTTTGGGTATTTTTAGACTATTTATTTAATTCAACTATGAAGCCATCAATAGTTTCAAAACCCACTTTTTCCATAGTTTTTTTTTCATTTCTATTCTGTATCCTGTCCCAGTAGTGCAGTGTGCTTTGCTCTAAAGCCAGTGCGGGTGTACTTTGCAATGTGACGTAGCTGTGTTGTCTCTTTGAAGAACAGTTTCCATTGAGTCCTGCATGTATGAGCCTACTACTGTTACAGCTGAAACTACTGTCACTCTTAACCGAGGATGGAAGTCTGATAGTGTCTATCTCCGACCTCGTTTTTTTCCACTCTTCTTCACCACCCTCCTGGTGTTTCACTTTACAGACGGACAAATACTTTAGTCTCTCTGTGGAATCAAATTGTGAACCTGCACAGCCACTGATTGTCATGGGAGTTCTTCCCCCAGAGGAGTAATCATCCTGAAAGGCTCACCGTCTATAGGCTAATTTGGCTTCTTTTTATATTAACAGTTTAGCATGAACTAGTTATCCTTAAATCTAATGGTTAATCAATTAATAATTACATGTTTTTCTGTCCTCTGTGAAAAATTTTTATCCAATAAAACAAGCTTCTATTCACTATTTTCTGACACTGCGTAGGCTAAACCATTTTCTACTTCTAGGAGCTTTCATATGAGGTGTCATCAGGTTTAAACCTGGCTGAACCCTCAAACATTAGGTAATTTCAGACTAATAGAAAGCAACGAGTAAACATTGCCTTGTTATCTACCCTGCAGTCGGTGTAGTAGATAGAAGTCATGTAAAAATAGTTTCCCTTGCCCTGTGCTGTGTGAAATGAGTCTGGCACAGTTAAAAATGGTACAAATGCCAAAGTACTGGAACTTACTTACTCCTGTGTTTGATATAGCAACTTGAATTGGGAAAACCAAAAACTGCTATCGACTAATTTCTAACTATTTGTCTAGTAGATAGTAGGCAGTGAACTTGCCTAGTGGCAACTAATAGTTTCCGGGGCGTGGGCGGACAAGTCAGACGGATGACTGAATAATAGACAAATCAGCTAATGAGTCAGAAGCAAACCTGAAGCTTTTGCCTTTCTACTGTTACTCTTGGTTTAGGTTTGGTGTACATGGGTACCCCTTCAAACCCCTCCCAAAGTTGGCACGACAGCTCTAAGTGTTATCTTTTCATGCACGCACACTTGCAGTCTCACGTAATGCATGCACATGCACCTCATTCACTCCTGTTACACCTTTCTTAACACATATTCTCCTCCATCCTTCATGTGGAGGTGACATAAAACTACAGTGCTGTGAAAGTATTTTCCCCTCCTTTTGCTTTTGCTATTTTAATGCCTTACTTGCTCAGTGTTTGATTTAACACTAAGAAAGAAGATTTTCTAGGTAAAAGCCATTGCTCATTGAAAGGAATACAAAGACTTGTCTCACAGTCAAAAAACATATTCATTACACCCAGGAGCCAAATACTGTTTTTAGAAAGTGTGTGTCCCATTACATTGGTAGTATGACTACACTCAGTTCCTAATAAGAGCACCAGACCAACAGTCAAGCATGCTGGTGGCAGTGTGATGGTCTGTGGCTGCTTTGCAACTTCAGGACCTGTGCGACATACTGGGATTGATGTAGAATGTCAGTCCCATCAATTTGTGACCTTGACCCTAAACACAATTGTGTTATGTAGCAGAACAATGATCTGCAACTCACCCGCAAGTCCACCTCTAACCTCCACCCAAAACAAGAGTTTGCCTGTTGAAGACACCAGCGTGTGCTGTGCGCTTGCAGTGATGTCACCTTGCTCAGACAAGCCCATAGGAATTGTTTAGGAATGTTGTCAGGAAACGCCATGTTGATTTGACAAGAGTCCATTTACTGGTTACTTCAATCAGGAAAGGTATTTAGGAGGGTCTGAATGGTATTATGCATATACAGTATAAAGAGGCACCATAACAAACTTCCAGACTGCAGTGTGTTGAATGTTTGACAAGGTGCTTGTGTTGAATTTGGAACAGATTTTTTAAACATGGTGCTACAGACGTAGGATTGTAGATGAGGAAACGTCCATGTATGAATATTGGCTCTAACATAACCGTTCTCATACTTGCTTGTTTGTATTTCTTCAGCCACCTTTTCCTACCTTGCAAGTCTCTTAAAAGATTATCAAAGTGCACTAATGCTCATGTTGCTCTTGAATTGATATGGCAGTTATAATTGATCGTATGTTTAACTTAATCCATATCATGTTGTGTATTTGTGCTTTTATATTGGTTATGCCACCCTCCCTAAGTGCAAGCATTTTTCTTTATTCCAGCATTAATGCTTGCTTCTTAGGGCTTCATGTGTTTTAATGAAATGCAAATTATTTTTTAAAATATGTTGGCTTTTAGAAACAAAGGACCATGTTCTAAATTCATTTTGCAGTTGCATAGCAACAACAGGGACGCATGAAAAGTGTTTTGACAGTCACACACACGCATTTGTACAATGTGTTTTCTCCATGTGATAACCTTTATATGTGAACATTTATTTATGTTACACATTGTTTATAATGTCTGTGAATCGAAGCGCCGGATGGGCGCGAAGAGGTGATGTCCTCATAAAGGTCGCGGAGTGCTGGAGCCTATCCCAGCTGCCATCGGGTCAGAGGCGGTGTACACCCTGGAAAGGTCACCAGTGTATTTAAATAGTTTTCTCTTTGTGGAATAAACATACTAAATGTGCCTATTATATCCATTCAAATGTATCTAGGTTGAGCTCTACCTCTGTTCCACTCCTGCTCTCCAGGTTAGTTTATGTCACCAGTAAGGTAGAAAACTATCTCCATCAGCTTCTGAAAGAGCGTTGAGATTGCTCTGGGTTCATGTGCTGCTGACTTCAGGGAGTTGACCTCTTTGCTTGTGATACATGTTAGAAGCTGCAGCTGCATTCCTCTCTCATCAACTTCAATGACAGGCTTGCTTCTGCTTCTTTGTCTCTCCGTTTTCACATTCCACTGCTCTCTTCCCCCCTTTTTTGCCTTACTGCTTCTCCTCCTGATTCTTCTGCTCACTTTGATTCTCTCTGCCTCTCCGCTCTGTGTCCCTACATTCCCTCTTCCCCCTTCAGCCCCCTCTGTCTGTAAGACGATAGTGGCTGTCGAGCTGCTGCCAACTCCAGGGGCCCTCATGAAAGCCATTCTCAGACGCAGGCAGGCAAAAGAGAAACAAACTGTACTCTGTGTCCAGAGCAGCAGTGAACCTGCTTATAAACACTAGGGCTGAACTACTTTACCATTCTCATGTTTTAGTTATTTAAATATGAAACATTAGCATTTTGTTGTAACTGTCTTCCTACATTACACTGATTTGCTCTGCCTTTTTTGTTTTTTTGCCCACCCTCTTTGATATCCGATGCTTTGGGACTGACAGATGTTGTTCCATGAGTCAACATTTTATGGAAGTAAACAACTCGGTTTGCTGAAAGGGGCTTGCCCTTTTTGTGCTGTTGCTATTGGACAGAGCAGGTCAATCCCTCGGCCTACTCTTCTACATTTCTTGCATGTTGTCCTCTGGAGTATCATGCTTCTTTAAAACTCGTTGAATCCACTTTCTGGAGATTTTTTTAGTAATAATATCATTGTACTGCCCTGCATTTGATTAGTTCCAGAGGAGCACTTAAGCAGACTTTGTTTGGATGTTGGCTGTGTGCCCTAGTTTAGCTACTGAGCTGCTCGTTAACATGGGTACAACTGTGTGTCTGGTCAGTTTGTAGGCTTTTCTAGCACTGAAATCTGTTTTGCGTTGGTCAGATTGATTAGTCTCATTGCAATAAGCTTTCTGTACATTAACACTGAACATCATAATCATTTGTAACATGCCCCGAACTTGAAGCACATGCATGTTTTCATCTGTGCTGTTGCTCCTTAACCCCACATGGATTTGTTTGTTCTCTTATCACGTTGGCTAGTGAACGTGGTGTTGCTATTTGCAGATTTATATATAGACACATGTACTGCTACAGCAACACATTTGCTGATATGCACTGGGAAAAGGTCAAGAGACCCATGCACACACTCCTTTCTACTTGCTGTCAGATACCAGTCCACTTTCACTGAAGGACGTAGGTTTCCTCTCGGTTGAATAGTACCCATGTCAACTTTCTCATTTCGTTATTTCCTCCTTTTCTCAGTTTAGCTTTCTCTTTCTCTTTCAGGATAAGATATCGCTTGCATTGGCTTCCTTGGCTGTAGGCCTGTTGTGTAACCTTAATCTAGTCCAACCCATACACATTTATTCCTCCCTCGAAAACGGAGTGTGGTTGGGCTGGCCTGTCTCACTTTTTCTTAATAGTTTTCTGACTATACTAGCTGATTCCTATACTCACATATGCAAATCATTAGTCTCGGTGAAGTAGAATGAAAATATTAGGACAATGAGACTACAGGATGCTCGGACATGGCAAAACGGCCTGCTGAGTTAGTTTCATACTTACGGACAGGGTGCCATCCCTGGGGAAAAGTTGTTTGTTTTTTTTTCCGGAAGTTATTGATAATAGCATTCATTATGTTGAACTAACCAACTTTTGTTTTTCTGTCTTTCTCATATTGCAGTGCCAGAGAATACTGAGTCAAAGCAGAGTCCTAAAGCAACAGTGCATCACCCTTCCCCTTCCCCACTCAACCACCTACACCACCCCACATACACAGTCCTCAGCGATGCCAAGGCAGCCTGACCAGCCTGCTGCCTGCTCTGACAAGACCTGCCTCTTCACATCCGACCCTTGAGGCTGTGCCGTCTGATTTTTGATCTTTGACCTCCCCTTTACCAACCTGGGAACCAGAGGTCACTTGTTCTTTACTAAACCGCAGGACGCCCTCCTGCCCAGCCAGGCAGGCAGCCAGTCACACACTGCACTCACAGGTAAACTTTGGCAAGAAAAAGTGAAAGGCAGCAGATTATATTAAATTAGGGACATAAACCTACACAACTATGCTACTACTTGTGTAACTAATTAGGTTTCAGAAACCCGCACTGTCTACTAATTAACTTTAAAGCCGTCTCTTTCTGTGAACCCCTCTGACCTTTTCTGTTTACTTGATTCTGATTGAAAGATCTGTCTATCCCGGCTATTTCTAACACATCTCTAGTGTTTGTTTTCTGTATCTACTGCTAACTCTTCTACGTCTGTTTGACAGTCTTTCCTCTCTGTTTCCAGGCATGGCTCCCATTCGGGATTCCGTCAGCCACTCCCCTAATCAAACAGGTGACTACACATGGCCTTCATTCTTCCCCATCTTTCATTTCATTCTTATATTCTTCCTCCGACTGTGGCTCTCTGCTTTGTGATTGTTCAACTAAGTAGACACAGTCTGATCTGACCTTGACAGGCGATGATTTTTACACATTACGTATCAGCGAGACGAATGAGTGATAAAAAAGGTGTGAAAGAGGAGACCATCGATTTTAAGTGGAAGGTTTTAAAAATGAGACGCACTCAAGAGTGAGAAGGACAAATTGGACAAGAGACAAAGAATGAATAGTATAAGCAAAGGTGCTATTCAAATAATAGCAGCGCTGAGCAAACGGAAGCTTACCCAGTTATGGAAGTCCTGAGTAGCCTGTAATTCCTCAGAAAGCTGTCAGAATGGGAAACGTCTTTACTTGTGATTTAATGTTCTTTTTTTCCTGAGAAGTGTTTTAGTAGAGATTTAGTAAGAAGTTAAAAAAGTTTGTTTTTGATATTTATCTAAAAACCCTTGTTCTTATATTTATTATATGTATATATATTTAAAATATGTATATGTATTTAATTATTATTGTCTGACATATTTATCTAAAGTATTGTAAGCTAACCAATAATTTGTGTTAATTGCTACATTGCCTTCATATTATGACACTTGTTTAATTTCCACAATGCACAATGCACTAACATTGGATTAACACAGCAAATGAAGTGATTTCTGTCTGCCTTATGACTAGTTAAGCAAATCAGATCAGAAAACATGCAAGGTCTGAATGCAGATTATTAAACAATTTTAATGTGCTTGAAATATTACCAGTTTAATATACTTTAGTTTTCTACTCTACTTCTTCTCTCACTTTCCTCTACCTTCACACTCGGTTATCTCTCTTGCTTTCCCTATGCTGCTCCATCCCTCCCTCCTCTCCTGCTGATGAATTGTAGTTTATAGCTTTGGCATGCTTTTGGGTCCTGCTGTGGTGACAAAATGGTGGCAATTGTGTCCAAGCTCAGGCCTGGCATAGATCACATCCAGGACAGTTTGGCAGCTGCAAGTTAGAGGGAATAGAAAAAAATGTTAGTGAAATGAAATGTAGGGTGGTAAATTTGTGCAAGTAAATGAACTGAGTTAGTTTGTGTTTGTTTTTTTTAACTGAAAAAATCACTGTCCTCTGCTATGTCCACCTTTTCTCTTTCCAGGTCTGGAGCATCCTGGCTTGGACTCACAGTATGAGTCGTCTCCCTGGTCCTCTGGCTCTCCCTGCAGCAGTGACAGCAACAGCAACTGGGGCAAAGTCCTAGTGGACGGAAGCACTGATAAACCCAACAACCCTTCCTCAACCAACTCTTCTGTCTGGCCTCCCTCTTCGTCTTCATTCTCTTGCTCATCATCTTCTTCCTCTTCTGGCTGTGGGTCAGGATCAGACCCTGAGCTAGCATCAGAATGCATGGACGCAGACTCTAGCTCCTCCATCGGCTCAGAAAAAAACCTAGCCGCTGTTGCTGTGACAACAGTGATGATGATGTCAGCAAATTCTTCTTCCTCTGTGTCTTCTACAGCTTCTTCCCCCACTTCTGCCATGATGGTCGGCGTTTCTGTGAATGGAGACAGCAACGGTAACAGTCGTCAAGTTATTGGTGGAGGGATGGGACCCGTCAGTGGTGCAAATAATGGAAATAACATCACCGGGGCCTCCCACTTCTCCGTGGCTGGGTCCAGCAGTATTGGCAGCAATAACATGGGTAACCACAACAACAAGCTTGTCAATAGCAGTGGTGTATGGAGCACCCAATCAGGCAGCAACATGATCACCACGGGTGGAAGCAACTCTTGCATCAACGGAGGATCAAACCATGGTGCCTGGTCACAGAATCCAACATCAGTCCCAGTGTCCCAGGGCCAACGGCCTCCACAGGCTCAGGGGACGAGTTCCAAACTTGGCATAGCTCCCCAACAGGGCCCCTTGTTGGGCTGGGGTGGCATGGCAGCTCCAGACAACAGCAGTATGATGGAAGACGCCGAGGTGAATAATGGTACAGCAAGCAGTAAGGTGTTAGGAAGCAGCAACAGTGGAAATGGTGGCCTGCAGTCTACCAACCTTAACACTGAATCTAATGGACCAAATAACACTATGATGATTAATAATACTACTAATACTACTAACGCCACAATGACCTCTAGTCCACCAAACTCTACCGCCTCACCCCAGGTCAGTGGGGAGTGTTCCTGGGGCTCCATTGGAGCAGGGAATGGGGGCTCGCTGACCAATGGAAACCCTTCAGCAGCCCTCCAGCACCCCCAAGGAGACCTGGTGAGTCCTGGGGTCTTTGGTACGCCTTGGGGCGCAACTACCTACCCTGGAGACAAGGGCCCCCCAAATGCAGACACTGTGAACCCCCAAAACCCTACCTTTATGCAGGCTGGGAATTCCCAAATCTCCTCTACTGCTGCTTACACAAGTAATAATAACCACAATAACAGTGGGGCCCCACGCTGGGACCAGGGGCCTCCCAATAATCCCAACCAGCCTCAGAGCAACTTGTCCTGGGGTGTCGGCGCCAATCAAATCCCTGGCTCTGCAGGCCAAGCACCAGGAAATGGGAACCAAACTACAATGGGTCCTCCAGCTGGGATACCACACCCCTGGGGGAGCAGTGCATCATCTTCCTCGTCCTCATCATCCTCTTCCACATCAAACAACAAGATGTCAAATGGGGAATGGGGATCAGCAGCTCCTAGTAACAACCATTCAGATGCTGGAATTCAGAAAGGAAGTTCTTCCAACAATGGCTGGAAGAGCCTGGAGGATGACGCCATGGGCATGGGCGCAGGAGGAGGTGGAAGCCATGAGTTGGGAGGCGGCACTGGGGGCTGGGGCCGCTCAGGAGGAAGTGAGGGAAGTGGAGAGAGCTCAGGAGGTCGATCCAGCTCGGACAGAGAGAGCTGCCAGTCAAAAGGGGGAAACCGAAGAAAAGGCCCCCTTTCGGCATCAGTATTATCAGCTCCGACCCGGCCTGATGTAGACCCAAGAGTTCTGTCCAACACTGGATGGGGACAGACACCCATACGGCAGAATACTGCCTGGGATGTCAATTCTTCTGCTAACAATCAACACCAGGGTAGCAGAGGAGAAGACAAAAAGCACGTTAGTGCAGTCTCTGGCTGGGGCAATGCAACCCCGGCAGCTCCCTCCCAAACCTCAGGAGGTACTAAAATAAACAACTTGAATATTCTAATTTGTATTCATTTGTTTGCAAAAGTAACCTAGAATAATTATTCTCTCATAGGTTGGGGGGGTGGGCCAGGAAGCTCAGGCTCAGATATGGGAAGTTCAGGCTGGGGGGAGTCGAGACCAACCTCTCGTTGGGACAGCAAAGCTCCTGCGAGTGGTGGTGGACAGAGTAGCTGGGACGATGGATCCAGCTACAAGAGAAACACCAGCACCAACAGTAACACCTGGAGCAACAACATTAACAAAGATGACAGGTATAGATGCTGTGCATACTTAGCCCTAACTGTCTTGATTGTTCATTTTATATTTCACTAATAACTTTTTAATGTTTTTGTTTAGGTCCAACACCTGGACGAACGCGCCCAAACCGCACCAGGGCTGGGGTTCCAGTGGTGGAAATGGTAGTGAAGGATGGGGTAACAGTGGGGATGGATCCAGAGGAGGAGCCAACAATCATTGGGGGGAGCCCCAAAAAGGTGCAGGTTCTGTGGGTTGGGACAGCGACAGTGACCGGTCTGGCTCTGGATGTTGGAGTGAGCCAAGCCGAACCAACACCAGCAGCAGCAGCAACAACAACACCTGGGCAGGGAGTGGAGGATCAAATACTCCAGACCAGAGCACTCTAAACCAAGGTTCGAACTGGGGTGACTCAGTCCACAAGTCCAATCCTAACACCCCAGCCTGGGGTGAGCCAATAAAGAACAACCATGGAAACCAGAACTGGGGTGAGCCAAATTCCAAGCCCTCCAGTGATTGGGGAAAAGGTCCAGAATCCAGCATGTCCAGAGGCAATCAAGGCTCTAACAAACCCACAGGTACTTAGATTTCAAAACGTTAAGTTAGATGGCATTTCACCATTTCCTTGTAAGTCCATATCAATAGTAGTGGCATGTCTTGTGTTGTGACTATCAAGTTACTGTACAGTAGTGTTGTCATTGTATAGTAAGACATTCAAGTCAATCAATAAATTGATTGCACTGTTTAATCAAGTTTATTCTTCCTCCAGGTTGGAGCAGAGAACCTGTTCGCACAGTAGGTCAGAAGGAGGACGTGGCAACAGGTTGGGAAGAGCCTTCCCCAGAGTCCTTGAAGCGGAGGATGGAGATCGATGATGGAACTTCGGCTTGGGGAGACCCTGGTAAAAACTTTATACTGTATCTTTGTTCAATCATAATCTGTGTGTGGGATGAACAATATTAGGTGAAAATCCGCAGATCTCCATCTCAGCTCAGTGCTTTCACTTTTAGCAGTGACATGTTGCTTTAACCTTCTTCCTAGGCAAATGCAATGTTGCATCTGTGAACATGTGGAACAGGAATGGCCAGTCAGACCAAGAGAAGACGGGCCCATCGTCTCAGCACCAGTCCCACCCAGCACAAATCTCAAAACATCCTCCCCAGCCCATGCAGACCTCTGCTCAGGACAAAAGCTGCAGTTCTGGTGAGTTGGAATGTGTGTGCAGTAAAACCTAAGTACACCTAATGTTTTCATGTGGGGAAAAAACCATGATGATGATGATGGTGGTTATTATTATTCTAACACTTGGTCACAATTACTTTCTTTATACTTGAGGCCAACATAGATGTGGTTGGCCAAGTTAAAACAGATCTTGTGGTTTATAGCCTACAGGGATACTTTCAACATTCTTGAATGACAGTGTTTCAGTCGGTTTAGTTCTGCACATTCTCAAACGCACAGTTTAAAATGAACTATTATTCAAAAATTAACTTTTAACTCACTTTAGTTCAATAATGAGATGCACTAAAATGCTAAGACATGAAAATGCTTCAAATGGTACAAGCACGTTAATGATGGCTTTCTCCTGCATTATGTGCACTTTAATCGCCATAGGTGAAATAAGGTCTTCATTTTGAATTACATGAGACCTGGCGCACACGTTCTCAAAAGCATACACCGTTTGCACAGCAGCATGGACAGAAAACCAACATGCACAGCCGTTCTCTCCCTTCTCCGTGCAGTGTTTATGTTTAGGGCTTTTTGTAAAGCAGATGAATCATCCCATTGGAATGCTAAGCGCATCAGGTTTCCTCTTCTCTCATTTTCCCTTTTTTCCCTGCTCCGTTTCTCTGCTCTTCCCAATTCCCGCTGTAGAAACACTGGCTTGTGTTGAATTTGAGAGAAAGAGTGAGGCCATGAGTGGTAGAGGGGGAGTTCTGGTCACTTAGCAATTGGAAGGGTTCCAGTGTATGATGGGAAAACTGAGAAGGGGGGTGTCATTAGTGTTATTCCAGGTTAGAGCAAGTAAAAGAGAGGATATGGTGAACTAGCTGGCCTTTTGTGGAGTTTTATTCTGGTTTTATTTTGTTTCAACATGTTCTGAAAATGACAAACGTTTAGATACAGTTATAAAAGGAGAAAACTCTAAACACTCTAAAAGATTGAATCAAAATGAATACATGTACACACGGGCATGTAAAAACCAAATTTAAACTGGACGTGTTTGATCATATCTAATATGGTTTTTGGTCTGCTATGAAATATTGATATGAGCACACATTAATTACACAGCAATCCATTGTAATTGTAGCTTCCTCTTTGGCTAACATAGTGAACAACAGGTTAGCATTACAGATTGGTGAGTGTCACCTTATGTGTGCCTCTAGCTCTGTGTGCGTCTTTGTGTCATGATGTGTACTTGTGTGTGAGCATGTCCAGTCACATGAGAGACACTGGAACCTGAGGCCAACTCATGATCTGTCCTATTTTTGTGGTAGGTATCCCTGGTATCTCCCTAAACACCTCATGTCGGGAGAAAGTTGCAGGTCTGAATAGTCAGCTGTAAGGAGAGCCTTTTAAAGTCATGCATACATTCACCCGTTTAAAATGGGTCTGTGCACAAATCTACACCACCCACATGAGTTAAAATAAATCTTGTATAAGCAAGTTGTTCCCCATAGACATGAGCAGTGCTTTCTGAAGCTCTGATTCAAGCAAAGTGGTTTATAAGAACTTGAGGCACCATTGTAAATAAGGAAATGTGAGTCGGTATGCAAGATTGTTTGCACGGCCAGGTTGATATGTTACTCTTCACAAGATGCAACCAATGGTCTGATTCACTCTGAAGGAGGAGGGATTTCACAAGTATCCTAATGTGTATATGTTTAACTGATGCCGTTTCCGAAATACTACACGAAGATTACGAAGTCTCGTTGTAATGGGCACAAACATCACTCTTCCCTGCAGGCTGGGGTGAGCCATATCCACAGCAGGAGTCATCAACGTGGGGGGAGCCAGCTCCTGCTCCACCTGTGACTGTGGACAATGGGACGTCTGCCTGGGGAAAGCCAATAGTCAGCAGCTCCAACTGGGATGAACGCAATCGGGATAGCAGAGATGGATGGAGCAGCCAGCAAAAGTCCGGTAGGAGTAAACTTGGAATAAACCTGAATACTGCTCCTGAAATGTGTATTCAAAACAATGAGTCATGACAAGTAGCAGATGCATTTTCTATTGACATTTATTATTATTTTCTCCCTACTTCCTTGATAGGTAAAGGCCCCAAGTCTATGGAGACATGGTGCGGTGATGAGAGCTCCATGGGCAACAGCTGGGACCAGGAAGAAGAGGTGGAGATCGGCATGTGGAATAACAGCCAACAGGACAACAGGTCCCATGACCAAAACACCTGGAACTACAAGAATAAAGGCTCGAACAAGGTTTGTTCATTTTCTCTTTGCACAGATCCTCCTTAATGTGAAAACTTCACTCCTCACTTTTACCAAATAACGTTTTGTTAAAGCGTTTCTTAAGCACCTGCAAATCGTCCATTAGCCTACGATGCAGCCAGCAGCGCGTTTGTAACATGCTTTCTGCTGTTTCAGATGAACAAGCCAGTCAACAAACAGGATGAACCCTGGATGAAACCTTTCATCAACCAGTTCAACAGTATGAACTTCTCTGTAAGTTCACTTTTGTCCTCTTCCTGCTTTCAATTATTAATAAATAACAGTAATTTTTAAATTATAGTTAATAAGTAGCCATATTGGCAGAAAACACCTGTTTAAGAATCCACCGTTTATAATAAACATTTTCCTTCCGATCATGTTTTAAAATGTCTAAATCCTAATGAGAGCTCATTTGTTTTGCTGTTTCTATCATCCTCCACGCAGAGAGACTCTCTTGACGACTCCATGAAGACGGGATCAGGGATGGTGCAGGACAAGCGTATGGATATGGGCAGCATGGGAGACTTCAGCGGCGTAATGGGGAAGAACCCAGCTCGGCATCAGCTCCACAAGGACTCTGCCATGGATCGCAGCCCTTACTATGACAAGGTATGCAGAAAGGTCATTGTACTGGGTATATCACAGGTATGTTCCAGCAAACATAAAGAAGGAATGTGTAATGGTGTACAAGCTGGGTAGCGTTTCCTCGGCCCTGTTGTGCCCCTCAGTGGTTGTTCTCACACACTGCATCTGACGTGCGTTTCGTTTGACACTTGCTGGATGCTTGCTGGATGTGGCGTTTACCGGTGAGAGAAACAAATGAAGTATGCACACGCTCAATTCCAAAGAAATTTGAATTGATCAGAAATGATTTGTTTACTTTTAGTCATGTGCAAAGCTGCAGTGGGTTGGTTCAGCTTGGCTTTGCTGCTTTGTTTGGCTTTTCACCCCTCCCCTCCTGCTGCAATTTATTATTTTCCTAAATGGCTCTCTTCTATTGCTTACTTATCTATGTTGTTTAGTCTTTGACATCTGTTCCTTTCTCTGTCCTCTGACTTTTTCTTCTTCCCCTCTTTCCCTACAACTCTTCTGCAAAATGAACTAAACTTTTCTCCTTCCTTCTCTGCTCATATCTGGCTGGTGTGGCCGATGTGCTTCCTGTCCCTCTGTGCTTGCTGTCCATCTGCTGTGCACCTGGCCTTGCTTCTGCAGCTGTCTGTTCCGTCCTCTGCTTATGATAATCCAGCTTCCGATGAGCTCTCCTCCAATCAAAGTATGAGCTTTTCCCCTTCCAATTCTGCTCAGCCTATGCCCTGTCTCAACTCTGGGCCAACTCCTGACCACTCTAGTTCTGGGGCTGCTCAGCAGGTGAGTGTGGAAGGATGAAGAGGACTTTGGAAAATGGAGCCTGTGCCTATGTTGATATTAAAATGAAAATAACAACTTTGTGCTTACCCTGACAAACAGAAGATCGTCTGCTGGGATTTTCTGTTTAGTTTGATTCTTGCACATTGTCTGATCATTACGCTGTTTGTCTTCTCTGGCTAGAATGTAAACCCTATGTTGGGTGGCAGCAGCGTAGCACAGGGCCGAGGCGGCCCCCAGTCCCAGGTCCCTCCTCAACCCAGCCTTCGTAACCAAGTGCCTCCACCCATCCTGCCCTCTCAGGTATTGCATACATGCAAACACACACTGCACAAAGCTAATTTTATGTTCTCTACCAATGACTGTTTTACCAATCTGTTTTTAATCCCATCAGTTGTCATGTTGATCATTCTCCAGCTCAGACTGGGCCTTTTTAGACACATAAATGAATGCATACTTACTCAATCTAACAACTATGCTATAAAGAAACTTAAGTCATCAGTTCATCATGTCATGATTTAAAACAGAAACGTATTCCTAGGTAACGACTGGAAACTTGCATATATCCTAAATATTATTTCCCTCTTCTGTTATCTGTGACTTATATTAAACATGAGAGCAGAAAAAAACCTGAATGGCAAATTCAAACCAATCTCACTTGTGTTTAGGTCCCTCCATCCATGTTGAAGTACCCAGGAGGTAACGGAGGTCTGAATCCTCTGTTTGGCCCTCAGCAGGTGGCTGTGCTCAACCAACTCTCCCAGCTGTCGCAGCTCAGCCAGCTAAGCCAGTTACAGGTAGAGCAACAGAAACATACACGTGAACCCACATAAATGTTATCGTTTTCTGCTGCGAGTTTTAGGTTCCTATTCTCTGACACTTTATTTGTAAGGCTCAAAGTTTTGGAGACAAATGTTTATTCTCTGAACTGAGACGCAGTGTGGCTTTTATTTAGACTTTTGTTGTGTGTATCTGCAGCGTCTCCTCCAGCAGCAGCAGCAACAGAAGCTTCAGAGCCAGAGAGCCATGCCCGTGGGACGACAGCCTGAACAGGTGTGTGTGTTTGTGTGGGTTCCCTGTGGGGTTTCCTTCCTGTATGACCTTTCTAACGTTCCACTTTCTGTCCACAGACACGTCCCATCGGTTCTTCACCATCAATGATGCAGCCTCCACGGCACCTGGACCCCTCCCTTATGAAACAGGCCCCACCCCACAAGCTGTATATGGATAACTACTTGTCCCACAATACCCCCGATATGCAGAAGGATGCTGCCACTCTTGGATCCTTCAGCAACTTCCCTTTAAGTAAGTTTGCTTCTATCAAATGTTCTCTCAAATGTGAATTATTTTACATTTACGTCATGGAAAAAATACTATAAATTTTTAAGTTTAGTTTTGTCATGTTGTGCTGGAGGTTCTCCTTTATGATCCGTCTTCCTTGCTCCTTCTCCCATAGGCTTGAACTCTAACCTGAATGTATCCCTGGACATGGGTGTTGGAGGTGGTGGTAGCGGCAGTGGTGGTGGTGGAGCTATGGGTTACAAAGAGCCACCCCAATCCAGACTGAAGAAACTTTGGGCTACAGACCCTCTGGAGCAGAACAGCAAACCTGGTACGGAACATCCTGCTTGTGACCACGCTATCAAACAGATCTGTTGGTGCCACCACGGCCCTGTGATTGTGTCCTAACGTCTGTCTGTGTGTCCCACAGGTGCTATGTCGTCTGGGCTGCGTTTGGAGGACTCTCCCTTCTATGACTTCCTGTCTCCTGGCCCATCTCCCCTGAGTCCTCCCAGCCAATCAATAGGCTCTGTGGGTGATAGCTGGCCGCCCCGTGCCAACTCCCCGCCAACCCATGGAAACACTGTCGCCTGGCCCCCAGGTACGTCTGCCTTCACAAACAGAACCTCTTGAAAAATCTGTGCTTTGAAAAGGCTAATTTCTGTACCCGCATGTTTTTGCAGAGTTCCGGCCCGGGGAGCCTTGGAAAGGTTACCCCAACATTGACCCTGAGACTGACCCCTACGTTACCCCCGGTAGTGTCATCAACAACCTCTCCATCAACACCGTCCGTGACACAGACCACCTCAGGGACAGGAACAACGGTAGGTCGCACACCCACAGCTGAAAATGAGTACAGACTAGGGTTGAGTTTTGAAGGCTGGTTCTGTTTTTGGCGATAATCTTTAGAAATCATTTTAGAAGTGCGAGTCTGATTTTGAGCTGTTTGAGTGAAATGGCAGCACCTGGCATGATTTAGCCATGATTAGTTTTCTAGAGAAGCTGGAGATGACATTACTTGAGAGACCAGTTAGTTAGAACTGTGGCGTTTCTGCTTTCTGAACAAACAAATAATGATTATAGAACTTTTTCTTTTCTTTGATGTCATTTTTAATTGTGGTCATGTAAAAATTAAGCCCCGCCCTTCTCTCATTCTCAGGGCCATCCTCATCACTGAACACCACGATGCCTTCTAATAGTGCCTGGTCATCCATTCGTGCCTCCAGCCACAGCAGTTCCCTCACCAGTACAGCACAAAGCACTTCAGGTATGCATTATGGGGGTGTTTCGGCCATTTTGGTCTCGGGCCAAAACATCTTTAAGGTTTTCAGATAAGAGAAGAAATGTTAAAATGTGCATTATTGTGATTTTTTTATTTCTCCCCTCCTTGCAGCCAGATCCAGTGAGTCAAAGTGGTCTCCCGGTAGCGGTTCTGTGTCCAACTCCTCCTTAGCCCATGAGCTGTGGAAGGTCCCCCTGCCTAACAAGGCGCTGTCTGTGGCAGCCCCCTCCAGACCACCACCTGGCCTCACCAGCCAGAAGCCCAGCCCCGCCTCTTCTGGCTGGGATGGCTCTACCCTGAGGTTGGGGGGGTGGGGCTCCTCTGAGTCTAGATACACACCTGGTGAGAGCACAGTGAGATTGGTTTGTGCTACGGCGCTACCGGTAGTACCATTCACGTCAGTTTAACTGGGAGCACTGTGAAAATGCTTGCTAATGGTGTTTTCTGTGTATTGGCAGGTTCCAGTTGGGGTGACAGCAGCAGCGGCAGTAGCTCAGGGAGAACCCAATGGCTTGTTCTGAAAAATCTCACACCTCAGGTAATCAACGCATTGGTGCGATTGGACCATTTGATCTGTTTTTCACTCACTGGAATCGGAAACTTCCTTGTGCATGATAATTAACAGCAGCACTTGTGTTTGTGTGCGTCTCACAGATCGACGGCTCTACCCTGAGGACTCTGTGCATGCAGCATGGCCCTCTGATCACATTCCACCTCAACCTGCCACACGGCAACGCTGTTGTATGCTATAGCTCCAAGGATGAGGCCGCTAAGGCCCAGAAGAGCCTGCACATGTAAGTATACAAGATGACACAAATGCATGCCGTCTTCATTTGCTGTGTCATTGTCACAGATATAATCAACTGTCTTGTTCAATATTTTAATCACCTGTGTTCTTAAGAGTTCCTCAACTCAAGGTTAAACAACTTGGTTCTAATGAAACCCACTTTCTGGGGTGTCCTCTGATTTCTCTGTGGGGACTGTGTGTGTGTGTGTGTGTGAATATACAGATTGTAGATTGCAGCACAAAAATCACCAACACCCTTTTGCCTGTTTTCTCTATGCAGGTGTGTTTTGGGGAACACTACTATTCTGGCTGAGTTTGCCAGCGAGGAGGAAATCAACCGTTTCTTTGCACAAGGGCAGTCACTGGCCACTCCCTCCTCTGGCTGGCAGGCCATCGGCTCCTCTCAGAGCAGAATGGATCAGTCTCACCCCTTTCCCAGCCGGGCTTCTGAACCAAACCAGTGGAACAGCAGCGACCTCCACAGCTCCTCCCTCTGGGGCAGACCCAACTATTCCAGTAGCCTGTGGGGGAGCCCCAGTGGCACAGAGGCCGGGGGGATCAGCAGCCCTTCTCCAATCGGCTCCTTTCTCCCAGTGGATCATCTGACAGGGGGCGGGGACTCCATGTGACCCCGCCTGCAAATCATACAGGCTGGGGGGAAGGTTCAGTAGAGAATTATCAATAATCAGCAGAAGAAAATGGGAAAAAAAATAAGTAGTTAAAAACGCAATGGCACTAGTTGGACTCTTTCTCACTTACAAGATATTCAACAAAACGGGGTCTCCCCTGTGGAAGACAAGTTACGTTTCTCTCTGCACATATGTCCACTTTGTTTTAGCCCAAAAACATATCAGTCGGAATACTTGAATCATGCAGGCCAATTCTATAATGTGAACGGATGGATATTTGCTTCCAGGTAGTGCTCTTTCAGACCGAAAAAAGCTTCAATCGAGCTCATTATTATTATTATATATATATTTTTTGTTTCCTTCGTCATGTTTATTTGAATTCTAATTCTTTTTATTTTTAAAGTTTTTGTTTTGTTTTGGGTTTTTTTTTTTTTTTTGCATTTGTTTGCTGACAATGTTGGAGTATGAGCTTTTTTAACTTTGCACTGAATGTGGTTTTTTTCTCAGTATATATAATCTGCAATATAGAGGGAGCAGCCAGTTTTTTCCAGTGTAGCTGTTTACTCATTGAGGTCCTTACCGTATGTGTGTATGCCCGTGTGTGTGTGTGGAAGTGATGCGAGTGTGAATGAGAATGTGTTTGTGTGCTCCTCTCTGCCTTGGCACGCCTACCTTACTGCGTTGTCGTGGAGTTTAAGATCAACAGATAGTTGAATAAGAATTAAAGCTGACTTAGGAGGATTATCTGGTGATAGTAAAAGTGACATTAAAAAGTATTGCACCAATATTGTTTTAAAACTAAAGAACGTTGAGCTCTGCAGTGCAAAGAACTGTAGCCGCAGCTGGGACTAGCAAGCCCCGCACACCCCAGTATACGGGGGCGGGACGATCTAGCAAGCCTCTCCGCTTGCCCCCTAATGGGCAGCGCGGGGGGGAACAGCACTTTCAGAATAGGCTTTCAATGTTTTGGAGGTGCCACACTGCAACCTCTTGTTTACAAGACTTAGGAGGCGGAACGTGTGTTCATTCTTCATTTTATTAAAGAGAAGATGGAATAAAACAAAAAAAGCACAAAAAAATTTAAAAAAAATTAAAAAACAAAAAAAAAGTATATAAAAAAAAGTAAACTCTTACTGAGGATGAAGACGATGCTTTGTAACTCTGGGAATTCGGATCAGTGTTTTGGCCATGGCGTTGGTTATTTGAACTATTCCTCTTTGTCTGCTAAATAACCAGCAATGGTTCTCAGGAAATCAAGCCAGTTTTCCCCCCTTGTAGTTGAATAAAAAAAAACTACTACTCCTTGTAGGAAAGGAAAATCCAACTTCTAGCACTGAAAACTATGTATAGGTCTGTACTTTTTTGTTTCTCTGCCAAATAACTGCTTTAAGCTGGAGAAGCTCAACACACTGCTTTCAATATGCTGTCTTTTTGGGGCGGGGTGGGTTGTGGTGGGGGACGGGGGGGGGGGGGGTCGGATGACGGGCTGTAGAAATCCCAACGCTCCCACTCTCCTCGTCTTCCTCCACTCACTGATGTAAAAATCAAAAGTAGGGAGTGTTTATCGTGTGTGTGTGTGTGTGTGCGCGCGTGTGGAAAATGTCTCGTCAGACTTATAAACCAAGAGAAAGGCGAATCCGTATCTATGCATACTGTAGCCTCTCATATGGCCTACTGAGAGGCGTGTTTTGGGGTTTTTTTTCTTCTCCCTTTGTTTCACAAAATGTTTTAAATGTTTCATTAAGTACAACGAAACGCGAAATTACTCGCTTTCTTTTTTTTTTTAATCACTCTCATTGCCACAAATGGTGTTTTGAAGAAAAAAGAAAAAAAGGAAAGAAGAAAAACTTTAAAAATCTTTTTGGTTGAATATTTTAACAGTGCAAAAGTCGTCCACATTTCATTGCCTTGATCCTAATTGTGTCCGAAGATGCAACAAGTCAAGTGGCTTCTACCTGTTTACAAATAGAATATGATTGTATTGTTGTACTGTTTTTTTTCCCTTTTGGGGAAGGGGGGTACTCATCTGATGTTCCCGACCCGATGAATCGCGTGTGTTAGTGTGTGTTTGGCAGATGTGCGCGCTCTGGTGCTGGAGGGTAAGGGGTCGGGTTGTGGGAGGGAGCGTGAGTCGTGGTTGTGCATGAGAACAGCTGGATGTAAATCCACCAGTGGTGTTCGTCGACAAAAATACTCATGTGAATAACAGGTTAGCTTGTCTACTTGTCCAGTGATTGTTTAGTTACCACGATGCACAATTTGTCGCGGAGTCAGCATTAGCAAAGCCATGGACCTTAATTTCCTTTTCATCATGTTATTATTTTGTGTGTGTGTGTTTCTCCCCTCTCTGATATAGGTTTTTATTTCATTTGTATTAGAAACAGTGACTTTAGTTGTGTTTTTAAGTTTAGCCGTGAATATTTAACAACTTCAGAGCATATGTAGTGAGACAGAACCTTAAGTATTAGCCAGACTTGACAGTGATGTGTGCCAGTATTGAACTGCTCTCTACCAAATAATTCAATCATACAAAGGATTAGTTTACTTAATTCCAGCTCTCTTTGCTTAAACTATATCTATCTTACTTATGTTTGTTTTCGTCTTGTTTAACAAATGTTATCAAGTGGAACATCTGAACCGTGTTTGTCATTTGTTTTGGAGTTAACTTAATTTGACACGTTGAATTGAGGAGCCTTGGATTTTGCACTTGTGTGGATTAGAGAGAGAACGGAACCAAGATGAGCGGTCAGACCGAGGACTGGGGTTTAGTCTGCGTTCTCAAATCTGACTGAGAGAGAAGGTGCATCTGTGAGAGTATTGTGACAGGGTCGTGTGTGTGTGCGTGCGCGCGTGTGTGTTGTAATAGGAGAAAATGGTGCTTTGTTGGTCCCAGTAAGCGGGGCAAGAAAAGGTTTACTCTAGGTTTACTTCTCCTTGTTCATGGGGCGGGCCGGTCAGAGCGGCGGTCTTGCAACGCCACCTGACCTGAGCCAGAATGTAGCTGAAAACGGTTTTAAAAAATTATCTCGGCCCGTTTCAGGTGACCCCCGGTCAGCCTCGAACATGGAACTGCACAAAAAATTCCACCTTTTCATTTTAAAATTCAGATTATAGTATTCAGCTACTCTTCTGACCAAACCTGGTTGTCATGGTGATCATTTGTGGCTCTTGCAGTTGAGATGCTTATTGAGCTTGACTGAAATGAGGCAAGGCTTCTCGTTGGCCCGTCGCGTCTCAGGCAAGGGGATGTGACTCGTGATCGGGTGGTTCTTCCTGGTTTTTCAGGGACACAGGGTTGTACAGGCTCGTTTGCTAGTGCTCTCCCTCCAACTCCTGAACCACAGGACAAGAAACGCAAAACTGACCGGAGGTCTGGGGCAAGTGAACTAAATAATTCATAGTCCCTTTTCAATTTAGTTGAGATGACTTCATTCATTCTGGTTTTGGCACTGCTTCTCTCCCCACGCTGATCTGGGAGCAGTTTTTCCCCTTTATTACGTGCTTCAGCAGGACTAAAACTGTCCCCCGATCAGCAGCCGGGGAGGCGGCGTTGCTGTGCTGTCAGAGAAGGGACAGGCAATGTCTGTAAAACGCCTCATTCGTGTTGTTACTGTTTTGGTTCTCAGTTTAATCTCGCCCTGTGTTTGTCCAATCTGCTGTTGTGTGAAGATTCAGAAATCCAGTCTCATACTGTGTGTGTGTGTGTGTGCGCGCGTGCGCGAGTTTGAACACATTATCATGCCAAATTAAACGGGGAGGGAGGGTGTGAGGGAAGGAAAGGGATAGATTTTTTTTTTCTTTCCAGTTGTGTATGTGTATTTAAAAAGCTGGACAATGTTAAATGCTTGAAGAAAAAAAAATGTAATTTGCAAAAGGATGATGTGAGGAAAACCACCATGAGCAATGTACAATCCCCAGGGCTGCCAAGCAGCTTCTCGACCGGGCCAGAAAGGGGAAAGTAAAGGAAGAGTAGGAGAGGAGGGAAGCTGGCTGGTGATACTCAACTACATTTTAATATTTAAAATAATAATGTGACTTTGTTTTTCTCTTGACTTAACTATCCTGTGAGCAAATGCTATATCCTAAAACACACCCAACGGCTTCTACTGTCGATCAAAAAGCGCAAAGGCTATTTTTTTGACACAAAAGGAAAAAAAAACCACAAAAACAAAACAAAAGGAAAAAAAAGTTACAAAAACTGTGAGAATCTGCTGTCGTTTTTTTTGTCATTTACATTTAGTATGAACACACAAACAAACCCTGAAAAGCTTTAGTCTAACCAGCACAAAGATGTGGGTGGGTTGGTGGGCGGGTACAGTACAGAGGGGAGGGTGTCGCTCAGAGAGACTATGCAGTGGAGTGTTAAACCCAGGCTTCCATGTCCACCTTGGGTTTTTTGCTTTCTTTAAATAAAAATAAAAAAAATCCCAAAAAATGTTAAACACAATTTAGAGAAGGGTTTCCCAGTAATATTCCTCAAACATGTTGTGCCATCATTGAATTGTACTACTACTAATAATAACTAAGAAAAAACCTTTGTTACCCAGCAACCGTCGGGCCAGTTGTAGCAGGAGAGGAGGACAGGTTAAGATTTGCAAAATCCACGTCTTTATTTTCACAGCTTGTCTCCTCGATAAACGGGGGGGAGTGAGGCCGGTGAAACTGCAAATTTTACACAACTACAATGTTTTTTATAGAGATTCTATCAATCCACAGTGTGTAGTTGGATCACCTTTAAACCTATTATGCACATTGCTTTGGGAGACTGTTGAAACTATATATTTAAAAAAAAAATCTATATGAGAATATAAACGTACAGTGTCTATAATCAACGAGAGGACAGCTTCCTCTCACAAACATAACAGGAAGTATCTTTTTATTTTCAAACGTCTTCCTCGAGTCATCAAAGGATCTTAAACTTCGGCGGAAACTGCACTTTTTGAAGGACAATCTTTATCTGTATGGGTATAAAAATTGACAAAAACGAAGTCGCCTGATATTATAAGATATAGAAAACCAACTCCAGTGTGCTCTAATGAATGTCTCCTCTGATGTCTGTTTGGTTTCATTTAATCTTTTTATTCTCCTTTGTTGCTCAGTTTGTTCTGTATTTTTTCCTCTTTATTTTCTTTCAGGATTCTAGTGCTCTTAAAAGAATCTGTACTAAGGTGTAGAGTAGTAGGTAGTAGGTCTTCTGTTGGCTGTACTCGTATACTGATTACTGTTTGTAACCCTCTGGCTCCTGCAGCCAGCATACGAAGCTGTATAACTTGGGTACAACCCTCAATAAAAGACTAACAATGAGTTAGTAGTTGCTGCCTCGTCTCTTTATTTCTCTTATTTGTAAAATGGCAAGATGTGACATCCAGAGGTGGCATTTCTTTTCAAACTACAACTTTGAGTATATATATATATATATGCTACTTGTACTCCTACTTTTTAACACACATCCTTAAATCTAATTTGTAGATTCCATTTTGTAAAGTATCACCATTTTTCCAACTTTAAATGTTGCGGTGAGTCTCAGTAAATCAGTTCTTTCACTACTTGGACCTCTAACCTTTAACTGTAGGTTCTCCGATCGCACACTACACTACATAGGCTGGTCAAAACTTGTTAGAGGACCCCAGCTACACCTGACACAGACTCAAAATAAAAGCAACTTGATGTTTGAATGACTCCATTTGTTTAATCTGAGAACAATGTGGTTTAGCTCAACACGCCGGCAACCACATCAGAATGATTCTGCGAATGTCACCGAACAGCTGTAACACAGAAATATACATCTTGTGTCTTTATTGATCTATTCTTTAGAAATGATAAATCAGAGCCACAGGGTGGAGCTGGAAGAAGAAAAAAAAAACAAATGTTTATTCTCCAAGCTCAGCATGTTAATTTAAATACAGTCAACACAAGACACAGTAGCTGACGCCAACAACGTCGTTCGTAATGGACAGAAGTGCTGACAGGGAGGAGGTGGGAAATGGTTTGGTGCCTCTCTGCTCCACAAGTACTTCCTGGGGAACTTCACTCTGGTCAATCTCTGAAAAGGAGAACTGCGAATGATTTATCAGGAACGATGCACACGCCATCACAGTGCACATGTGATGTGAGAGACTCACCTCTGTAGTGAGCTATAAACATTATTCATAAACGTCCTTCTTGTCTGCGATGTACTGTACAATCTCCTCGGGGGTCATCAACTTCTCTGCTTCTGCGTCTGGGATCTCAAAGCCTGCAGCGGAAAGACAAACAAAAAGAAGAGATCCTCTCATTTTCTGTTCACCAACACGTCCGACAGCAGCTGGAAAGTAAAGACTGTATGTTCTGTGAATCACATAGCTTCTCTCTCCTGTGTTCAGAGTCTCAATTCTTGCTCCCTAGCTCCTTTTTCACTAGCCCATATCAGACATGCATGTCAGAATGAGCACGAATAAGGAACATTGTTGATGAAGTCAACAATGTTATATCTTATGACTAATTTTATCTAGTGTGGCTGAAATTTTCCTTTGTCAGAAAACAAACCAGATACAGAAGAACCTGAAATAAGACTTCTTATAATTAGGTAAATTTTTAATAACAATGACTCCATCCATTGTAGTGAAGGGAGAGCTGAGCCAAAAGGCGAGGCTTTCAATTTACCAGTCGATCTACGTTCCTACCCTCACCTATGGCCACAAGCTCTGGGTAGTGACTGAAAGAGCAAGATCGCGGATACGAGCGGCCGAAATTAGTTTTCTTACGCAGGGTGGCTGGACTCTGGTGTTTTTTAAAGCTGTTACTCACCAAACTCATCCTCCATGGCCATGATGATCTCCACCTGGTCCAGGCTGTCCAGACCCAAGTCTTTCATGAAGTGGGAGGATGTCTGCAGCTGTGGAACAGAAAGTCTTCAGTCTTGTAGAACACTCATCAACTTTCCTAAATTATCTGGATTTTTTTTTACAAGTAACAGTAAAACAATCTTATTTATTTAACTAACTTCTCAAATACACTAAAGAGAGAAACAAATCACTGGTAATGCCCATTCAAAGGAGAGTGTGTGCACATTAGCATGCTCTTTGGGAGAACACAACATTTATCAGGTAAAATAAAAGACATTTTTAGCACCGTCAGGTCATCACCAATAAAAAAACATTCTAAATTAAAGGAGATCATTCAAATGTAAAAAAATTATTTCATGTTAGATTCGGTGACTCTAGGTTTATGCTCACCTTCTCTGGGTTGATCTTATCGTAGAGCTTGAGCACGTAAATGACGCGTTCTTTGATGGTCTCTAGGGTGAGTGGGGGCAGGTCTCCATACTGTCTGCACGAGATGCCCACTGAGGAGATCTAAGGATGAGGAAGAAGACAGTGTCAGGAGCAGAGGTGAAATGAACACAGGCACAGTCTGACCACTGTAAACAAGCCATGCTCAAAGACACACATAACCTCAACGATGCAAGGAAGAGACTTCAAGCAACAAATCACAAAATGCTGCTTTGCAATAGTGGCCCCCACCACTATTATCTCTATTGACT
Organism: Microctenopoma stevenorrisi; assembly: GCA_032270685.1. Lineage (NCBI taxonomy): Eukaryota > Metazoa > Chordata > Actinopteri > Anabantiformes > Anabantidae > Microctenopoma > Microctenopoma stevenorrisi. The sequence continues at coordinate 14,156,032 of JAUMTR010000026.1, read as the reverse complement.
GTACAGATTATGGGTTTTGCATTTCACTGTTTTAAGGTGTCAGTGAGTATCCAACACGATCAAGTGGAGGTTTTTTTGTGCGTAAAGTAAGACACATCCAGTGAGGATGCATTTTAGATTTGTACAGCATGTCATCAGACTTCTTCTGATGGTAGGTAGGTTTTATTTTCAATTTAGTTTTTATTTTTAGCTCGTCTATTATGGCTCAATTTAATTACTATATTTAAAAAAACTTTCCTTGCTTTAGATTTTCTTCTGTTTTCTATAATCACCTGCAACTTGACAGCATCATATGGGCTAAATGAAATTAAATCATCAGCAGCAGCACCACTAATTTATCTTGGTTACCAAATTGAAATAACATTATTAACCTAAACCTAATCTAACTTAACATTGTTACAATCCACATGTAAACGGTCTGTGGTGCAACAGCGTGAGACAATTGCTGATAACTAAGATCTATATTACTGGCTGACATCATCTATACAGTGTGCGTGGATCAGGTTAACACGTGCAGGCATGGCACTAGGCTGCAGGTAAGAGAAGAGCACCAACACAAATGTGCATCAATGAATTCACCAACTCTGCTAACATGCTAACGTTAGCTAGCCAACAAGCAAATCATGACACAATATAAGTCCTTCAAATACATAACGTCACAGCGGTTTGTGGGTTTTCATCGCAGAAATCTTTGTTTGAGTTCTAGTAAAAAGAAACTGCTTGCACTCCATCACAAACATTAGCGGACTACTTTAGCCTGACAGTTTTGAAAGACGTCAGTAGGTCACAGCAGCGAACGCTAGGCCACGACGGTTCAATGTTACCGGAGACTCACCCGGCTCTGCCCGAGCCACCGCGTCCTCCGGCTGTCTGCGACAAAGGACAGCGGTCGGTGAACGGCTACTGACGGGACAGCAGCGGCTCTGAGAGCCATGTTTCCGGTGCAAAGCCTCAGAGAAGGCCGGGCGAGCGAGCGGACACACTGCTGCAAAACACGAGCCGCCATGATGGAGAAAAGTTACTGGGGATCCCGGCGTGCAAGGCGAAGAAGAAACGGGGTCAAGGGTATACGCATGCGCAATGGACACGCTGTGTATGAAGATTACATCTTGTGTTTTATTTGTGCAATCTGCAATCTTATTTACTAAATATTCAATCAAAAATATATTTTAAAATTATATTTTTTTATTTGTAGCAGAAAATACGATTGCTGAAGAGCTAAGGATTTAGCCCAGGGAAAACCAATTGATGACAGAAGCATTTTCCGAATTATGCCATGTTTACTTATTTACATAAAATAGGTAAATAATGTAACACTTTGTTAACTGCATTACACTTGAGTGATCACACACAACAAACAACTGAAATATGACGAATATCAAAGAGCTGTTATTTGAATGGCTTGACGAGATCCATCGATTATTTTGACCTCAACTCATAATGTCTGTAGAGCCGCTCAACAGACGCTGGGAGGTTGACAGCGTAGCGGAGAGCAAAAGTAGACAGAATATTCTGATTTTATGATCAAATATCCAACACTGGGATTAATAATTTTGTAAAGGTATTCTGTCATGGAGTTGTCTGAGATACTGTACAACAAAGCGGAGTATATTGAAACGGTAAAATGTTTGATTTGAAGCCGTTGTTAGCTTGCTAGTCGCTTGCTGTTTGGCTAACTGATGGCTAAAGCTGGACGGGCGTTGGGCGTTGGAAATCTGATGTTATTGTCTGTGCTCAGTTTAGATTGCATATAATTCAAAACAAAGCAGAAGCTATACGTGTATTAATAGTCGATCTCGTTTTATTTCAGGCTTCAGGCAACAAAGTGAGCCGACAGTCGGTGCTGTGTGGGAGTCAAAATATCGTCCTAAATGGCAAAGTAAGGAGAAAAGCATGCTATTAGAACATACAGCTTTCTTTGTGGTGAAGCTAGCAACTCTTACTTTCATTAATTTGTTCTAACATAGTTTCATTTGTATGTGTTTTTCAGACTATTGTGATGAATGACTGTATCATCAGAGGAGACCTCGCTAATGTCAGGGTGGGTAGACACTGTGTTGTGAAGAGCCGGAGTGTCATTCGACCACCTTTCAAAAAGTTCAGCAAAGGGTAAAGTTTCAATTGTAACATAGCTGCTTTATAGCAGAAGAAATATTCTACCATCTCTAATTTCTGGTTGCTCACTTTCTCTGCTCTCCCTGCTTCCTTCCAGTGTGGCGTTCTTCCCACTGCACATCGGAGACCATGTCTTCATCGAGGAGGACTGTGTGGTCAATGCGGCGCAGATCGGTTCCTATGTCCACATTGGCAAAAATTGCGTCATAGTGAGTGAAACAGAAGTGCCCATGCAACACAAAGCTAATGAACAGAAAAAGGAAACTATTCTAAAAGGGACACAGACTACATTCATCTTATGTCCTGTATTGGTAGAGATCAGACATTTACACATGTGGTTTTCATTCGGTCAAACCTGTAAATGCGTGACAGTTGTGTTCACACCAGAGCTGGATACACATCACTTACAAATATGAATGTGAACCATTAACACAAAAAGATGAAGCCAACGTTCTGCCGCAGTGAGTTGAGACACAAACAGCTGCAGTGTGTCCTCTTCCCTGTGGTGAAACAGTCACACGGTCATCACATTGAGAGGAACTTAGCAGCAGTTTGTAGCAGTCACAAACCTTTTAGCCCAATTTTCTTTTTTCATTACATGGATAAGTCACACTGTTCTGTTGTTCTGAACAAGACTTGTCCATTGTACCACTGTGTGATAAGTAGACATAAACAGTGAAAGTCTCTTTTCATCTTGTTTAATGTGTGGTGTGCAGGGTCGTCGCTGTGTGCTGAAGGACTGCTGCAAGATATTAGACAACACTGTACTTCCTCCTGAGACGGTGGTGCCGCCTTTCACTGTTTTCTCCGGTTGCCCAGGTCAGCCACATAGTACAAACACGCTCTGAACCTGACCCACATCTGTCATGTGTTTACCTGTGCTTGTTTCTCCCTCTCATTCAGGCCTGTTTTCAGGAGAGCTCCCAGAGTGCACTCAAGACCTGATGATTGATGTAACCAAGAGCTACTATCAGAAGTTTCTGCCCCTCAGCCAGATCTAAGATTTGCCCCGATTCTTTGGCAGCATCCACCCTGTATCCAGCCAGCCGGTCTGCATCTAAAACAGACTGAAATGGACTCAAAGAGCTCATCTTCTATCCATCCTCTGTCTTTCAGGGGCTCATGACTTTCACAGGCCAAAGAAACACAATTGACCCTCTTTGGAGCCCTTAGATGATTCTAGCTTTTGAGTATGAGAAGACTAATAACTAATAGAATCTGATACAGCTGCAGATTGTGATTTTATGTTTACAGCTTCAAGTAACAGTGGCAGTCTTGCGAATCTGGAAATACACTGCACACATAAGGCTCCTGTTTACTACCATGATTTCCCCCCCCCCCCTCCTGATTTCATAATGAAGTAGGTTTGTTAGTCTGTTTCTTCCTGGTCGGCGTGCTGTGGAACAAACTCTATGACTGCTGAATAGCACAGAGATTTAGAGGAGAGAAGTTGTCACTCTGTAGGAGCAGTTGAAGATGAAGAGGTGGAGGACCTTTAAAAGGAAAGAGGGTGAAGGGTGGAGGTGAACCCAGCATATATTTAACATACATGGACCAAAACCATAGCATAAATAGTTGTATAAGGACATTGGCTGGTTGTGCTTTATTTAAATACGCAGTTAATGTGAGCAACACAAAACTACAGTGTAAATAAGTCACTTTACTTTTAACATTTACAAGTCTGTTGCATTCTTATATACTAGCTAGCCTATGTAATTTAAACTTATTTTACATTGGATAGGCCAGAAACTTTATTTGCACCTTATGTTTGAAATAATCAAATCAACTAGTGTTCATTTGAATATGTTGTGGTTACAAGACCCCTCTGCTTCTTTTCTTTCTGTTAGCACACCGTGATAATAACCAGACCCAGCTAATAAACAGCGCAGCAAATAAACACGTTGGAAAACCTGCCCAGTACGAGCTGGACTCGGTCATTGACATTTTGTTTTAAAAAAGTGACCTGCACAGAGACAGTGCTGACGAGCAGTGTTGTTTGAGTGGGAGATAATATAATACACTAACTTTGGTTTCACACTATCCTTGGTGTTGGTAAAGCATAAAAGCAGGAAGACTGCTGCAATCTGAGATGTATTTTGAATAAAAGATCACTCTGCACAAAGCTAAAAAAAATCTGAGCAATAAAACAAAGAACCTCATCACATTTTCTTTTTTAATGAAACATAATCCATTCAATTCAACTCCATGGTTTTATTTCTTTTACAATGTGAACCACATATATCATACCAACAATTAAATGTTAAGTATATAGATTAGCCATTTATTACTTTTTAAACAAATAAGTATCAAGAAACAGCTGATAATAGTGTTGGCTCCAGAGACACATGGCATGAGTCAGCCTTTTGAAACTGGATGAAGGCCTGTGAGTGGCTCAGGGAAAGAAGGGAAAAAAAATGCCCCCTATTCTTAGCAGCGGGGGTCAACACTGCAAGGTTGGACGTTGTGATTAGAAAAACAGCACAATCCTTCGCCTTTAGAAACTTTTGTTATTTCCCCTGTGAGGAGATGCTTCACATCTTCCCTTTGACCGGACGTTCTGCCATGCAACACCGGGAAGTGCTAGCTACTCATTTTGTAGCTAAAACACACCATCTGGTTTCAGTCAGGAATGTTACCAATGCCGATGTGGAGTGTTGGATGCAAAACAGCAAAGTGTCTGAAGAAAGAAAACAACTAAAATATTCTAAATGCATTCCTGTGCCCTAACGGGATGTATTGTCAGGTCAGTCAGATTTATTCCATGTCCTCCGTTGGCCTCAAGCACTGTAAGGTCAAGTCCCACACACTGCAATAGAATCTAAAGGAGATTTTTAGGCCCAAATTTAGGGATTATTTTATCAACCTTCCTTCGCATTTACCAGAGCTTCTCCTTTGATTTTTAATTTTCAGTCTCATTCAGCGGTTTCACTTGTATTCAAGAACAAACTCCTCAACAGAAAGGTCTTTCTTTTGACAGAAATCTCAATCTGGCTCTTTTCTTACATTGGTCATTCAGCAATCATGTATGAATTGCTGGCCAACCTATATGCACAAAAAAAAAAAGGAAATCTGTGACCAAATGTAACAGAAGTTAAAACCGGCATGCTTTACACAACTGAAGAAAACCCATTTTCCAGGTCATAATGGTTAAGAGGTGAAGGGAAGTGAACATGTTGACAAGAACAAGGACCGAGAAGGAAACACTGACATCTTCCAAGTCATCTATAGCGGGTAGGAATCGGACTGAACACCCCAGTCAGCTCACATACAACTTACTGTATTACTACTATGATGGCAGGGCACCAATGATAATATGTATAATTGGTTTTATAGCAACACAAGAGGGTTTATTATTCATATGCTAAATGAAAGCATATTCCAACAACTGAGTTTATTATGGCCTCAAATAAGCTTAGATCTAACACCAATAATATTTCATTAACACCCTAAAATAAGCCCCAAATCAGTACAGTACCAGTTCATATTATTTTACAAATATGCCAAATATACCCACTTTGTGACTTGTGACATCACTGTCTCCTACTCTGCCCCCTGATGAATGGAAGGCAACAACAAATGAAACAAGACCTCAGCTGATTCATCTTGTACCAAGGGGAAACAAAAATTCAAACCCATCCACGTCTTATTAATGCACACATCCCTTATTCAAAAGGCAGCGCCCCCCCCCCCCCAACAACCAACCCAGCACTCCCACAATCCAGTGTGCCTTTGCTGGCATGTTTGTTGGGGCTGAGAAACGCTACCTTTGTAAGATTTACGTTTTGTGACGTGATTTATGCTTCGTCTTTAACAGCAACGCATCTTCTAATGATTTAAATCATTTGTCGGACAGGGAAGGATTCCAAATCTCAGAATACAAGTAGAGCACACACGCTAAAACAGTCCACAAGTGACCGCACGCGACCGCGTTGGAACCATAGGTGTGCGAAAGCTTTCACTTCCATTTCCAGTAAGTAACGTTAGGACTTGTTTAGGGCTGGACAAAGCTACAACTGGGATACAATGGAAGAGCTGATTTGTTTGCATGAGTTTGAGGTGAAAGCTAAGTGCAAAAAATCCTTATTGCAACTCATCAATAATCACACGATCACATAAAACAGCAGCTGCTTTCGTAATAGGACTGGGGTAAAGGGAGAGAGGGCATCGCAGTCAGAAAATGGGCTGTCTGAGAAGCTGTATACACAAAAAGAAAAATATCATTTCCTTTCCATTATCCTGAACAACAACAAAAAAACATTGTAGAGAAGAAGATAAAATTAACTTGGCTATCACTGCTGCAAACAGTGGCAACAAACCTAGGATCTTAACACTTGAGGTTGTAGAATTAAGAACAAAAGGGGCAACAGGCTGAACTAAATAAAGCCACTTTTGAAACAGAGTTAGAGAGTAAGGTCTAAATATCCAAACATCAATAGCCTGCTATTGGTAGTGACATGCCACCGGCCGAGTAGCCGGAGCTGGGTACAAACAGCCAGTGGCGCAGGATGTAGCTGCAGATGTGTCCTACTGGGTGATTGAGCTCCACCACTGACAATGATGGAGTATTAGAAGAAAAACAAAATAGGTGCGTCGTTTGACGCAGTGCTGAGTCTCTGATAAGAGCTGGGTCCAACATTTGGCGAGCAACTCGATTCACTGAGTGAGGTGATTTGATCATAGTCCTCACTTCCTTATTAAGGTGATGAGTGAGGATGGAGGTGGTTATGGGAGGGCAGGGCAGAAATGTTTCAAGGATCAAGTGGCTTTTACTTGTAAAGCAGCAGAATGCGTTTTCACCCCTTTGAGAACTGTTTGCATCCCAGAATAAGTTTGTGATTTCCTTCAGCGGCTCCTTTCCAGGGCAGCGGCGTCTGAAGAGTGCGTGATGTCGTCCAGACCTCACCGTCTTTCACGCCCCCTCTCACACATGCAAAGTGTTCTGATTGCAGGTCGGTGATTTGTAGTAATAGTGTCAGTAAAGATGACGAGGGGGAAAAAAATGTCCAACATGGTATTAGACTGAACTCGTCTTCAGTCTTGGTTTTCGTTTTCAGCCCGTTTTCCTTTTTGCACAGCAACGCATCCAAACATCGGTCTACCCATCCTGCACATCTGTCCTACGTATGCCCATCAATTACCCTCACTTTGGCCTTGGCTTTGAAGGCGTCCCCACCCCCCCACACCCTCACACATATAGGCAGGCATCAGATCAGATCATCCTGTTGCGTTTGTGTGTAGGGGAGTCTGTGATGACATCACTACACTGGGTGGAGTTTCGTTTCCTGGTTCCCCCTCCTCCAGCAGAGGCAGACCCAGTAGAGTCCAGATGCAGTGCCATCTCCTCTGAGATGAAAGTGTTCAGGTCGACGTCTTGGAGCCCATTGCGCCTGCTGCGGCACACCGTCCCAGAGCCAGAGGAACCACCTCCACCGGTACCACCTCCGTTACTGCTGCTCCCGCTCACGTGTGTGGGAGAACCTGGAGCACCGGAGCGCACGCTGATACTTGCCATTGCTCCACTCAGACCTTGAGGAAGTAGGAGAATAGAGAGAAGAAAGCAGCAATTATTAACAACGTATTGCTACACAACACATAGTTTGGTAGCAGAAGCAGTGATGTATATACACTAATTAAAAATAGGGCATACTACCCATTTATCTTTTGGAAAAGCTTTGTGCAGGTTCTACACTTCATTCTGCATTTACTGGGTTGAATTATTGTTTAATGTAAGGATATGTTGGGTCTTTGGAAGGTGAACAGTGAACTGAAACACAGCCCAGAAAGCACATTAGGCATCCATCAATCTAAAATGAAACATATTTTGTCACAGCTACTGAGGGCTACATCATTTGAGTGTCCGTTTCTCTCTCCATTTTTGGATTTCAGATTCAATTAAAGCCTTTCAGAAAGGCATTACTACGATATTTGCCACCAAATACCATTCGAACCACTATGTTACTATGGCAGAAGTAGATTAGTTAGTGCCAAAACTTAGGCTGAACAAAACTACTCCCCACAGCAATCAACGCACTAATGCAGTAAGATTTCTGTTGGCACCAGTGCCTGAGACTTGACTAGCAGCGTACGTGTGTTACATCAATAAACACACACTTTTGTGAAAATCTAAATTCATGTATTGGTCCCAAGTGACATAAACATCACTTGTGAAATACAAAAGGGAAACTGACAACTGAGAAATCTACTGACAGATACTCTGTAGCCTTAGGCACCAAACGTCTTAACGCCATCCACTCTAACCTCAACTACACAGATAAACATATACATGTATTATTGTTATTATACAGTAAATACTAATTTACACTAAAAATAAAAGAGAAACAAAAACATACCCGTATTACAAATAAAAACAGAAGCATTTTTTTTCTCATTCAGCAAAGTGAGACTCTTTTCCCCACTGGCCAGGATTTAGACACATATGAACAACATGTCCTTATCTCAGTGCCACATGTGGCAGTGAATGATGCCTGGGGGACAAGTGTGCTCTCCTACACACTCAAGCACAGAGCTTAAAAGAAATACTGCGTAGCACCTTCAGGTGACAACCAGTGTATCATTTGAGTATTTCTGGGTAAACACTCATTTCTTTGTGAAAGAAGATCTCTCATAATCATTCCACAGAAAACTACTTTACCTTTACTATATTTTTACTTTGCCTTTATCCAAAGCGACATACAGGGAGAAGACACCAGCAATTACCATTCAGAGATACTACAACAAAGCACCCTGATAAGGCCTAACTCGTCAAGACAAAAACATGCATAGGAATTGTTTAGAACCTAACATGCATGTATCAAATGTAAGGAAGCCATATGTCCCACACACACTGGAAACAGTAGGCAAGCATGAGAAGCAATCTTTAAAACCCTTAAAAGTAACACTTTGCTATCCTATAATATGTTGGGTTGTAAGCCAAGCTACTGTGGAAGCTGTGAGCCAGGCTTGCTAACATTACTTACCATGCAGTGCTATGGCCTCCCTGAATGGCTGGAGGTCTGCTTCTACAGATGAGCCAGTCTCCGCTGGAGAATTAGCCCGACTAGGAGCCACCATGGCCAGTCGTGTGTTGGCCCTGCTACTCCTGTGTGGGGGTGCTTTGCCACACAGAAAACTTATAAGATCCTCCCTACGGATAGTCCTCCGACGCTTTTTCACCCAGGCTAACATGTCCTGCAATCAAGCAGAATGGTGACCCATTCTTCAGTTAGCAACAACCACTCGCATTAACACTGATGCATTATATTGACTCTTATGATTATAGAGGTAACAGAGGAACAATACCCACCTTATTACGGCGTTGGTGACCAATTTGTACGCCCCGCTCAAAACTTCTCTGATGGGCCTCGACACTTTCTGTGATGGTGGAAGACAAAATAAAAATAATAAATCACTGTTTGTTGCTTTGGATCCAAGAAATTGTCAGTCGGGTCAGCCATCACATTAACTGACAAAAAATGTTATACACACTATATAATAAAATAAAAAGTCAACTTTTCTCAACCCATATTAAACATATTTATGACCAAAATACTAAAACCTACAGGTCCTGCAACAGACAGATAAAATAAGGCTAATAGTGATAACAACCAGGCTTTTCTCCACTTAAGGGACTGGACTGTCAATATAAACATGTCTACATTTATAAGTACAATGATAACCAGCTATAATCAATAATGATGAACTGAAGGACAAGAACAACTGTAGATGTTGTAGCTGGCAGATCAATAAGTCTTGCAAAAATGCAGCTGTATACGGAAGAAGGGGGTTACCTTTATAGAGGTTTGTAACTGCTGTAGCAGCATTCTGAAATGGCACCCACAATGACAGGCCTTGTTGATGGCATACTCGATCTGTGGAAAGCAAAACAAAAACAACAACATACATTTAGTTTCTATGTTTGATATGTGAAAATAATTTTAAAACATGCGTCCTTGGGATTATCAAGATTAACGTGAGCAAATGATAACAGGAGGATCTGCGGAAACACAGCCTTTTATCTTTATTATAGGGTTCGAGTGATCATTTTCATTCGCCATTTTGTCTTGCTTCTACAATTACAGGGACAGAGTTTGACATAAAAATAACTGTCAGGCAGCGCTAGATGGCCAGCCTGGCAGCAGCTTGTTTAGCAAGAAAGCACCAAACTGCCCTCTCAGCAGTAAAGTTGCAAAGCCATGTCAGACATGCATACCAAACATACATAGACTTAACAAGTCGGACTCTATCTATTCTTACTAGGGTTTGTTTCATGCCATTAGTGCCATGGCAGATTGTTCACGAGCGAATATTTACACAGATGCTGACCAATATTATCCTCGCCATTTTGTGACTTTAACGCTAGCTATGTTTTGCTAAAAAAACTGCTCTGTCGGCAGCAATCCGAGTGTTTTATTCGAGGGGGCGCGTATGTTCTGACAGCTTTTGAAAAGTGTAGACAATCTGAACAGTAAATCGGGTCCAGCATAACAGACCTATAACACTGACCTATACAAAATACTGCCATCTGGGAATGTCGCGTAGCTACGACTGTTGTTAACGTTACCATCGCCATTTTGCAACTAGTTAGCCCGGCTAACGTCACGTTAGCTATCCGCTGCTGTCCAACTTGGTGTCAACACGCTAGCTTTCTCACAAAGACATTAATATTGGCTGTATCTACTGTAATTGTGACAGTCAATTTCGGCGTTACTGTTTAATTATCGAAACACGTGTAACTATAACACCAGAGTCGAGTTCATAACTCATTTTGATTCTGGGTAGCACAAGCTAACTATATTTAGCATTGCAAAATCAGCTGTGAACATTAACTCGTACTGGCTAGCGAGTTTGCTAAGGAGCTGTTAGCATCCTGCCAATACCGTTAGCTAGTCCACGGTAAATTTCGGTAAATATCAGATCGCTCACTATTAGAAACACTGTCCAATACCCGGAATGAGGGGGCAGCGTAGTTATGGGTCGTTAGAGAAATAGAAAGCACTGGTATGAACCTTTGTATAACTGTGCCACGGCAGTGGCGGAGTTCTGGAAAAGATGCCACAGTTTATCTTGGTCGTTGTCGGCCTCCTCCTCGCTCAGCTCCCTCTGCTCCGCTTCGGCCAAACACTGCCGCTCCCATTTTGAGAACCAGTGCTCGGGTCCGTGTTCCTGTATCTCCGAGTCTCCGTCTTCTTTCTTGTCCTCCATTTAATGCACCACTACCTGGTGAAAATTTACTTTTAATCGTTAAAATATGGGTATACTAACACTATATAATGATCGGAAGTGAATAGTGTTTGGATTTTTACTACTTCGCACTATAGTATTGCTTTGCTCCCTATTGCTACCATCTGTGAAGATGAGCTTAGCTAACTATTTTTCCTAGTTGCCGACGTCGGGATTTATATATACAATGCAGACTACCCTGTTATTCGCTTCAGCCTGCCCACCTCTTCGACAATTGGTCAAACGACCACTGCATGGTGGACCTGAGGTCCTATCTCAGAATATTATTGGTTCTCCTATGTGTCCGTCACAACCTTGACACAAAAGAACCTCAGTAAAAAATTACCCTAACTAAAGCTTGCAAGAGAGTACAAGAGGGTTTTGAAGTGCGAAACCTCTTGAAAATTCGTAATTTGTATGGATATTATAATATAGATAAATGTTATTAAAATTTGTGGTGCACATTAGCTGTTTTGCTTTTTTTGTGCTTTTTGCTTTTCTTTTGCTATTTTTTTGCTCTTCTCAAGCTACCTATTATGTGCTTGTTATTTGTTTTGTTGTTTTTCTTAATGTTTAAAATAATGTACAACGAATGACAACTACGAAATAGAGTGAAACAAAGGTGAGTCAGACTTTATAAAAATCTCAGATGCTAGTGTAATGCAAACTCTGGATGCAGTATGGTTTTATTCCACTAGGTGAAGCTATTTACTCCAGAATTGAAGACTAGGTGTCGGTCTGGAATTAGCTAGCTCTGCAGATCAGAATCAGAATTAGACCACTCAGAGAAAATTTTTTATTTTATTATATTACCTATTATTTTTGTATCGTTTTATAATTTATTAAATACTTTCTATGGCTGTGGTTTTGTTATTTGTGTTTACAGGCGATTCGCCTATGAATAACGAATTTGACCAAGTGCTTCAGTGTTAAAAAAAACATTCCCTGAAGCTATTGGAAAATTGCTAATACGCTTCCATTGATAAAAACAATGCATAATTCCATATCGTATAATAGTTCTAAACTTCTTTGGGTACAGATAAAGAATGGGGTTTTCTAAATGGGTGAGGAGAGGGTGTTGTCCAAATTGACATCCATGGACAACACCTCCTACACCCTGCATGAGACTATACAAGCAGTGATTAGCTCATTCAGCAGACTTTTACTGCCACAGATTTGAAAGCAGCGCTACCGCATCAGACTCTACATAGTTCAACATTTGCTTATTTACAGACTGGCCAACTGCTTTAATTTCTGCTATTTTTCACGGACTCAATAACATATTGACCAGCCATAAGTTGAACTTAAGTTACTTTATGTATATATGGTTGTTGTTCTGTTTTTATATGCATTTTATTGATTAATTTTCTTGTTCCTATTTTTTTTTCTTTTCCCAAATAGCTCTGTAACACCAACATTTCTCATTCGTGTGATAATAAGTTATAGGTTTATTCTATAATTAGTTAGCTATTCTAAATCCAGTTTAGTTACATCATGAGGAGATGTATCGTTACAGATCACTTTTTCTGCGCATATTGATGGGGACTGGGAATTAAAATCTAATTCAGAAAAACTTGAAAATTATCAAAAAGGTAGTCTGAAGTGTAATAGATGCTATAAAATAAGAATCTTGACAAGACTACTAACCACCAACTATAAAAAAAAAAAATTGAAATTGTATTATTATGGCGATTCAAGCACATAGTCGCTTAAAATCTATCCATAGGGTGCAACTCCATTAATATAATGATACCAGTACGATAACTAATAGTAATTTTAATGGTAACAATAATTAATGTCAGTTATTTCAGACGCATACGCCTGATCCCCATCATTTGGATGTAAACCTGGACGGGGATGGGCCAGTGTTTGGATCTCCATGCGGATGTGACATTTCAGAGAAGAGCGCGACCGCCATTTTGAGATTTACCTCAGACTCAACACATCACAAACCAAGGGAGGAGCGGGTTGAGAGGCACACAGCTCAGGCTAACGTTGCATGACCGGGCACATCCCTCACAAAAAACAAGAGGTTTGCTAGAAATGCAACGTAGCGCCGTGTTTTGTCGTTTGTGGTTTTAGGCCGGTTGGAATAATTGTTTTATGTCGGGCCGTGGCAACTCTCGTCTCCGCGAACTTCCAAATTAACGTCAGTGCTATTCCGTATTGGAAACTGGTTTGAATGGATAGCTCTTTCCTCCGCTCTCCCCCAGACGGAGGAGCACACGGACTGGGGATATCGCAGGCAAAGTTGTTGAGTGTGTGTCTATAGCAAATGAGCCTTTGTTTTCACTGCTGTTGTACCAATATCATTAGTTGGCTGCCTAGTGTCAGGTAGCTTAACGCTAGCTCTAAACAGAGTAATTGTTCCTCAAGGTGCAGGTCGTGCTGTGTGTTCTCTTACTGCCCACATTTCCCGGGGTAAAGCCGGATTGATTTAGTTAATTTCAACGGGCCTCCCTCCTCGGAGCCAGGTCCATCCATCCCACCCCCAGCCGTCAGCCAGCGACTCGCACCCACCTAAGGCGCCGAGATTGGGCGAATAGCGAGTAAATACGTCCGCGTTTCTCTACCCGCTCCCCCGCCGACCTCCCCTCCTCACTCCCCGGCGCTGACAGCGGACAAGGCCGAGGTCGCAACAGAGCAGGCCCGGCCGCCGAGGCTCGACCTGTCCACCCCACCTCCACATCCTACCACACCTCACCAGCAGTCCAGAACCCGGTTCCCCACCGAGGCGACCCTGGACAAGGTCGAGGGTAACAAAGATAATAGGGAGCACCGCATCATAACCACAACAACAGCTGCCAACATGAACCACCACCACCACCACACGCAGCAGCAGCAACAGAAAGCCGGCGAGCAGCAGCTCAGCGAACCAGAGGACATGGAGATGGAAGGTAAGCACTGGTCCCAAAACGGGGGAACGTACATTTAACATGTTTTGTCATAAATTAGCGACTGCACCAGGAATGTTTTCTTTCTACAAACTGAGCTCACCCTTATGGTAAACATGAAGGCCTGAAGCTAGCTAGAATAGCCGGCTGCATTTTTGCTGATTGTGCGTCCGTTGCAGCATACTAGTGGGGCTGACCTCATTTTGCGTTATAAGCGAATGTTGCTTGCAATATTCTTCTTGTTCTTGTAATATTACAACCATGGCAGGTAAATAAAATAGACGTTTATGTAGAGAGATTATGTATGATATTGTTAGCCACACAGATCATTCATCCCAAACGGTCACAGTAACGCTGCTTTGAATTAAACCGTTAACGTGAAGTCATAAGAGCCACTTTGTCAGATTATCGCCGTGTAGAATCCGCATGTAGTGACTGAAATCCGGGTCCGATGACTGCTGATAACCTAGCATAAATGTTTGTAAACAGTGTGGTCTTGCAATTAGGATGGATCCATCGCTAGGTAAATTAATAATGCTACTTTGACTTTACTGTGAACTTAGAGGTGCTTTGACAGTTACCATTGTGACCGGCGGTCCTTACTCAAGCTAAACTAACAATTAGGTTGCTGCGCATGCTGGTAACGTTAATATATAGCTAGTTAAACGCCGTTGGTTATAAGAGTTACTGCCGTTACGGTTCTCTAAAACACTGCTAGCATCGTGTCTGATGGTTCATACATCAACCGTGGGCCTGTAGACTAACGATATCGCTTAACTGAAGGGTATAATCTGACAGTTTGGCCCTACAAGGTGAAGACCGAATCTTTGATAAGGGTAACGCTTGTTGTCAATACGTTTAGTTAGTACCGGCTAACACTTGGTTTTGTTACTTTGCGTTCACAAGCCGGTATAATGCGATGGACTTTGTACAAGTCAATTAGCTGGTTTTCCCACTTAGTTACATTCATTTTCTAGCTAACATGCTAGTTAGCATATCAGCTAATGCTCACAGAGGGGGTGTGTGGCGTTCCAAAATGGTGGCTTGTATTTTGCAACGTTCGATTTGGCTTTTGCTGGAATGTTAGGCCTTGAATGTTTTCCTCGTGTAATCTAGATTTTTGTTATGTTTGTTTGTAATTCACGTCTACCGGAATATTTTGCACAGTATTGGTATTTACCCCCCTAGCATTTATTGCACCTTGTTAGCTGGTACTAGTGATTCCAGCTAGTGTTTTAGCCTGCCGACTCGATAGCTAAAAAGCTAACGCAGATGCGTCAGTCCTGATTTACAAAATTGACTGAGGTAGCTGTATCAAGTTTAGCTAGCTATCCAAGTAGAGGTTACAATAATAAACTGAATGTAACTCGCGCTTTGCTTTATTTGCCTTTTAGTGCGTATGTTTACGTTTGACGGGGTTTTATGTTAAACGAGTGGCAGTGCTGGCAAGTAACGGTAGTCGCCGCTGCGGTAAGCCAGGCCCGCACAGGGGCAGCGCGGGGATTTGCTGCTTCATTGTATTGAAGACCAAACGGCATGGAGCTCGCCATTTTTAATGATCTGTGTTTTTGTTAGTCCGGTCTGGACTCCGGGCCAGCAGTGTTAGCGTTTTATTCATTGTACACTCGTCCTACCAGATTTTTTTGTTGAGGTTTTACTTATGTTAATTTTGCACTCACTAAATACTTCTCCCCCGCACATCCTCAGCATCACTGCGTCGTTTAGTCTTAGTGGTTTTCATAATGTGTTAACACACATTGTTTGTCATTGAAGAGCAAACGATATATAGCTCATCTCTTGTAATTATTGATATAGAAAAGTGAAAACTACACAAGCCTACATTTACGGTTGTTAGTCATTGCTTTTAATTTTAAATAATATAAGTAACAGGTGCATTTGTTGGACCACTGCACCTTGTAATTGTTGGTTCCCCATTCCTAGTTTCTCTCCCATTGCACTACAGCCCTAAATAGACAGTTAAATGGACACAATAAACCTAACACATCTAATAGCAGCATATAAATAATTTCTTTCATTTCTCTATAATGCAAGACAGCAATGTAAGTAGGATGCAATGCTGTTGCTTCTACACAGTTATTGTCCCCAATGCCTGCCACAGCCTCCTAAAAATTACAAATAACTAATCGCCAGAAATGTAATTGTCATGAAACCCATTATCTCTAAAAGGGCTCGATCAAAGAACACCATTAACATGCTGGTAAGTAACAGTATTTGGAATGGTGTAATATTATTATAATATAGTTTAAATTTGCCTCTTATTTACGTGTCGGCATCCATTCACTGTTAGAAAGTCAAAGAAACAGCACATAGTGGTCTGATCAGTGGAGAATAGTAACTGTTATAATCTGGTTGCTGCAGGTTAAACACATCTGGAATTGTTTCTCTCTGATCAGGATAACAGCGTTTTGCAAGAGTTTTTAATTTGTTGTTGTTGGTTTCTGTCATGAACATAAGATTAGAGCACTTTATTAGCCCTTTCCCCATTAATGCAAAGATGCATTAAATTAATTAATACATTTGTTGTGCAACTATAAGATGTATAAGATGTATTTCTGATGTTATGTCTGGTGAAGGTTATGTTTCAGGGATAGTAATGAATGAGAAACGGATTTCTTTCTGTAGAATATACTCCTAAGCCTTGAGATGCAGCACTGACCCTTTGCAGAGTTGTAAAGATAGACTGACAGTGGGTGGGACAAGAACTTGTTATAGAGTTGACTGACAGACTCCATTAGCAGGATGTAATCCACTTGGGAAAACAAGGTCAGTCTCCTGGAAGACTTGGCCAGTAATGTTACCGAGACGCACACAACTGACACCACTGCATCTGTAAGCTCGGAGGAAGACAAGGATCACAGATACACATGAAATACTGTGTGACAAGCTGACACAGCAACACACTTGGAGACATATGCCTAGTCACGTTTGTGCTGTCTGACTTCTTGAGCATTTAATCAGATTTCACTCACTCATCGAAGTCTGTGCAAAGCTCATCTGATTCTGTCATCAGTATGTTTTGACAGAGAAGCTCTAAGCTGTCTCATTATTCATCTGGTATAATTGTTGTCCTCTTTGCATGTGTGTTTTTGTCTGGGGAATGACTTGCTGCCTAATCCTGTATTGTGTCCATAATTATCCAGCCTGCTGTACTGTTGTATGGTCTTTGTTAAGCACACACTTTCTCTCTGTCCCTCCCTTTTACACACAGACTGGGAAAGAAGTCTTGTCATGCTGTGTTAGCAGGGTATTCCCAGTTTATAAAAGGATATGGGAGGAATCACTATTTGGAAATACATGAGATAAAGATGGACAATAATCATGGGGTTGCTCAAAAAAGGAAATCTAGTCTTTGGTCCTAGAAGTTTGATTCTGGACCAAGTTCTTAACTAGTCTTTGATGTTGTTGTTTGCCTTAAATGATTATTACATTTTTAGTCTGTACTGCCTTCCATGAAAATGTCCTTCATAAATGTCCTAGAGCCAAAGGATCATACTGTATTTGAGATATTTTGCTCTGTGAATAAATATTTCTAGGAATAAAACATTTCCTTATTGGTAAGACTGTAATTAGATTGTCTTTGTTTCAATTCAGTTGAGTTTATTTTTATTTAAGGTTTCCAATACAGAGATTCTTGCCAACTTTTTACACAGTTTCTACTTTGCTGTCCATACAGTCTTATTACAAGGTTTCTCTCTCTGTAAAGCTGGGGACACAGATGACCCTCCAAGAATCCCGGCTAACCCAGTGATCAATGGTAACGTGGCCATGGCAGATGGACACAACAACACAGAGGAGGACATGGAGGATGGTGAGGAGGATGTCCATAAAGTAACAGTTAGAGACATCGTTTTTTGTTTAGAAACTAGTTTCGGGAAGAGAACTTCCCTGATTAGGTTTTTATCTTCTATAGCTCTCAGCTCAATTTTCCTATTTCACATGACATCAGGAAGTGAATATTTTGCTTTGCAAAATATTATTGGTAGAGGGTCAGAAGCCAAGTTTGTTATTAAATGTCTTTTTGTTACCTTTTCTTGCCTTTTGCCACATCTTTCTACAGACACCAGTTGGCGGTCAGAGGCAACTTTCCGTTATGTGGTAGAGCGCTTTAGTCGCCTGAGCGAGTCAGTGCTGAGCCCGTCCTGCTTTGTCCGGAACCTTCCTTGGAAGATTATGGTGATGCCACGCTTTTATCCTGACCGGCCACACCAGAAGAGCGTGGGCTTCTTCCTGCAGTGCAATGCAGAGTCAGACTCCACGTAGGTGTCTTGGTTGGATGGGGTTTTAAATGATGTTTTATATCGACTTTAGGTGCACACAAGCATACAAGATGACATCATTGTTCCATAACATTTTACTCTGAATCAAAATTGTTTTTATTTTCATCTTTCAACAAGTAAGCAGCATTGTTCCTTTAACCATTTAAATGATGGGTTATGGAACTTTTGTGTGCATCCATGTTAATTGCAATACAACCTTTTGTTGTAATTTCCTCTGCACATTGTATGGGAAGTAACACGACCTCCCAGAGTTTGCTGCTTGGACAAACCAAGTTACCAGACAAAAAAGAGCTTTATTAGTCAGAGAGGTGAACACAAACTCAGTGGTCAGTCCAACACAGATTGAGACATCCACGGTAGAGATGTGATAGTAAGCTGGAAGTAAAAAATTGTCCCTTTATCAGTCAGGCCTTTACGATGGAGTGGTCTGACTGAAGCCAAATGGCATTAAAGGGACTTTGCATGCATGAGGAAATCTATTCTCTGGACAAATATTACTTGTAAATATCATCCCAATATTGAATCATAGGGGCAGTAGCATCATGCTGCAGAAGTACTTCTCCCCAGCAGAGACACAGGGACTCAGAATTGGCAGTTGAACTGTCAGCATGACAGTGACTTGAAGCACACAGCCAAGAGTGGGTTTCGGAGTCTCCTCTGACAGAAATATTTAATAAACTGACCAAATTCATGCGTGTAAAGCATCTAGACTCTTGCACAAGAAAACACCAAGCTACTTCAATTTTTGGTAATCTTTTTTTTTTTTTTATAAAATCTGTGCATTTGCAAATGCAAAAAAGTGATCAAAACTGAGCAGCCCAAAAAAAATGTTTAATCATGTGAAGTCTATTAAAAAAATCTATGTTGGGTAATAATAATAAAAAATTATATGAATAATGTAAAAAGTATTAATAATTATCACAACTGAACCTGAACTGATGACAGTGAATGTTTGAGTAAATACAATTAATTGTGCATTTAGATTGAACTTTTGGTTTATGTCAATTTTGTAGTGATTTACATTTATTGAATGTGATGATTTTAAGTCTTTTTTTGTTAATGGTGATCCTGATAATCTGATCTTCTACTCATTTAAGTGTCTTTTTAGTCAGAGGGCAACGCATGCATTTTCACATTCAACGGACTTAATTTGGCTCAGCATCTTACCCGTTTGTTCTTATTGGGTGTGTTATAGAAGCCATAAAGCGTGGTCCAGATGATTCCCTAGCAGGTTTTTGATTTGTTTTCTTAACCTTAATAATAGAACATGTTAAACGTCATCTGAATCACATTAGCAAACATATACAGATGTAGTGCATATGCCCTCAAAGAAAAGCATATGTTCTGAAAAACAAAATGTACATTTCCCCAAATATAAATAGCAACACCCTCATAGTGTTAAGCAAATGTATTTATTCTGTTCTTTCAGGTCATGGTCCTGCCACGCACAGGCCATGCTGAAGATCATTAATTACAAAGATGACGAGAAATCCTTTAGCCGCAGGATCAGTCACCTGTTCTTCCACAAAGAGAATGACTGGGGCTTCTCAAACTTCATGTCCTGGAGTGTAAGTACAGAAATAAACGTTACAGCAAATCGATATTTATAGTGTTGCACAATGGACAAAAACCACCAAGTATAATGTTATATGGATATCTGCATGTTTGCTTTCCATTTATAAAGTTAAAATATCTATTCCTTCAGTATCGCTTATTTCTGGTGTTGCGTTTTAGGATGTGACTGATCCAGAGAGGGGTTTCATTGATGATGACAAAGTCACCTTTGAAGTTTATGTCCAGGCCGATGCCCCACACGGAGTGGCGTATGTAACTATTAGTTTTCTCTGCAGTCTACTGTCTGTCCTGGGATTTCAACAGTAGTTGCAGGCTGCATTTTCTCTGTTCAGTTTTTATGAATTATAGTTCTAACAACAGAACTTTTCTCTGTTAATAGCTGGGACTCAAAGAAACACACAGGCTATGTTGGACTAAAGAACCAGGGTGCTACCTGCTATATGAATAGCCTGCTACAGACACTCTTTTTCACCAACCAGTTACGGCGGGTATGGTTTTATCTTATCTCAAATTTTAGTTTGTATTATGTGCAGTGTATTGATATCTCTCTTAGCTGATTTGCAGTAGCTTGAGCTGACCAAAAGATTTTGTCTGTGTATATGCATAAGAACATGAATCAAATACGTGTTAAATATTGAAATGCATATTGAAAATATTGGAACTGCTCTGTTTGACCAAGAATCTAGTTAACATTATTGTAGCACTTTGTAGTCGAATGCAATTTTGAAGTCCAAATAGTTAATGTACTTCTCTGTACACTACTAAGAAGTGGCTGGCTGAAGTTCCAAAGCTCAGGGCTTTGGTCTACATGGCACAAGTGACATTTAGTTTTATAGCTTCTACCAACAGGATTTGCAAAAATATTTTAACAGAATGTAAATATAATAAATGTTTACTATACAGAAAAAAAGCCTGAGTCTTACTTACTAAAACTGAAATGGGTACATTTTGAGTGCTCCCTACTGTTCATCTCTTTACAGGCGGTGTACATGATGCCCACAGAGGGAGATGACTCTTCCAAGAGTGTTCCCCTGGCACTGCAGAGGGTTTTCTACGAGCTGCAGCACAGCGACAAACCTGTTGGCACTAAGAAACTCACAAAGTCCTTTGGGTAGGGTAGACTTATTGACAGCCCACCTGGCTACCTGTACCTTTTCTGAATATTTTTTGTCATTCAGATGTTGCAAACATTTAACGTGGGTGCGAAAAATGACCTGCTCTTTTGAATAGTGTCAGAAAATCTTACACAGGCAGCTTGATTTGTTACTCAAACATCTTCTAGCAAACCTTTAGCAAAGTTGAAGGATGTTCTTTAATGTGGTTGCCTCAATAAGTACTTGCTTTCTGTAGTTGTAATAAAAATGAGAATATATATTGCACTATTGCTGATGTTGCTGATGCAAAATTATACATTTTGCAAAACAAAGACTTGAATGTGTTAATAGTTTCATTTTAGTTGTTTTTTATTGGTTAGTGTTAAAAGTTATTGTATGTTATTTATCATTTGTGTTAAAAACAAGCCTCAGCCCGATTCCAGTATTTATTAAAGGATAAATTAGGTTAGATAATAGCTTTTCAAAACTGTTGTATCTATCTGCTTTCCTTTGTTTTTGCATGAAGGTGGGAAACACTAGATAGCTTCATGCAACATGATGTACAGGAGCTGTGCAGAGTGGTAAGTCGTCTCATAGTTTCTTGAAGAATGTGTATTTATTTTATGCTGAGCAACTGCTAAGGGCTGTGTGTGTGTTTCAGCTGCTGGACAATGTGGAGAATAAAATGAAAGGCACTTGTGTTGAGGGAACCATCCCCAAGCTCTTCAGAGGAAAGATGGTGGTATGTTTTCACTCTCCCCAACTTTCTAAAATATTTTTTTCTTCATTATGGTTATATTTGTTATTGAGGACTTATTGTGTGTCTAGCCAAGTAAGAAAGTTTTTGGGGTTGAATACAGGTACAGTATTCAAGAGCACTGTACCTTAAGAATGGTTGTGGTGGTGCTGGTATATATCTGACCATAACTGCGCATTGCACTGACATTGTTTTCTCTATTGTTAACTAGTGACTAGTTAACAGACAATTTACTTGCTGTAGACAATTGTGACCCTATTTGAACAGAACTTTTTAAGACCCGGCGTTGGGCAGATCAAAACATTCCGAACTTCCAGCACAACTGATTTAATCTAAATGGGTATATGTGAAATTTAGATTAGTGTAAATGTGCTCGTTGAGGATAACCGTGGCCTGGACAACTGAGAATCTTTGTAGACAGCCCAAAGAAATCATTGAAAGACAAATTTTGCCATGAAATTCTTTAGCATGTAATGCTCCGCAACAAATTTGTGTACACAAGTTATCTAATGCATCGTTATCTGTTTAAAAATAGAAAGGGGTTAAATCAATAAGTGACCCTCTTAAATATTATTTTTGCCAGTTGAATTATTATTTGATCCTTGTGTGTGTGTTCTCACTCTACAGTCATATATCCAGTGTAAGCATGTGGACTACCGATCAGAGCGGATAGAGGACTACTATGACATCCAGCTTAGCATAAAAGGAAAGAAAAACAGTGAGTAGTAACATGGTCATGGCTTTACTGAAATAGAGTGCCTACTTGTTAACCATACTATTATTTCCTTGATCTCATCCATGCTCTGTATGTTTTCAGTTTTTGAGTCTTTCAAAGATTATGTTGCAACTGAACAGTTAGACGGAGACAACAAATATGATGCAGGAGAGCATGGCCTGCAGGTGAGGCCTCATTCTAACTGGATCTAAGTTGTTTGTGTTGTCTGTTGGGAAGATGTCCTGAAGGTACCTGTTTGTATTGCAGGAAGCAGAAAAGGGAGTGAAATTCCTTACCTTCCCTCCAATCCTACATCTGCAGCTGATGAGGTTTATGTATGACCCACAGACTGACCAAAACATCAAGATTAATGACAGGTAAATAAATATGCTTAATTACTCTGCCTGCTTTAAGCAGATTATTCCCTAACATATTCATATTGCAGCAGTGGCTTGTGCTCAAGCATAATTTAGAGAATGTCTGGTCTATAGTAACATAGGTTAAAGGAGCAGCTTATTTCCAGAAATTGCAATAAACACACTGAACAGCATGCTCTGACCTATCTGCACAAAGATGTGAGAAAATGATCAGTGAGCTTTCTACAGGTTGTATCACTAAGTGTAAGATGATGTGTTTGAACAGACTACCAGCATATTGTAACACATTCAGAACATATAGAGAGTTATCCAGAATAGCTATTATTAGTTATCCAGTCAAGCTATGAGTCATCTTTGTGAAGCTGCACCTGGCCCCCTGAAGTGCGTTTTTGTGTACACACACACATCCTGAGTGTGGATGTGGTGTGACAGATGAACTGGCATTAGCTCCTGCACTAACTTTTCTCACTCTTGTTTTACATTTCTTTTACTTTTATACCGTCCCTCAGTTGCTTCTCTTTGCACATTTAATATTTATCTTCTTTCCCCTCTGGTCAATAGATTTGAGTTTCCAGATCAGTTACCTCTGGATGAGTTCCTTCAGAAGCCAGACTCAAAGGACCCAGCAAACTACATCCTCCATGCAGTGCTGGTGCACAGCGGGGACAACCATGGCGGTCACTACGTCGTCTATCTTAACCCTAAAGGAGACGGCAAAGTGAGTGTCAAGGAACCAATAGTGAGAACAATTTCTTTATACACTTTTCACCAAAAATTCTGTGGGTATGGGCTTTAGTGGTCTTGATGTGATTGATGCTGGTTGGAGATGCCCTACTCTTGGACTTTGACTCAACCATCATTGTTTCACCCTTTCCTCTCTGTTGTCTGTCATTGTTTCATTCTGTACAGTGGTGTAAGTTTGATGATGACGTGGTTTCACGGTGCACTAAGGAGGAGGCCATAGAGCATAACTATGGTGGACATGATGATGACCTCTCAGTACGCCATTGCACGAACGCATATATGTTGGTCTATATCCGTGAGTCCAAGCTCAGTAAGTGACATTCCGTCTGCCTCAGAGAACATTAAAGACTGAAAAAGTTTGTCATTAAGTGATTAAGTTTCACTCAGTGGTTGCACCGGCTTGTTGTAAGATGAGGATGTGGCCCAGTATTACGTTATTACACCCTAAAATACAGGGTATACCATATTTTTAAATTCTGACTTGAATCTGTTGTATTCTAGGCGAGGTGCTCCAGCCAATGACTGACGTGGACATTCCTCAGCAGCTGGTAGAACGCCTGCAGGAAGAGAAAAGGGTGGAGGCACAGAAGAGAAAGGAGCGCCAAGAAGCTCATCTTTACATGCAGGTCCAGGTAGGGAGCTAGTACAAGCATTTGGTACAGTATCAAGAGAAAGACAAAAAGCACTTGTCTGTACGACATTATGCCAAAGGTTTTAAAACGGTCTGCATTAGGTTTTGTGCATTTTTTTCTTGTTCTTTAAATGTGTGGAATGCTACAATAGTTGTACAATTAGATCAGAGAAACTGGCAATTTGGGCAAATGTTTGCCTACTATGATGTCTTTTCCACGTTTTGAGATTACGGATTTAGTCTTAGTCTTTTCTAAGGGTATTTTCTTCCTCTCATCCTCCTCCTGGCAGATGGTGACAGAGGACCAGTTTTGTGGTCATCAAGGCAACGATATGTATGATGAGGAGAAGGTGAAGTACACAGTCTTCAAGGTCCTGAAGAGCTCCACGCTTCAAGAGTTTGTCCAGAACCTCTCCCAGACCATGGTGAGAGACTCAAATTGGTTTTGATGTTTAAACGTGTTGAGTTACCATTATTGGTAAAACTAGATTTGATCTATTAGCAGCATTCGAGTCAACTAACATAAAACTGAACTTTATTTATCTTCCATACACTGTATATAAAGTTGATGCTTTCAACAAAGCCTCTTTTCGATGAAGGTGGTCTATTGATTTTCCTGTTTTCTACCCCATGTTAGATAAACAGCCAGTAGCACATTCACATTAATTATTTTACCAGACATCAATATAATAACAGTTTATTTTTGTAGTTGTTTTTGGTGCAGATTAAATGAGAGTAAAATCTGCTGCAGATGACCTGACCTATTGATTTGTTTCAGGGTTTCCCACAGGATCAGATGAGGCTGTGGCCCATGCAGGCCCGGAGCAATGGAACCAAACGACCCGCCATGCTTGATTATGAGGCTGACTGCAACAAGTCGGTAAGGGTTTGTTTTTGGTGACTAGTTTATGTGGCAGGTCCTTTTTTCTTGTGGTGAGTTCTTAAACATTTTAGTAAATACTGTGGTCTGCTGTCTTATACTGAGCCTGTGATGCAATCATGTCTGTGTAGCCTACTTCAAACACTAGACAAGTCAGTGATTTTATGTCTCGGAGGTGTAATGATTTCAGTGGCTTATTTAACACCCTTTAACCATTTGGGGTAAATTTAGAAATTGCTTATATCCATTAGGATGTTAATGGATTACATAGGATTATTGTTTTCTACCATGTGCCCATTGATTGACAGTTAGCTCGCCGTCAGCTCTTTCCAGCTCCAAGACTTGCACCACGTCAGAGTTTCAGAGAATAACTTTTTACCGTGGTTATTATTAAGGACTTACACACACATTACCTTCAAATAACACTTGTCAGCTATGCTACATGGTTTGTTATTGTTTCTTCTTTAGCTAATTTAGCTCTCATTAGCTATAAGTCGAAGGAAGTACATTTGCATTGTATAGACCACTGGTTTAATAAATTATAATAAACCTAAAACAACGCACAGACAGTAAAACGTTAAGTATAAATGGTCAAGATTAAATACGAAGTATAATATATACTGTGCTAATAGGAACTTCAAAAATGTAAGCAATTTGGTTGAAGTAACTCCTCTGGAAGTGGTCATTGATATAACCTGTGATGTATGTAATGCATTTGTGTACATCAGTGCCTACACTAATTTACTTGTCAGCTTTTTATCCCTTCACTCATATAGTGACTTGAGAAAACATTTGTTTTGTTTTTTTAGATGATTGACTTAAGTGACAATGAGAACCCCTGGACAATATTTCTGGAGACGGTGGATCCAGAATTGGCTGCCAGCGGGGCAACATTACCCAAATTTGACAAAGATCGTAAGTGCCAGCTCTACATGATTCTCCTTCTGCAGTGAGCTCAGTGCTCCTTAGTGACCATGATAGCATTAACGTTATAATATGATTAGTTTTTCTGTAATGGGAGTAAGTCAGCAGCTCCTTTTTGTGTGTTTAGTGACTGTCTGTTTCTTTTTAGATGATGTCATGTTGTTCTTGAAGATGTATGACCCCAAAACCAGAAGCTTAAATTATTGTGGACATATCTATACACCTATATCCTGCAAAATAAGTAAGTAGTAGTAACACGTGTGTATATATTTTAAGCTGAAGCATAAAAAGTGTTGGATTATAAACATTCTCTTTCTACATTCACTGAGTTTTCTGTTTTCTCCCTGGAACCAGGAGATCTGCTGCCAGTCATGTGTGAGAGAGCAGGGTTTCAGCAGGAAACTAGTCTTATCCTCTATGAGGTGATCTATTTATGTAGCTCTCCTTTCCTTTCTGGAACATTCCTCTTTTTCTCTCGTTCTCACTCTTCTCACACAAGAGCAGTGTTTCGCTTGTCGTTACGCTGTCCTCTCTGTAATGTGGCTTTTTTAGCTTGACAATCAAAAAACAAACTCTTTATCAGACAAATTGACTTTGATAACACTTGATATCATACTTTGTGAATTGCAGGAAGTAAAGCCCAATCTAACAGAGCGGATACAGGATTATGATGTCTCTCTGGACAAGGCCCTGGACGAGCTCATGGACGGGGACATCATTGTCTTCCAGAAGTAAGTCACAGCGTATATAATAATTTGTGTCACGGTGACAGCAGCGGGGAGATTAGCTATGTAGAAGATAAACGCAGTTCAGAAACGACTGGAGCTGTGCAAATGGACAGTATCTTCAGACAGGTCATCCTGTGAGTCATTCCCATCAATTGCCTACATCCACAGACGCTTTTAAGTGTGAAACTCTGCAGCATCTATATAACTGACACGGAGGTCTTAAATGTCAGCTGGTCTCGAGGGCAGAATGTTTTCAGTATTTTGTCCATGCCACCTCCAAACTACCGTGTGTACCATTCTATTCCTCTGTCGCTGTGTCCCTTTAACTAATTAGTTCCTCTCTTTCCCAATCTGCCTCAACGTTTTCTGCCCCTGCTTTTACTGTACTCCTTGCCATTCCCCATGTCTTTCCTGCTACGGATTCTTTTGTCTGACTTTATCTCCTCTCTCTATTCCTGTTGTCTTTCCTGTCTTCTCCTGTCAACACATGACTTTCTCCACCTACCTTCCTCCAATCATGCAGGGATGACCCGGAGAACGACAGCAGCGAGCTGCCTACAGCTAAGGACTATTTCCGGGATCTCTACCACCGGGTAGATGTCATTTTCTGTGACAAGACCATCCACAATGACCCTGGCTTTGTGGTCACGCTCTCCAACCGCATGAACTATTTCCAGGTATTGTCCCTCCCTGTGCTTGAGTGAATGTGGAGTGTTTGCTTCAGCTTAGGTGACCGTAATACATCAGCTTCCTCAATTTAAAAACAATAATCATGAGTAATTGACGTCCTTCTTGTATCTGGTCCCCACTTTTAATGTTGTCTTATCTGCTTGTCAGGTGGCCAAGACGGTAGCGCAGAGGTTGAACACAGATCCCATGCTGCTGCAGTTTTTTAAGTCACAGGGGTAGGAGGCTTGTCTCATTCACAAACACACACACAGACTCACACAGGTAACATTTACTCAGTGTTTGTCCACTGCACAAGCAGAAAAAAAGGCGTTTGTTGATAGTTTGCCCATCAGAACGAAGGAAAGAAATTGAGTTGTGTGTAAATGTAAAAACACTAATAAACATAATGCTGACCTTACTTTACTTTACTACTACTAATTGTTCTCACTGTACCTCAGGACTTAGAGTTTTAAACTTACAACTGGTAAATATTCTTAAATGAAGAAAACGACGAGAAAGAAACACGGTTTCATACTAGCTGTATTGATAGTTCCTGGTTTACCATAATGTGTTTCTGCAAGATGTGTCATTCTCACAGCTTTGACTTACCTGTTGTTGTCAGTAGAAATGTTGCGTAACCTGTCCCCCCCCACCTGTCTTTGTTGTTTTCCTCTTACTCCTCCCACTCTGGCTCCCTCCTATACTCCCCTCTCCCCTCCTCTTCTATTCTTACCTCACTGAATGTCCTTGTCTTTCCCTCCTGTTCTTCTGCCTCTTCTTCTTGCCTCTCTCCGTTCACCTTCTGTTTTTCTCCCCACCTTCACTACTTTATTCCGCCATCTGATGTGCATCGCCTCGCCTTCACCCCCCCGACCCCCCCCCCCCCCTCCCCTTGTTGTCCTCCCCCCATGCCTGGTGGTGTGGTGGCTAGGTACAGGGACGGTCCAGGGAATCCTCTCAGGCACAACTATGAGGGAACACTCCGGGACTTGCTGCAATTCTTCAAGCCTCGTCAGCCCAAGAAACTGTACTACCAACAGGTAGGGGAATTGGCCAAAGACCACCCCTGTTGGTGTCAAACCAAGTGAACTCCATATGAACCGCCATTTTACTAGGTATGATTGTTTTCTCTCCCCCTTTTCCACAGTTAAAGATGAAGATAACAGACTTTGAGAACAGGAGGAGTTTTAAATCCATATGGCTCAACAGCCAGTTTAGAGAGGAGGTAATACACCACACTCACACACTTCATACGCTTATGCTCATTAGGTGTTGCTTTCCTAAACACTCACACTTTCTGTTTGGTAGACGGAATGTTTCCACGCGTACAAAGTCAAATGTTTGGTGTGATTCCTCTTGAAACGTACATATTTGTTGTAGGAGATCACCCTCTATCCTGACAAGCATGGCTGTGTGCGGGACCTTTTGGAAGAATGTAAAAAGGCAGTGGAGCTCTCTGAAAAAGGCTCTGAGAAGCTCAGGTAACCAGTGTGTCTGCGTGTTGCCTTTTCAGACTTACAGAGCAGCTGCCACGGCTTTATAAACCTGCTGTCTTTAACAATATTGGGATTTTTTTCCATCTTTAAGTCATAATCTGTGTTGATTTAGTCATTGTTTAATGTTATTTAACGCTATGTAAATCATTAACGTTTCCCCCTTCTCTTTCCACACTGAAGGCTGTTAGAGATAGTAAGCTATAAAATCATTGGGGTTCACCAGGAAGACGAGCTTCTAGAATGTTTATCTCCGGCTGCGAGTCGCACCTTCAGAATAGAGGTGAGCGTGTTCTGTTTCCAGCGTGTCGTTCTTCTCCGTTCAGTCACCCAGGAAATCAGCCCAATCATATTGTGTTTGTCAACTTAACTGTTGTACTTTACCACGTTAACCGTGACGAGTGCCCACGTGTAGAGTAGACAATTTCTAGTAGGTTAATTTTGTGCTGCAAACCGATTTTGCAAAACTTGTTTTGTAATCTATACGTTTGAAACGTATATGACTAAATGTCTTCTGTCACTTTTCCTATTTCCCTCCCTCATTCAGGAGATTCCTTCGGACCAAGTGGACTTGGACAAGGACAGCGAAATGCTTATCCCTGTCGCTCACTTCCACAAGGAAGTCTTCGGCACCTTCGGAATACCGTTCTTGCTCAAGATCAGACAGGTGTGTACACAAGATAAACAACGTTTTTGTATACTAAACGTTACATTTCTCAATTAACCAGCTTTATACTCTGGTCCTGCAGGGTGAGTCATTTCGAGAGGTAATGAGGAGGATCCAGACCATGCTGGACATCCAGGAGAAAGAATTTGAGAAGGTACAATATGTACTTTTCATTTTTTGCTTTCAAATATTTATTTATTTCCAAACTTCATCTGAAGCAAGATTCAGAATTGCTCAGTGCATATTCCATGTTCATTTTTCTTTGTGGACATTTTCATTACTGCCTGAAATAACTGATAACATGATTAACACTTCAGTTCTTAAAACACTGACAACATAATGAACATCGACGTCTGTTTTAATGTAATGGTTTGGTGGGTCGTATTGGGATTGGGCTAGGACTATTTTTATTTTATCCTAGTTGTCTAACATGGGTGTGATGTAATTTTATGTTGTCATTCCAGTTCAAGTTTGCGATTGTGATGATGGGGCGGCATCAGTACATCACTGAAGAGGAGTATGAGGTCAATCTGAAGGACTTTGAACCACAGCCAGGTATTTCCTGCTTTTGCTTTTGCTGTTAAAATAACCACTGCTGTTAGTACTGTTGCTCATCTAATGTAACTGTACAAGTGCAACAGGGTGTTACGACGACCCATGAATAAAACAGAAGTATGCAAATGCGTTACAGGGGCAGGGAGAGTAGTCAGTCATTTAAATCAGGCCACTGGGTCTGGCACGGGGGCCTGTGGATAAAAATATGGTGCATCCTCAGGCAAACATTTCAATTCATACTAGAGTACATTGGGTTGGCCTTTTTTTATCTGACATAGCTTTGTGGTTTTAAAGTCAGGAAAAAACAAGCAGTGCTATAGTAACTTAGTAGACATTTAATGATGTCAAAAGTCCACACCAACACCATCGCCCTGTGATAATTAAACGCATCTAAGTGTAGTCTGAAGAAGACTCTTTGCACAGCTGTTATGCATAGATGCAAACATGCAAAGATTTTAATGATCCGTCAACCCCCACACATCTACACCAACCATAGCTGCTGCACAAATACTTGTTCCTGTAGAAGCATAATTTAGAATTCTGAAATAATTAGTGCATCGTCACTGCTACTATGTTCTAGTGCCTGAATATTGGTGAACCCTATATATTGGTTTTTGCATAAACATGTATGTGAAAAATACTTCATCAGATGAAGTCCTCAAAGTAGATAATGGACCCAGTTGAATAAATGAGACGAAAATATTTTACCTTTAATGTTTTTTCATATGAACCACTTGGCGGGTAGTGACCTGTCTGATGTATCTCCGTCCTCACAGGTAACATGTCCCACCCGCGCCCCTGGCTAGGGTTGGATCACTTCAATAAAGCTCCAAAGAGAGGTCGCTACACCTACCTGGAGAAAGCAATCAAGATCCACAACTAAAGCAGCCTGCCCTTCCTCTTTGTCCTCGTCATCCTCCTCCCGCTCCGCCTTCCTCCCTACCTACTTTAACACACCATAACCACAGACTGTAACCAACCTTGTTTGTGTGTGAGAGATTGTGTGGGTGTGCGTGCTTGTGTGCGTGTATGGGAGTTCATCACTTTTAACACCCTGCCTGGACACCTACAGCTCTACACCGGCACTATGTCTTCAGCTGCAGCTGATGGATTATTCTTCAAAATAAACTGCACCAAACATCTCCAGTTTATTTTAGCATTTCGTTCTTTTTCCATCGGCTCCTCTACATTTGAGGCCATTTGGTTGTTTTTTTTTGTGTTTTTCCTTGTCCCATGTCACTCACTAGCTTTTTTTCTTTAGATTTTGTGGGGGTTGTTTTTAAATAAAGATTTGTTTGAAGAGGCATCATGCTGCTGTGTGGAGAGTTTGATGAAAGGATGTTTGTGAGGACTAACTGACAGAAAACAAGGAAGATAGGGCCAAAGTTTTTTTGTGTGTTTGTTTTGCGGAAACGGCTGCAATCTGACATCAATCCTGAGGCTCGGTAGTTGCCCTGATCTGTTTTTTCTGCTCCCATCCGTTAGTGCAACAAAAGCAAGTATTTCCAAGTTTACGTACAATTATTTAGTTTGACTGGAGGAAAAATGAATAAAGTTTCTCTTTCTGCAGATCTTGTATAATAAAGTAAAAATCTACAGCATCTGTTTAAAAATAAATGAGGAAAAAATAAGGAAGAAATCTGTCTGTATTTCATCTTGCACGTTGGCACTTAATGTCAGAGATTTCTCAGCTCAGGACAGAAAAATGTACATTTTGTTGGTGATTTTAAGTTGCTTAGAGACCTTAAAGGAACGCGCACACATTCACAGACATCAACCCCAGCCCCCTCCCGACTTTCTCTTTGTTTTTGGTTTTCGTCTTGAGTTTTCATGTCTTTCTCAGTCATTCCTTCTCTGAATGCGAACACATGAGCTTTGTCTTCTCCTTCAAATCTCTCGGTTGAAACTGTTGCATCCAGGTGATTGGGAGCAGTAACTGCTGTGCTTGGTAGGGAGCTGCAGACACTTGGAGCCCACAGGTTTGAGAATTGTGTAGAGACAAAACCAGCATTGTAAGAAAACACTTTAAGCCCTATGAATTAATATTTCTTTTGTCGTTTTTCTTTTTCTTTTAAAGCACAGATGGAATGCTCCCCTAATAGCGCATAGCTGGCTCTGTAAAGACAACCTTTAAGAATTGTATATTTAAAAATATGAACATGTAAAATTTAAGAGAAACACGCCTTTGTTGTCGGGTACAGAAGGAGCCAGGTGTTCATATTTCTTGTGTGTAGGTTTTATTTTCTTTTTTTTTTGCGTTCCTGATGTACCATTGACGATTTTCTTCTGTTACATTTGGATTTTTTTTCTTTTCAAAACTAACTGCATTGGTTTTGTCTTGTTAAAAAGTGCAGTACAAAGATGACCTGCAGAATCACACCTTAATTTGATCTTTTCCAGTTTAAAATCCTCAGTGTAGCAGCAGTGTACGACAACTATTCCTGTATATTGCCTTTTTGCTGGAAAATGTATGTTGAATAAAATTTTCTATAAAAACAAAAAGTTTATTTCGCAACATGTCCATACCAGAGTTAGACATGGTCAAAGCACTGTTGGAGTAACACAACACTACAGTAAATTTAGGATTGCAGCCAGATGTTTCTGAGCATGCAGGCTGGAAACACACAGACTGACTCTCCACCTTCCTGCACCCCTAAAGATCGTTAAAAACATCACAAAAAGAGTTGATTGCGTTCAGGGAATAGGCTGACTGTAGCAGAGCAGTATTGCGCTTCTTATTGGGGCAAAAAGCAAATGTTTCCTAAAGTGTGCGATTATTCCTGTGCATTTTAAGCGGCTGTCCTTGACGCTGGCAAAATGTATATTTTTAATTTAATAAGACAATGCACACACAGAAGCAGATAAAAGACAACAATATGCAGGGAGAGTTTCTTTGTCAGCGCACAGACAGGAATGTGCGGAGAGTTTGCGTGGCAGTAAGTGTAATAAATTATAATGTTGGACTACACCGTTAAAAGTGATTTGTAGGATCCAAAATGAGCAGGTCAGTAGGTTGGCCCTGACCCCTGACCTCTGACCTCTGACGATGAAGGTAAAATAGACGACAGCATACACAGCAGGGAATCAAGTATTGTGTCTATAGAGTAGTTTTATTAGAGAGAAAATACATAATAATAGTAAATGACAGAAGTCCAGACAAGTTTCCTGCTTCCTCTTTAACATATTTATTCTACTGTGAAACGAAGATATTTATTTTTCATCAATCTGGCACAAATATGCAATCACACAAATGTTATTTCTAGGATATAGGATGCAGATATTTGACCGTAGATGTTAGTTCAGTGCACAGATGGCTGACTGTCAGATCACATCACATCATAGAGTAGCACTTTAAAAACGTCGCATTATTATTTGCACTGTAATATATTTACATCACAAATCTTTGTGAGGAGGTAAAGATTCCAAACAAAAAGTAAAGTTATATTTATAGCCAGCTGCTGTAGTAAACTATAAGAACACACTTTGAACTTCATGCTCTTGTACATTGCCCTCGTCCCTTCACACAGCACATTTGAGTGATAATAATTTCACGCAGTGGAGTATTACTAAGTAGCACTGGGTCTGACGCTTCATCCTGGAGTGTTTGGTTTCTAAACTTGGCATAAAGCAGCACCAACACAGCTCATCTGTTGTGCAATCTGTCTCGGTTTGATGTATGTGCTGTTGTGACAGTCCCTTCAAACGGACTGTTTAAGTTTCAAAACGTCTATATACAAGCCTTCATTTCAACAACATAAAGTAAGCAAAAGTTTCTTAGTAGTACGATGATATTTTCTATAATGTGACAAAAAATGTGATAGCTTCTAGAAGGTGCGGGGGAAATGCATGATTTGACTTGTCAGAGCTCTCAAAGTGACCACGTGATACTTCAGCTCCTACAACAAAACCATTCCCAGTATGCTTATGATTTGATGCGATGTGAAAAGTTATTTGGTATTTGATTTTGCTTCGGCTAATGTAACGGCTGTTCCGTAGAAACAAGCATCGTTTGAACTGCGTCCTCTCCTCTGTCGGGGTGAGTGAAAGATGCGACTGCTTGTTTTTTTCTTTTTCTAACCAGGTGTAACGCAAACACAGACAAAGGTCAACAGGTTGTTATGTCTACAGGTTGTTTCTACGGGTCCACCTCCGCCCTAACGGTCATCATTTACAGCATTGCTTCTTCTCGACGTGCAGGATTCTGTTGCAGCGGGGGCACGTGTGGTACACATCCTTGAAGTCTTTCATGAAGAATGGAATCAGGCAGCAGCACAGCACTAACCTGCAACACACACACACACACACAGTGAGTGGATCATACAGATACACGTAGGATGTAGACGTACAGTGAATTATGGCTCTTTTCTATTCAGAGAAACTAAGTTCCTAAATTAAGTGTGATCTTATTTTGTTGAGAGGATCTCTGTAGGTAAAGAGACTTGTGCCACACGACAGGGATGTGGCCCCGTCTTTAGGTGCCGCACGCTCACCCGCAGCAGATGAAGAGTAAGCACATCAGCCAGGCGTACGTCCCTGCTTTGTAGGTGACGTTGGTCATGACTTGCTGCTGGCAGGTGGTGCAGGTCGTCATACCAGCAGACCTCCCCAGTGCTGTGTCATAGCTCACGTACTTCTTTTTGCCATCTCCGGTGTTGGCATCTGAATTGAGATTGCCGCCTCCGCTCGTGTACACTGATGGAGCCAGAAATGAGACGAGAGGGGGAAAACCCAGGAGGGAGCATGTAAGTTTCCTGACACATGATTCCAGAGAGTGTAACTAAAATCCGGTGTGAGTTTACCTGGTGCGTTCTGAGAAGCTGTGTTCTCATTTGAGGTTGGAGGGGTGAAAGGAGTGTGGACGTGGTAAACCTTCACTCCGTCTCCTCGACCTTCAACTGGAAGGAAGGTGGAAGGAAGGAAGAAACAAGATGCAGTTAATAAGCCAAGGATGAATTTCATCTGATGATGGGTGTGTGTTTGAGCTCACCTGGTACGATGTAGGGAGGCGGTTCCTTTTTTCCATCTGTGCTCATTGTGCTGCAGAGACAGCAACAAAAAAAGGGTGTGTGCAAAAATACCTTTATGCCATATACAAATATGAACTGTACTACATCTAAAACCTGTTTCAGTACTGTAACAATCTTGTGTCTATGTTATTGTCTGTCAACAGGTGGAGCCAAAGTCAGTGTCTGACATCGAAATAATGGCCAAGCCACAGGGTGTGTACAGCACTGTGTGGATGTTTCTTGGCAGTAGGCCTGCGTGAGACTGTGTGTGTGCTGAGGCGTCTGGCCTTTTTCAGGTGTGGTTGGTTGTCTTCAGGACTTCAAGAGTCGTGTTTGCTGCAGGAACGCAGGGATTTCTTGTTTTTTTTTCATAAGAGTTTACAAGGAGCTAGCACTGGGTGTCTGGCTCAGGGACACACCTCATACTGGTTTCAAACCTACGACCTTCTGCATCCCAGTCTGATGCTTAACCCAACGAGCTACCAGGCCGCCCTTTGCAGCTGTCTGCTGTGTGTAAGACTGTAAAAACAACGCCGTGTTTATACCTATTATAGCATTAACCTGTAGTATCAGATGTTATTCTGACCTAACAGCTGCTTTGTTGCAATCTCACTTTTGGCCAATTGAAAGAAAAAAATCCTGTGACCAGTTACATAAATGATCCCATACTAGAAACCTCCGCCTCAAAGATGCACATGACTCTTCATCTCTCCTTCTATTGTTCTCTCCTCCTCCTCCTTTTGTTTCCTCTTTATTTCTCACACTGTGATGTACCTTCGTTTCTGGCAGACATCTCCCCAACCTTTAGCCTTTCTCTAAAATGTATTCGTTTAAATCACGGGGAACCACAAAGGGCAGTGTTAAGTTCCCACATAGCGTTTGGTGTGTGCACTTTGAATTCCCATTCATTACAGGCTCTGAGCTGGAACCATAGTTCATCACCTGTCATCACACTTCGGATTAGCAGCAGATGACACACTGCTTTGTCATTGTGCCACATACAAATAAACACACCGAGTTCCTGTATACAC
Source organism: Microctenopoma stevenorrisi (assembly GCA_032270685.1). NCBI lineage: Eukaryota > Metazoa > Chordata > Actinopteri > Anabantiformes > Anabantidae > Microctenopoma > Microctenopoma stevenorrisi. Next base: position 14,119,660 of record JAUMTR010000026.1, on the reverse strand, counting down.
CCATATGTTGCTCGAGGAATGCCACCGAGCTGGATGCTTCTCCGTGTGTGTCACAGACCGAGGGCGTGCCGACCGAACCTGCACACTAAACTGCTGCCTCACACAAATCTGTCGGGTGGAACGAGAACGACAAAAGACGTAGTGTTCGACTGAATAACTGCACTGATGGTGGCTCAGTTTGCATGAAAATGACTGAAATGTGTCGCTGCAGAAGTTGTCTCACTGATCCCAGAGTGGCAGGATCATAGGTTCTGGTGGGCATCCGTATCAAAAACCGGATTTTGACAAAGAGTTACAGTAAAATCAGGCCAAGTTTGAGCCCTGATCCTGAATAACTGGTTGGTCATTCACTCACTGGCTCTGATCCAGTGTTCTGGAAACAGCTGGTGTGACATTGTTTGGAAATACTGGGCGTCGAGCATCCACGTTATTCTTTAGTATTGTCTGAGACAGTTTTGTTTCATGAGTAGATTTTTAACTGATGTAGAAAAAAATCACAAATCAAAAGACGTTTGTCTAATCACAACTAATCACGTCACAATTGCATATAGCAATTCTGTCTAAAGGAACTTTACAGCTGTTACATCCCCTGTCTCCTGAGAAAAGGCGCAGGGATGCTCTGGGTGCGGCCACATCGCAGAGATATTTTTTAAAACAGAGAAAAGTTGGTCTATGAAGCAAAAAGTGAGAGAGTAAGGCTGAAACACATGACCTCTCTCTGAAGGTTTATGAATGAAACTGACCCAGAAAAAGTCCAGTACAGCCTACCTACAGTAAATTCAATTAAAGTGTCAGGTGTGGCCCCTGACACGTGTGCTGGTCAAACCTGACTTAGTGGGACAGGGAGGGAGGGAGTTCACTGTCAGCAGCCATGATGCGTTCTAATGATCAGCTGATAAATGTATTTATTGCCTCCAAGAATGACAGGAGGTAATGTAATTGCTGTAACGTCTTTTAATCTGAGGCCAAATGACACAGAAAGCATCCCTTCAAAATAAAATTCCATTCCATACTTATGTGCAGGAAGACTCACTAAGAGCAAGTTACTGTCATTTATGAACTAATTGAACAATTATAGCGTTCAAATGTTTCATGTATTTGCCATGTGCTGTAGTTGTAGCTGTCACATAAATCCTCATCTTATTTAAATTACTGCTGCAAACACACAACATGAACAACATATAGACAAACGTGTGCTCTGTTTAAAGTATTTTAAATGTCACACTGATTTTTTTGTAATTTAATCCAGTGATATTTTAGAGTGAGTTTGTAGTTTTGTTTCCAGTGTTAAAGTGGACAATGATGTGTCTGTAAGTGATTTTATTTTAGTCCTGTTTAGATCCTTTAAATGAAGCGTATCTGTTCTTTATTGCTAACTGTAAAAGTTTTCCAAGGTATTTACAGATACCTACAGGTAGATGAGCACTAAAACCATTATCAACTCCTGTTCCAAGACTACCTGTATGTATGTAGTCCAGTATTAGAATGACCATAGCTCTAATGCTGACTGCCATCCAAAACCAAACCATAAAGCCTTCTACATGTAACAAGGAGCCCAAAGATCATAGAATGTATTTACTAAGTACTACCACCCCTTATCTCCACAGTTCTTCTGTGAGTAAAAAAACTTTTTATTTCATATTTTGCAGCAGTAAAAATACACCCTTAAGAAAATTTTTGCCTTATTGCCTACAGCAATAATGAAGTTATTTTCAAACGCACATAGTTATACATCAACTCAAGTTCCTACATCTAAGAGCTTAACATCCCTGTAGCTCAGCTGAATAGCATGTTTGCTCCAAACCGAGAAATACCACAATCGACATCACAGGACAAAAGCTGGGCTACACCCGTGACTACATTGTTCAAAACCACAAATACCCCAACAAGTGAAACACCACACAGTACCTGAATAAAACGAAATGTCTGACGTCTATCCCCCAGACTGACCCATAAAACCTGTTGTTCAGACTGAAAAGTGTAGACAGCTAATTTCTGCATTTCATCAACAAAAACTGTATTTTTTTAAAAATTTCTAATCATTAACAGCGACCAGAGTCACCGCTGTCAAACCTCGGCTCCTGTAACTGACCCACAAAACTGAAAAAAACAACACATCTTTAGTTCCTGATAGTCTTACCTTGGCACTGCGTTGCTTTCAGAGTGCAGATACGTGTCTCCGCTCTTGCTGATGTAGAGTCCAGATAGGTTGTAGCTGACAACTACACCTGTCTCACCTGTATCTTTACAAGTCTGTGTCAGAACCCTCCCACGGCACCACCCACACCGACAGACACATCAACGTACAGGAATGCGTCACTCAGTGATTGAGACGTATCTTCCAGAGACGTTACTGAGATTCTTTTTAACTCTTAATGAAGGGAGTGTGTGTATGTGTGTCACTTGGTTAAATGGGAATAACCTGTTTCCCTCCAGCTGGCTATGTATCCACACAGACAGAAAAGTGAGTGATCAATTATCCAAAACATGCGAATTCTGTGTCGAACAGGTTCAAACCAACCTTACTTAGAGAGCTTGGTTTTAAATGAATTACTACCTTACCAACAAACGTAGTTAAATGCACAAATGCAGAAAAGTTGTAAGTAAATCAATCATACCCACATATACGTGTATTCACAGCCCGGGCCAACGTTTAGACAGGACGACTGGGTGTTAGAATGTGAATTTCCTGCAACCAAATTTGTCCAAATGTACATTTTACAGTCTATTGGTATGTATAGAAAAAAAGGAACGTGACTTGTGTTTTTTTTCTGCTGTGATCTCATCTCAACATATTATGTTATCAACCTCTACTCAATGGATTCTGTGTAGGAAGTGAAAGGTGGTGAAAGTGGAATTGCACAAGGAAGAAATTATGTTTATGTTCAGGGGTGATTAGAATGACCATTTCTCAACAACTGGTGATTACTTATAATGCTGATCATAAACTCCCATAAAATGCTGCTATTGCTTAAAGGCAACCAAAATGGAATTTAAGTCCTAAACACACTTTTTTTTATGTGCGGGGGACAGAAGTGTTAAGGTTAATGAGGAAAACTGCTTATGTGGTACAATGCAGTAAATGTTAGGGTGAAATTTGTTATTTTTCCATTAAAGAAACCACAAACAGTTCAAATTCGTGCAGTGTTGCAGCTTAATGTAGGTCTTGCATGTCAACAACATGCACACAAGTGTACAAAGACTGAAGAAAGTATTTCAACAGGTCAACTCAAAACAGAGCAGGTGCAGAGGGCAGCGGGCTTTGTTATCTTTCGTAAAATCTCCTTGGACAAAAGTTCAGTTCCTGTTGTGGTGTGTTTGCTTGCCTTTCTTGCGTATGTTGAAAGCTCTGTGTGGTATTTAGTCTTCCATAGTATAATGCATGCAACAAAAGCACATTTTTTCCCTTAAACAGCACAACTTATGGCATTTGCAGATATTTTTACGCAGTCAACAACTTTCAACATTTCTGCATGCGTATGATCTACTTGACCTTGTTCAGTCTGGTTTCCGGAAAGGACAATAATGGATGACCTCGGTGCTACAAAAGCTGCTTGCAGATCATCCATCCTTTTACTGATGGCCTGGTAGCAGAGTGGTTAAGGCAGAGGGCTGGGAAGCAGGAGCCCCGGGTTCGATTCCCAGCTGAGTCCCCGAGCGCCGTCTGTGGCTGCTCACTGCTCCCCCCAAGGGGGGGATGGGTTAAATGCAGAAGAACACATTTCACTGCAGGTTGTACACTGTATAAGATTGTTTGTGACAAATAAAATTTGTATTTGTATGTTTATTTCTATTTGTACTTCTACATCTGTCTGCTGTCTTTGACACAGCTAACCACCAAGATCTTGACACCACGCTGTCAGATTTAGGAAATTACACGAACCGTCCCTTCTTGGTTCACCTCCTTTAGGAAAGATCCTTCTGGGTGTCATGGAGAGGTGTGACATCTACACTCTCTAAAGAAACCACAAGGCTCTGTCCTTGGCCCCCTTCTCACTAAGAAATGCCGGCTCACTTGTTCACATCAACACTTCCCATGGCTTTTCGTGCTATGTTGACGACACTCAGCTCTATCTTTCCCACCAAAGGACACCACTACTTTTTTCTGTCTCAAACGTATTGGCATGGATGTCTGTGCTACACCTCCAATTGAACTTATCCAAAACTGAAATTCGGATCTTTCCAGGCAACCACTCTCCTCCTTAGCATAATAACTCAATGCAAACTGGCTCGCTATTGCTAACACCTACTGAGTCTGTGAAAAGCCTTGGGGTTTGGATAGTTGACAAACTGAGTTTGAATGATTACGTAGCTGCGATTTCCAGGTCCTGCAGGTTCACTCTCTATAACATTTGAAAAATTAGGGCATTTCTCTCACAACAGGCTGCACAGCTCCCAGTCCTGGCTGGAGCTTCTGCCGGTAACTGCTTGCATTGATTTTAATCCTTGATGCTTGCCTGCAGAGCTGTAAATGGAAGGGCACCCTCTTTTATCAACACGCTATCAGTAAGCTACTCTTCTGCATGCAAATCAAAGGATTCTCTGCATTTAAAAACACAAACACACAACAAAAAGAAAAATGAAGTCATATTTGATCAATGCTTGCAAACAGCAACATAGCGGTGGTATCTTTTACAGATGGATAAAGAGAAGAGAAGACTTCTGCTGTGGTAGGGAGGTAATGATGGAATCTGCCTCAGCAGTTGATAAAAACTGCATAGAAAGATTGTTTGCATGATACTGATACTTGGCTGTTAAAGGGTCAATGTCTGGAAATTTTAAAAACAGCCATTTGAAACGTAAAATAAACTGTATAAAAATGTTCCACTCATTCTTGTGTTCCATTCTTAAACCAGGAGGGTGTTGTCTCTGCACATAGTGTCACCTGAGTAAGGTGGTGTAAATCTGTGTTTCGATGGGCCTGATTAACAACATTCCAGCGAATAAACCAATCCCTGTCGGTGTTTTAACATTCCATGAAAAGGCTGATGTGCGAGTGTGTGTACATGTGTGTTGATGTACAGTATCTGTGTGTGTGTGTGTGTGTGTGTTATCATGACATTTTTAACTGATTACACAGCAATGATTGTTCAATAAAATATTCCTAATTGGAACAACTGTGGCTGAGTCATAGTCTGATAAAAATGTGAGAATTTGACACAATTTTTTTGAGTCAGAGTGAGATATTGGGTTAAGGGTTAAGATCAGTGGGTTAAGGCAGAAGGCTGGGATGCAGAAGGTGGCAGGTTCGATTCCCGGCCGCGGCATCCTGCCCATCCCCCACACCAGGTGTGTCCTTGAGTAAGACGCTTAGCGCTAGCTCCCCGCATGCGGCCTGTAGCTGCCCATTGCTCCCCCCATGGGGATGGGTTCAATGCAGAAGAACACATTTCACTACGTGTTGTACACTGTGTAACTATGTATGTGACAAATAAAATGTATTTATTTTATGTATAGTGGAGAATCATGTGCGTGTTGTTAGAGGTCAGTACAACATCTACACCCTCAGTACTGACTTGGCTTTAAGTCAGTGGTTAAGAAAATGAGTTGTGGTACCTGTGACCACAGTAAAAATCCATAAGTTGGTGATATGTGCAAATCAGTGAGAACTCTGAATTAAACATTGCCACATATTGAATGTTTTTTTCAGTGTATCTGTGTTTTTATTGCTTTTTCCCAAAAGCAAAGAAAAAAAGGTGGCACTCCAAACACATAAACACTGAAAATGTTATAAATGATTAGTACAGGTACTATCTGAAAAGACCAGGGTTGGTAGTTCACTTCCCTGTTCCCTCCCTGGGGCTGGTCCAACGCTCTGATAAATAAGTGGTAGTAGTCAAATATCTGATGTGGCAACTTCGAAAGGGAGCAGCTTCAAGACACCTTTTCTATTTTTCATGTATTATTTGTTCTTTCCTATTGACAGTGAATATTTTTAATAACTGTTGTCCTCATGGTGTGTTCCTTATGCCATTTATCTGTCAAAAACAGTTCAAAACAATATTTGCTAGTAGATGAAAAAGTAAAATGGACATTATACATCACAAATAAGTAAGTAGGAGGGTACAATGAGAAATATAAAAATAGCTTCTGACTCAACAGGTATTTAATTACTGAGTGAATGGTGGATAAAAGATGTGAAACACTGTCAGTGTTCATTCTGTGATTCAGCAGGTAGACAGCGACAAAATCCAATTTGTGACACAATGTATGACATGCACAACTATAAATAGCAGAAAGACATAAATATGAATTACTATTACTATTTCCTTAGTTTAGTTTTGGTAATTAATTCTTTTTTTCATTAATATCACTGTAATTTCCCTTCGTTCCATTTGCTTCACTAACAAACACCCAACACTTGGATGGATGTTTGCTTTACAATATGTGTCTTCTAGCAATATTTGTGTGTTTTACAACTTTAAGCATTAAAGTATTCAATCATTCCTGGAATGAATCATGTCTGACAAGCCGGCATGTTCCATCGCAAACTTAAATCTTTAAATAAGCCCCTGCCAAAAAACTCATTCTCTTATGGGTGTCCGTAAAAACGTACAGTAGGATGAACGGCATCTACTACTCTATATGTTTTCAACTGAATTATTTACACTGCATTGTTTATATAAAATAAAAAACTTATTGTGGCAGCATTGATTAGCACAACTACACTGCACAGATGTTTATGTGTGTGTTTATTGTTTATGTAGAAGCTCCATGAATCATTATATATAACTAAAGAAACAAGCATTTGAGGAATACACTGAAAAAAAAACAAAATAGACCCAGAAATGCACAATCACATGATTTTATGTAGCTACAGAAAAAAGTTGGTTTTCTGAAGTAGTTGCATTGTAAGTCAGTCATGTGTGTAGGAGCACAGTTATTTTAAAGTAGATTCCTGCACTAATACTTTTACAGTTTTAGCAAGGTGTGGCTGAACAAATTAAGCTCAAAGACACATGCATGTACATACACACCGAAACCTGGCTGGTAAAGGCTGTACAGACTGAAGTGATTTGCAGCAGACTGGTTTGTGCACATAATGGCAGCTGTATTAGTACAGTACATCCTATCTTTATATGTATCAAAATCATAATTAACATTATACATATACAGCATAGCAGCTTGACAAAATCGTTTTTCCTTTACATCATCATCGTTATACATCAACTATTATTATAGAAAGAAATGATTTTATTCATTTAATTTTGCTTAGTTCAAAAAATGTAATCACAAAGACAGAGTATCAATGTATTAGATGCAATAGATAAATAAACACGAGTTATGGTTTGTTACTAGGAGGATGGGGAGCTGGTGGGCAGTGATGTGAGTCTCTGGCTGTTACTCAGAACCAAACCTGTGGCACTGAGACATCATTGCGACATGTGATCGGGCCTGCTGAGCCGCAGTGCGTTGGCAACATCAGAAGGTGACAAACCTGTTTTTTTCATTTGTTACTGGGCGTTTGAGGATACTGTGTGCAAACTCTTTTTTGTGCATAATGCTGAAGACTGCACATGTCAACTAATGTAAAATATACTGGACGATAAATCAGAAAAAATAAATCTGAAATCATCCGTTGTTATTATTTAATGCTTTTCAACATTGACTGCATCCTTATTTGTTGACACGTTTTTACCTTGTACACACACCAGTGGTTAAATTGACCCAAATTGTAGTTGATGTGTGTGATATACAACCTGACAGCAGATAAGAGAGACTGTATTGTCTGTAACAATAGTAGAAATACATATCCTGGTACATCCTAATTGAGTGTAAGTGTATTTAAGTGACAGCACTTTTGGCTGTCAACAAGCCTACATACTGATTGTTGCATGCAATTAACAAATCTCTTTGCACTATCCCTGTTTTAGAGCTTCATCATTTGAAAAACTAGAAACTTTAGGGTGATTGTACTGATGTTCCCCGCCTGATGGTGAACGTGCGTCCTGTCCTGAAATAGTTTTCTATTTCCTCCAGCGAGCGTTTGCGAGTCTCTGGGATGCACACGGCATTGAACAGCAAACAGAGGACACACACCACCATGAAAAGCAGGTAGGGTACATACAGGCCGTACCTGTCCACCATGTGAGTGAAGGCATGTGTGAGCATAAAGGCCGTCAACCAGCTGACAGTGACACACAGGCCAGACGCCACTCCCCTGGCAACCAGCGGCAACACCTCTGACATCAGCAGCCAGGTGATTGGGCCCCATCCCATGGCGTATCCTAGGAGACAATGTGATAAAAAACATAAAAGTATAGAAAGGATTTAAAGTAAACAGCTGACATGAAAGAAAGGTGATTGCATAGCACACCAAAAATCCTGCAAAAAAACAACAATAATTTAACATCTTCTGTTCATGAATTTCACATTTGTTTGCAAATAAACTTTCAAAGGTGAAAAAACAAGGTGTGGAACAAAAACCGTTTGGCCGGTAAAGATGAAGCTGATTTTGATTACTGGTGATAATTTATTTGTTGATTTTATTTCGTTTTTTAGAGCCTGCATCTGAGAAGTAACTAAACATTTCAAATGTGGTGGAGTAAAATGTATATTTATTTTAATTAATTGTTGTGGAATAATAGTAAAATGTCATACTCTAGTAAAGTGTACCACCAAACATAATGGCACCTGAGTAAATGTAGTAAATTAGTTAATTACCACCTGTACATAACCACACCACAATGTTTTCCCAGTCAAACAGGGTGTGAGAGTGGATTAATGGAAACCAAGCCGTTAGGAGTTCTAGAGGATGGTTTTAATAACACAAAGGGTAAAAGAAAGTAAACAGCATGTGTTTCATTAAATGCAGGGAAACATGCCTGACAGGTGTCCAATCCTCCACCCTATAAACAAGCTAAATGTATGGGTGTCATCTGTTTGCATACACTGGTTTGAATAAATAATTACTTTAATAACTATTCATTTACAATCACACGTTCATGCTTTTTCCTTTTTGGTGTATGTTAGTCTTTATGAGATAGTTTGACAGTGAAATAGGCACACTGGAAACATGTGGAGACACGCTACAAAGACTGGAACTGGCGTGTGCTCGGACCAGTAGGTTGCCCGTGCACACCCTGCCAGGCCACACTTAAAGAAATACTTGAATGGAGTTGGGAGAGGTTGCCAAATGGGTGACTGTTACATCAATACAAATATCAATATTTCATACCAAACATGTGATCAGGAAAATCCTGGATTCAGTAAAAGTTGAAAGCTGCTTGCAGCACTCACCAAATATAAAAACCATAGTTCCGATGAGAGGAATTAGGTTTGCCGAACTTTGTTGGCTGACCTCCAAAGTATTCCCTAAGTCACTGTGGGAGTTGTAGTTCAGAGTTGTAAGATTGGGAGGAGCAGGGCCTGGAGGGCAAGGTGTGGTGTGGGAAATCATCATCAGAGTCAGGGTGGACACAAACATCAGCATGCTGGACGTGTACAGCAGGGCTTTGCGTCCCGCCTTATCCATCAAACACGCTGCTACAGTAACAGATAAGAGGCGAACTAAGCCCACTAACGCGGCATCGTATCTGAAAAATACCAAACAAACATATTTCAATATCTGGAGCATCCTGGGATTAAAGTCAGCAGATGATTATGAAATGAAAGCACATAATTGCACATGGTGACTGAAATGAAGTGATGAAGAGAATATGTCTCCTACTTGGGCTCCAGGGAGACGTGGCTCTTAGCAAAGATGGGCTCCAGGTAGACAAGAATGGGTGTGATGCCCGTCATCTGCTGCAGGAAACGCATCATTACAGAGATGATGATCGGTCTGTAGTAGACGGGTGTGGCCAGCTGGGCCAGAGTGACTCTAGTCTGTGTGTTGATGCTGTGCTGCATTGACAGAAAATAAAACACAGGTGTCTAATTTACACTATGTGGGATAACTTACCCAACTCACTTACTCATTCAGAGGTAACGTCTTCAGACAAAATAAAAAAAAGGCATATCGGTCTCTTACCTGTATGGCATTGAGCTCACTGTGTATGTCGTATTGGCTCCCCCTCAGCCATCGGAGGGCCTTCTCAGCCTTCTGCTCTTGGCCCATGGAGAGAAGCCTCCTGGGGGATGAGGGCATGAATGCTAGCAGCAGTACCATCAGTACAGCTGGCACCTCGCCTGCAATCGCCAGCCACCGCCACGGTACCACCAGACCTGTGAATCCCACGTAATGAGATTATACTTTACTTTACTTTACTTTGCTTGGCAGACGCTTTTATCCAAAGCGACTTACAGGGAGCTAGCGCTGTGTGTCTGGCTCAGGGACACACCTGGTAGGGGATGGCTTAGGAGTCAGACGGGATTCAAACCTGCGACCTCCTACTTCCCAGTCTGACGCTTAACCCATTGAGCTAATATAAAACAGAGCAGCAAACGTGTAGTAGTAGTAAAGATAGCCTGTATATGCACACACCGAGGGCATAGAGTGCCAAGGCCCCGAACACAGCGGTGATCTGGGGGCAGGAGCCCATTGCTCCCCTCACTGCTTTGTGGGAGATCTCTGAGATGTAAACCTGTCAAACACACACGCAAAAAAAAACAAAGCACAGGAACATATTCAGTTCTAAGTCAGGCAGGAATTGGAAAAAGGGGAAATTATACGTTTAGAGTAGATTTAAATTAACATACTCTGGACTGTAACAAATGAATTGTGGAAATTAAATGTGAAAATATTTCTGTCCACTACTGCAGAACAGCGGTTTTATTAGCAACATGCAGGATTGGGACAAAATGAGGATGTGATCCCATGTAAGCACGGGAACTTACAGGAATAGATGCTGCGGTCATCCCGCCGGCAAGGCCAGTTAGGAAACGCCCAGAGTGGAGCATCGGCAAGTTCACGGCCCCGCCGAGCAGCATGTACCTAATGACATAATATTTTTACTGCTTTGCGTGCACTTGTGCATTCGGCATTGCACTGCACTGACTCTCCTTAATCACTTTTATTACTTTAGTGGCATGGTATACTCTGGATAGCACCGCCACACACAGCTGTAGTGGTGGTAAACCCCCTTACATAGTCTTTGATGTATTACTTTGAAGAATCTGCGTTACATTCAGCTGTCAGACCACAGTTTGATGACACTTTCTGCAACACACCCAATAGTCGAAGGCACTGCTGACATCATGATGCTCATCTTTCGCCCAACCATGTCGTTGAGCAGCATTGCTCCAAGTCCTCCAGCCGCTGCACCCAAGGCGTAGATGGAGCCAAACCACGCGGCCGACTCTGTGTCCATCCTAAGGTGAGGGTCAGCATCGGGGCTCTTGAGGATTGGCAAGACAGGGGAGGGATAGACGAGGGAGTAACCAAAGCTGAAGTTCCCCAGGACGGCTGAGAAGACAGCCAGGTACAGTCTGATGTTACTTATCTGAGATGATGAAACGTGCACTGGTTAGAATTTAAAAGATGAGATTTGTGATTTGGTGCTGTAGGAGACATTATAACATTAAACTGATCAGAAATACGGTGGTGATGCTGTTATTATACTTACACAGATGCACTTAAACAAACATTTTTACTGTATTGCAGTTGCATGTTGACATTGTCAGGGCAAGTTTACTAAATGAAGATACTAACTGATCATCAGAAAACCCTTTTTCCCTTTATGTGTCCAAACCTTTGTCCGGTAGTGTATGAGTGAAGGGTTGTGGCTCGGAACTGACATAACGTAGGTTGACTTACTTCTCTTTTATTTTTTTCCAATGAACGTTTCAGCCACAGTAAGCTCGACACTGTGCGAATACAGAAGAAAGGCGTTTGCGGACATCTGAGTGTGTTTCGAGCCAAAGAATAGTATATAATAATAATAATTGTTTTAAATGTTTATAGAGTTTTCCCTGAGGACTGTTTGTCTGACATCATAAGTTCAACTCTGGCTTTTGAAATTAAAATGACTAATTTCACTTGAGATGTCACTTTTAAACTGTGATGCTCGACATTATGTTAAGTTCTCATGTTTAAGTCAGACTATAAATCTAAGGGCAACAATATGACCAGTGTAAAATAACATACTTCCTCTCACTAAGCAAAATAAGTGCAACGTTTCCTACCTTTGCTTCTGATGTTGTTAATCTTCTGCTCAGCAGTGGAGTGTCTTCCCCCATGACGGCAGCACAAGTATGCCTTATCTTTTAGTTGTCAGACTCTAAGATACCATAAATAATACAAACTGTCTCAGGATCAGGTGTTTGAGCGGCTCATGAAGGAATTAGATAGTCAGAAAAAGATGCCCTCTGGAAAAAGCACTGCTAAAAGAAAAAAGGTCCATCCCGTTGCAGTGAATCTTGATCAAGCAAAGCAGACACTTCTGCACAGGCCTGGGAGGAAGAAATCACTGTCAAAAGCACATGGTATAAATTCAAAGGCGTGGTAACACATGTTTGAGTGATAAACCGAATCTGCCTATGGACATGTGCAGTTCAGGGTTTTCCGGGCTGACACAAAAACCCGGACAAAGGTTAGCTACGTGGTCAAATGGCTAAATGGTCATAATGAAAATGAAACTGGAAATTACTTTCACAAAGGGAAACTGGAAATCATGGTGTGAATCAAGGCTCGTTTGAAATATGTTATGAAAGTCTTGATAATATAGAAAAAATTTATTAAATCTACTTTTTACAGCGTTTGGTAATGTTTGAGTAGCTATAGTGGACTAATTATATTAGTGTGATGACAATTTGTCAGAATATCTGTGAAGGTTCTCAGTCATCCAGGTCATGGTTATCCCAAAAAAGGTTTATCCAATAGCAACTGGACTTAGTAGGTTTCTTGACAACGTTTCAGAGGCTTTCTATCCAGAGGGCTTTCTCTAGGCAAGACTTGGGCGAAACGTCGTCAAGAAACCTACTAAGTCCAGTTGCTATTGGATAAACCTTTTTTGAGAATTGGTCAGAATATTTTATCAAAATAATTTAGACAAGCTATGATGCTTCTATGTTGTGTTTTCTCACACATGTTGGTCGTATCCTCATTGGACCAGCTCATGCATCCATATTACCCCTCAACGGTGAATTTTGAAGTCCAAGTGTTGCTGCAACCTGGTCATGAGAAGAAAGCAGAAGAGAGGAAGAAACAAAATGATTCCAGGATTGGGCCACTCGAAGAAAAAGCAGAAGCTGAGGATAGCCAAACGCCTGCCAGTTGATTCAAGGGGAAGAGGAAAGTACAGAGCGCTTCCCTTTGAGACTGCAGTGGGAAATTTGCCAAACGACCCACTTCTTATTTTCTATGTTGCAGAACAAATTTAGACAATGAATCACATTTATTTATGTGCAGCTGATTGATTTTATTTATTGAGCACTGCTTTCCATGAATACTTCCTTAACTTTAGGAATGTGTGCATTGTGCAGCTGTTTTTGTTTGTTAAAGTTACTGCTTATTTTTTATCAAGAGTTCATTTTCTCATATTTACAATTTACAAAAATAAGTTCATATTATATTTCTACAGTTCAATTAATGCTGAGTTACTTTTATTTTCTCACTGTTCAGTTGTTGCAAAGCCAGAGAGAAGCTAAGTACCTGTTAAATCCATCTGCGTTTCCTCTCAGCTCCCTCATGATGGAAATGGAAAATGTGTGTGGGTGTGTGCTGTGTGTGTTTCTAGTGTGTATACTGTAAGTAACAGGACCATCCCTGCTTAGTAATGTGTTCTTCTCTTCTCCACACACTGAGAAACCCAAACTCCCATCTGCACCAATCCTTGCTTCACTGCACCATGGGCAGCATCAGACCCAGCCGCTGGCCCCTGATCCTGGTCCTGCTGAAAATCCATCTTGTAAAGATGCAGGGAACTGATCATGCATCCCTGAAACTACGACGGCTAAATGAACAGGTTAGTTTGAATTAGCAGCTGCTAACTGGGATTTTGTATTTTATGAAATGAAACAGAAGAAACAAGTAACAACAACAATTTTGTGCAACTAAATCTTTTTTAGGTTTTGCCATTTTGTAAACGCCCTGAACGAAGCTCACATGTTGAAATGGCCAAGCAACGATTCTGACTTTTGATGACTAGATAAATTATTGCACACATGCAGTGTACATATTTTCTTCTTGTTCTTCGTGACAGACCCATTTCTTCTTTGTTAGTTTCAGCAGTTCCAGGCACTGACCCAGGCCCGTTTAGACATGCTGGCCTTGAACCAGAACAGAAACTTCTCATGGCACCTCGAGAGGCATGTTCAGGCTCTGAATGACCATTACCACCACATGTCGCAGGACCTCGAACACCTCAAGCAGAGCACAATGCAGGAGACAGAGGGTCTCAGGTGGGAGCTAGGGGACAAAGTTCACTGAAATCATAAATATGTCTTTGTGGTTATGGTTTATGCTGCTTATATTTGTCGAGTTAGGGGGGGCAGTTAGGAGAAAAGGGGAGAACGCTATTTAAAGTAAAATAGCTTGTATTTAAGCAGGAGACTTGCTTTTCAGCATGAACATTAGGTTTAAAAGTAATAATGAATGGAGGCGCTTCTTCTTCTCAAAATCACTGTGTAAAACATATTTGGTAATCTAGAACAAGTACGCTATACATTTTAACAAAAAATGAATAATTCAAACAAAAATATTCTGATTTTTATTATTTCAGAGAGTGGAGCAGAAAACTTGAGAAGAAGAACAAACGATTGGAAGGTCGTCTGTCACTGATGGAGAGAAACCTGAGGCAGAGCCACTGCTTTGTCCAGATACCAAAGTCTGAACCTAGTCAGGACCTCCTGAACCTTACCTTGGAATTCCAGAGCCAGGAGGAAAGACTAGCTGCTCTTCAGGTCCAGCGAGATGAGCTGCTCGTTGGGCTAAAAGGGTTGCAGGAATCCTTAAAAAAGCAGGAGCAGCATGTGAGACAACTGGAGAGTAGGCTTGGTGAAGCTCTGCAGTGGAATGGAGGAGGAAATGTCAGAGGGTCAGTAAAGGTGGTAGAGGCCCTTAGCTCCACCGAGACACATCAAAAATACAATGAACCACTTAAGAAAACCCAGTCCCATAGAGGAAAGAGGCCTGGAAGGATCCTAGGTGGACACACTCCACACAGACTGGAAGGAGTCAGCCAACACAAGACTGGTAGTGGCTCAGAAGCCGAGCCATATCAATACCACACAACAAACCAGCCTAAACATTCAAAAGTCCAGAAGCCAATACCTCAGCCAGACCCCCATCCACAGTCACAGATCCAGGCACAGACCCAGACATGGCCCTACCCAATCCAACAGGAACAGCTCCAGTCAAGCAAAACTGTGCCATATCATCACCCCCAGATGATGCCCCAAGTGCAACTACCATCTCAGCCTCAGTCACATCCTGAGAGACAAAACCTGCTGCTCAACCCTAGTCACCGCTCTAGGTCACAACCTCCCTCCAAGGCTCGAGCTCATCCTGAACAAACCAAAAACAAACAGAACAGGACCAACGGAGGAGCTCCTCAGCCACAAACCTCAGATTTTCTGCCCCAACCCCAGTCTGAGTCTTATGAAATCAGGGCTAGCAGGTGGAAAGGCGAAGAGGAGAAGCAAAGTGACACAAAGACAGAGTCAGTGATGCATAACTTACTCCAGCTTCCCGCAAGGCACAAAATACCAGCCCAACCAGTAACCAAAAAGGATTCAACCAGTAAGTAAAAGTGAATATTTCTACCTTGATGCTGAGTAAAATCTGCTGTAATGCAGAACAGACAGTTCAGACACTGCTTGACAATTCTTGTTGATTCCTATCAAAGTCCTTTTCAGATGTTTGCATAATGTACTTTTGTTGGTTTTATGGACATTCAGCTTTTCTAATTGTTTATTTATATTGTTTATTGAATACGCACATACACCCTCCTTCTCTTTATCTGCAGTCTGTAATGTGGACTCCATGCTGTTCTTCCCCGCTGCATCAGCAGAGAACTACGTCACCTTCTCGTTGACTCTCCCTGACCTTTCTGAATTTTCTGTGTGCCTGTGGCTCCGTGTGGAGGCCTCACACATTGGCACACTGCTCTCCTATGCCACAGATGACAGTGACAACCAGTTAGTTCTGTATGCACAAAACTCCTCAGCTTCTTCAATATCCTTCCCTGGTTCTTCCTTCCACCCTTCTTCTTCTTCTTTGTTCTCATCATCTTCAATTCCTGTTTCCTCACTGTCCCTGGACTTAGTAATTGGTGACCCTGTCTATCGCCGCTTTCCTGTGTCAATGCTCTTGGATGCTCGCTGGCATCACCTTTGCATGCTCTGGTCTTCCATCCAGGGTCGTTTCTGGCACTATAATGACCGGCACCTAACCTCTTCGGGGGCCAACTTCAGGAAGGGCTGGGAGATTCCTGGAGGTGGATCAATGGTGCTAGGACAGGAGCAGGATTCTATCGGTGGAGGGTTTGACGCTGCTGAGGGTTTTGCTGGGCAGATGGCAGGGTTTAGGGTATGGAACCGGGTGCTGAGTACCTCTGAAGTGGAGGGGGTGGCCGAAGGGAGAGGTGTGCCTAGAGGGGTGGTGCTTGACATGCAAGATATAAAGGAGGTGCATGGGGAAGTGCAGCAGGTGGCGTGTGAATGTTTAGAGCACTGTATGTGATGGAGGGGAATTAATCTGAAACCTATAAGATAAAACAGTGGATGTGAATATGCCCTATCTCACTTATGGAATAATTCCAACAGATAGAAATAGGTTATTTGTGGTAGTATCTTTTTATTTTACTCAATTTGCCTCCATTTAATATTTCTGTCACTTTGTGGGAGTGGTCACCTGGTAGCTCTTTGTAAGTTACCTTGGATAAAAGTGTCTGCCAAATGTAGTAGTACTTATGTCTCATTGTATCTGTGTTTTTTTCCCATCTGTGTAGTAATTGTATGTGTGATTCCAGTTTTTGGTGCCTTTTAATGCTTGTTTAGTTTAGTTCTTTTGTTATTTGCTTTAGCTTGTAATTATTTTGCATCTCTTTACTTGTTTCTCTCTAGTGTCTCTCTGTAGATCTTTGATTAACTTTGAAACAATATCTATAAAATTATTAAATAAATGTAAATGTATGATATTTCTGTCAGAAAAATGATGATACTAAGTTACTAAATGTACTAAATAACTTTTCTCTACTGATAACTTCTTAGCACGCAGACTTTAGTTCGCTCAATCAGCAAAAATACA
This sequence comes from Microctenopoma stevenorrisi, assembly GCA_032270685.1. Classification (NCBI taxonomy): domain Eukaryota; kingdom Metazoa; phylum Chordata; class Actinopteri; order Anabantiformes; family Anabantidae; genus Microctenopoma; species Microctenopoma stevenorrisi. The sequence continues at coordinate 14,102,529 of JAUMTR010000026.1, read as the reverse complement.
AATCCCAGAGTTCAACGCGCTTAAACGGCTATGTTTGGCCTCTCACGCGATCCTTACAAAACGTCACGAGATACATGATCATGGGGAGCTGAGGAAGAATAACAGCAGTTAGCCAGTAGCAACTGCAATTAATGAAAGTATTTCGCGACGGTTAGAGTGGCAAGTTATCGGAGGCCACAATGGCCAACATCACGAAGAAAGTGTCCTGGTCCAGCCGAGCTGACGAGACGGGAGCACCCGGAGAGGTGACGCCGCTGCTCAACGGCTCCGAGCAGCCCAGACACTCCGGACAGGTACTACTAGCACGGTGGCTAATTGTTAGGATATGAACTGACACTAAAGTAGCGACAACATGATGCTGTGTCATGTTTTACTAACCATTATAAAGCCTTTTTGAGTGATTTTTTTAGAGGTGCTGCATGCATCCCCTTACACCGCGTTCATTCAGGGGTGTTATTTGATGTGTAATGGCATGTTCTCGAATGTAAATAGAGGCAGAAACAAGATGTGTTTGAGACTGAATGTAACTGAATGAACTTTAATTAAATTGCTTACATGATGCAAGTAACTAGATTCAGTTGTTTGCTACGTTTGCTAATAGAAAGGCTTTACAGAAAGGTCTGAGCGATCAGTCCTTTCCACAGATCCAGGGATTACCCACTAGATTATTTTGATGTTGGCACCTACACGTAAAATCGGGGACAAATCTGATACGGATAATCACTGGCTGTTTTGGATGCCAATAAGCCACCCAAGGCTGTTTAGTTTATTACAAGTAAGAAGTTACATTAAATTTGAATTCCAGGCTCCTTCAACGTCCTTAGCCATGAGACATGACTGAACTTGATCAGCTGTTAAACTAATATAAATATAAATATACAGGAAAATCCTGCTTCCCTTTTCCTTTAATGCAGGTCTAGTCAGATATGTCCTAAGATGGAAGTAAACAAATCTTTACCTCTTTTTTAAATGTGTTTACATAGCAGTTATGTAGTTAGGTACTTTCCCGAAGTGTCAGAAAACTGGACAGTTTAATAATTGTGCAATTAACACGAGGCCTTTTATCTCTGCCTTAGAGTTCTCATTGATCATATCCAACAGTTATGTGCAATGTAAAACTCTTTTAAAGTAGGCAGGGGATTGTTGTGGACATCCGACATCTATATGATGTTAACGTATCAGCCTGAAAATAGCTACACGCTGCTATATATATATACGAACATTTCTGTTGCTATTTGTGATTTCTGTAGCTGTCTGGAGAAGACGCTTTATTTCAGATAGGCAGACTCAGCACGGTGGATTTGGAGGAGGAGATAACATCTGACGAGGTAAAGACTGAAGTGAAAACGTCGCCACACTACGCCTCTATGTTTTTCACTCCTTTTGATCATCACTCCATCAAGACCCTTAGAAGCACTTCTGTTAGACAGACTCTGTTAGACTCTTGAAGTGTAGTCACCTGATTCGCTACACCCAGCTATCTGCAACAAATCAACAAAAAGTGATTTGCATGTCTTGAAATTGAACTTACACAATCAAACAATTTGTGTTGGGTAGTTAAAGTGGAGCTTTGTCTGATTTATGAGATAAAACGTATGAGATAAAATAGAAGGAACAGATAGTAACGTACTTGGTTCAGTCTAATTCGCTTCCTACTTAGTAAGACTGATGTGGGAAATCCGACACAGAAGTGACTCGTGAAGAGGCTAAATCCGCCCAGCTCCAGTTGACTCATCGGGTGTGCATAAAAGGCACATGGTTGGAAACTGTCTGATGCTTCCCACTTTGGTACACGGCGAATTAAGAATCGATGCAGGTCGTGTTTGATGTGCTTGGGTGCTAATCCCTAACCCTGACGCTGCAAAAATAGAATAGATTCAGTGCAATAAGCAGGACACGAAACTCCTTCAGTTTAGAATAAAGTAGAATATAGTAAGTTCTCAATTTTAGTGACCTGGGTTAGGCAATGAGGTCACAAGTAGCCCTAAAATACAGTGGTTAAACTCTTTGTGTGATGAAAAAGGAGAGAACGTTACTGCCTGAGGCTCCAGTCAGTGGTAACAACCCAGTATAAGATCACATGACTAAGATTAATTGGCCATCACTCGTTAGATTAATAGTACTGCACACCCGTTCTTCACATTTTTTAATGGGCTGAATATAAATGTGATTGGGTTGTTTGCTTTGAACAAAAGTTTATTGCAATGTTTTGTTCCGTCTATGTGAATGTTAGCTTCTTTATTTAGCTGCATGAAACACTGCATGTAAATGTCAAGTGGAGTTCGTTTGTATCGCCTGTAGCTGCCATGTTTGCGTGTATGTACAGTACCACTCACTCGCTCCAGTGTTTCCGTTGATACCAAATAGCCTGCACACACAAAAAATGGGCCTCTGCCCCACAGCTTTGGTTCCGTTTCTAAATGCTCTGAAGGAAACACTGGTGTCTCGCTTCATTCACTGCATGTTTCATTGAATCCATTTAAAGCATGTTAAAAACGTCTCACTGTTTCAGATGTTCATGAATTTTTGCTGCGCTCACTATGGTTTCATCCACAATGATGCCTTTGACTCTTTACCATCTTTCACATGATTTAAATGGTCAGAGGTCACTGAGTGTAGTTGTGGTGAACTCGTTTTTTCTCTATTTTTCCCTGCAGGAGTCTTTTAGGGGGCGGCCCAAAGAGATCCCTCACAACGAGAAGCTGCTGTCACTTAAATATGAGGTAAAACAGCGCACAATAGTTTATTGTGGAAATTCTGGTAATTCCTGTTTTTATTTGGAAATAGGGCTTTTTATTAAAGACCATTTGTAGGATTTTAAACTTTCCTGCCCTAATGATCACTTGCCCGAAACCCCTAAACAATGAGGGCAACAATCTTCTTAGCTGACAAGCAAAGCTGGCAACATTTTGGAAATCAGCTTTGTGTATGCATATTTTTAGTTTGGGAAGTAATGTTTATATTCCTATTTTTAGAAATAGAAATTGATCAAATAAAACATATAAACACACAGTTTTGTCAGGATAATCATAATGGTCATTATGACCCAGTATTCTATTTTATGTGTCTCTGTATGTGTATATTAGCATTATTATTATTATTATTCCAGAGTCTGGACTATGATAACATTGAGAACCAGCTCTTTCTGGAAGAGGAAAGGAGAATGAGTCACATGGTGAGTAGGGTGAAAATAACCTGTATATATAATATGTTACCTCCTCAACTACTCTACTTCAACAACTCAAGAAAATATTTTGCTCATATTTCACTTCCCCTGTGTGAAAATGAAGCGATTTGTAGAGACGTCACATTCTAACAAGCAACATGCTGAAAATAAGTGTTTAATATTTTACGCTGTAAAAATTCTTAAACATAAATTCTTTAATTTTGTTTATTTAGTCTTTTGTTTCTTTTTTTATATCTTAGTGCTCAACATATACATGTAGGGACTTGCAAAGAATGGCGCTGACTCCCAATTATCTATAGCATATTAATATCATTCTTTTTTATTGACAGTACTGGTATATGACAGCAACACACAATTTCAACTACTCTAATCTTTGGCTTGTTTCTTTCCTCTCTTGTCATTAGAGTTTCCGCTGTCTGGAGATCAGTCGCTGGATAATCTGTGGTCTGATAGGTTTTCTGACGGGCCTCATCGCCTGTGGCATAGACATTGTGGTGGAAAAACTGGCTGGGTACAAATATGAAGCAGTCAAAGAGAGTATCCTGATTCGAAGTAGCTTCTTTTCTTATTTACAATATGGACAATGAGACTATTTTAAGCTGATTTCTGTCAGATCCCCTAGAGTGGTCCTTGACCTCTGACTCCTCACAGACATAGAGAAATTTACAGAACCAGGAGGACTGTCTATCTCTCTTGTCCTCTGGGCTGTCCTCAACTCTGCCTTTGTCATGCTGGGATCCATCATAGTTGCGTTCTTTGAGGTAAGACTAAGAGGACAAATGATGTGATTTGAACGATTCATGTTGCGTTTCAGTTTACTTCCTGTTTTTCTTGTCTCAGTGTATTCCTGGAGTGTGAGTGTGGCTTTTGAAGAAATGTTTAATTTAAAATTTTCAACCATTTCAATGTCTCGATGACAAGCCGATGTGGAAGTGGAAACTTATTAGGCAACTACTGCCTCCAACAGTATGTAAAACTGAAAATATGTAAAGATGCACTTCTCTATTCCTGCACAGAAAAAGCAGAATTTAACATAGGTGTCCTTCCAGATTTATATCTGCATGGGTTAGTAGTGTCTGCTTTTATTGGCACCTTGTGTGAAAACCACTGATAACCAGATTGTTTGACTTTGATTGTGGTTATATCAACACGAGCGCTGTTTGCTGATCATACTCGATGACTCCTCTTAGATAGAACGACGGCATGTCGTTGTGTTTTATTCTCCTTCTTTAACCCCTCCACACCTCTTTTCCAGCCTGTAGCAGCAGGAAGTGGTATTCCTCAGATAAAATGTTACCTGAATGGAATCAAGATTCCCAGGGTGGTACGACTCAAGGTACACACACGCACACACACACACACACACACACACACACACACACACACACACACACTAAAGAGTGTACTCAAACAGAAGGAACCTTAATATACTGACATTTTGTGTTTGTTTTTCACAGACGTTGGTAATAAAAGTGTTTGGTGTTATTTGTTCAGTGGCTGGGGGTCTCGCTGTTGGAAAGGTTAACATTTTTAACTCTAAAAATCAGTTAAAATATCACGTATAACTTTCTAATTATTCAAACTAATTTTTTTTTTCACTTGTCCTCTTGTTTGCCCTCAAATCCTTTAGGAAGGGCCCATGATTCACTCTGGTGCTGTGATAGCTGCAGGAGTCTCCCAGGGCAGGAGTACGTCTCTGAAGAGAGACTTCAAGGTAAACGCGCAGTGAACGAAACATGCAGCATGTGCATTAGGGGTGTAATGGTTGATTCTGAAACTACAACACACATGTTGTGCTGAAGTTCTTTACTAGTTGTTTACTAGTCTTCTAAATTGTTGGTGAATCAAAACTTAAACTAAAGTCTGAACTGAACCGTGGGTTTGGAGAGTCGTTACATCCCCATTGCCATCGTTTAAAAATGTCACGGGTTAATGTTTGACAGTAAATGTAAATCCTATTGAGGTAAATACCTCTTATAATTCTACAAAACTGTGGTGTCTATTGTGTGTTTGTAGATCTTTGAATACTTCCGGAGAGACACAGAAAAGAGAGACTTTGTTTCTGCTGGAGCTGCTGCTGGAGTTTCAGCTGCTTTTGGAGCACCAGTTGGTAAAAACACAACATCCCTAGCAAAGCAGTATTTGATATTAGTCTCCCTTAGTTATGAGGGAAGTCAAGCTTCATGCGATCACTGCCAGAAGAATGGTAACAAAGGTGTGTTGTGATCAAGTTCCAGCCTTGATGATTGACGATGACAGGAAAACCACATTGTTAGGACTGTGTGAAACGTCTTACCTAACACTTCTGTACAGCACTGTGAAGTGAAAGCATGTGATGGCACGAGTTAAATTGTTATCATCTTGAAATCAGCACATCAAAAGATGGCTGCTGATGATCATTTTATTTCTTTGGACGACAGGCGGAGTTCTGTTCTCTCTAGAGGAGGGAGCTTCTTTCTGGAACCAGATGTTGACATGGAGGATAGTAAGTGCTTTAATCCTGTATGTACACATGTTAGAATTAACAGATTGCCTGTTTTCAAATGAATCAAATCAAGAGGTTTGAGATTAGTTTTTTCTTTGTCCTTTACCCTTTTTCTTTTGTCACCTACAGTTCTTTGCCTCCATGATCTCCACATTCACATTGAACTTCTTCCTCAGCGTCTATAACCAAAAGGCTGGAGACCTTTCCAGCCCCGGTCTCATCAACTTTGGACGCTTTGACAGTGAAGTGAGAGACGTATATATGGTGTATCTCACGCTTCATAATATTTGCTGGTGAATGTAAATGATGATTGTATGTATTTTGTCGTTTCTCAGAGTATGGCCTATAACCTCTATGAGGTGCCCTTGTTCATCGCTATGGGAGCTATAGGTAACAACTGTGTGGACACACAGATGAATCTCTCTTTGCATGCTGTATTGCATTGTTTGTAGTAACATTTGATGATGTTCAGCCTTATTATTTTTGAGCACTGATTGAGTTTGCTTGGCTCTAAAGTCATTATGATGCTGTGAGATATTTGATAGGTATTGTACTGTGGTCATATCATAATCTTTCATCACAAACAGTATTGCAGTTTCAACTTATTAATGAGGGCATTATGGTTTTTTTGACTTGTGCAAGGGTAGCACTACTTGCTATATACATTTTTTTGTTGTGTAGTTATATAGTTAAGGAGGTTTTTTTTATCACTTACTCAACATTTTTTTTTCAATTTTCAAAGCCGGTGTGTTTTTTATTTGTGATCTCCTTCCTGTGCAGGCGGTTTGCTGGGAGCGCTGTTTAACTTTCTCAACTACTGGCTGACTATCTTCAGGATTAGGTAAGATAGAAAGCTTATAAATGCACAATCCAGTGTCACTGAGGTGGAAGAAATTTGGTTTTGCTAATGCAAACACGTGTTGTTCTATCCTGTACATACGACATCTAGTGCGTGTCTATTTGTCCTGGAAGACACAACAGCTCCTCCTTAGATTTCTTTTTTTTGTGTGGAGAGAACTTTAACAAACACAATAAGTCCCTTCACTCAAAGTTGTGATATCGGGATTTAGAAAATAACATTTTAGAAATAGTTGCCATGTAGACTGGGTGGGGTTCGAGATGAGGAAGAAACCTAAAACATTTGGTGATTGATGGGTTTTAAAGCAGCTGGTACGATCAGTGTTATTCTGGTCTGGGAGGAGACTTCTGCAAAAGTACCTGTGGTTTCTACGTCCTTGTCTGGAGCTGGAATCAATCATGTAATAAAGGTGCAGCTGTCGGTAAGACAACAAAAACACGGCATCTGTGACTGTCAGTAAAATGTGACATCAAAATGTTTTATACGAGTTTGTGTAGCTGGGGTCAGGTTCTGCCATGTATTTCGTCGGTGGAACTTTTTTCCTCTGTGCCACATCTATTTGTGTCACATTTCATGACTGTAATTGACATTTGTAGCCTCGTTGCCAGAAGGCGGACAGTGTAGAGAAACTTGATTTTCCACTCAGCTAGTTTCATAGCTTTCATAGAGTGGCCTTGTCATCTGGGGGAAGTCCAATGTTTGTTGCTAAGTAAAGTTATCATGTGTAACATTAATGCGAGATTTAGTCTTGTCTGCTTTATATGTGTGTGTGTGTGTGTGCTTTAGGTACGTCCATCGCCCTTGTTTGCAGGTGATGGAGGCCATGTTAGTTGCCGCAGTGACGGCAACAGTGTCCTTCACCATGATCTACTTCTCTGATGACTGTCAGCCTCTGGACTCAGAACACACTGAAGAGTACCCACTGCAGGTACAAGTACTTTAGTTTATTACTGTCATATCACAAGCATAGTCATGGTTTATAATCGTTTTAAAATGAACTGGGTTTGGTGCACATTAAACACAGTTTGAGATGAGACACGCCGTTTTCAGTCTTTGAGTCTTAGTGCTTCCTACTGGCAAACACTGATGGTCCCCACAGGATGGACGTTAAAAATAGGAATATAAACATCAAACTGAAATTGTAGCCTCTCAGAGCTGTAACTCTTAGTCTAGTTCAAAAAACAAATGCCTCACAACAGCATCAGATATATTTAGCAGTCCTGTCCTGGTCTTAAGCCCTGTGAATTACGCATCAGCTGACAGATTATATGTACTGTAAAAGGTTTCACCAGGAACACACTGATTTGTGAGTTCTTCCTTCTCTACTTGTGCCACTCTTATGATCCCCTCGCATTTTTGTTCTTTTAGTTGTTCTGTGCAGATGGTGAATATAACTCCATGGCAACGGCCTTCTTTAACACTCCTGAACGAAGTGTCCGCAGTCTCTTCCACAACCAGCCAGGTAAGTCTGAAGAACTTTGCTAATGTAAGAAATGACACCAACACAGGTCCATGTGGTGGAAAGTGTGATTGGAATGATTAAAATGTAAAACATTATTTTGACTTTTTCAGGAACCTACAATCCTCTGACTCTGGGCTTGTTCACTCTGACCTATTTCTTCCTGGCGTGTTGGACCTATGGCCTGGCAGTGTCTGCTGGAGTCTTTATCCCATCTCTACTAATAGGAGCGGCCTGGGGCCGATTGTGTGGAATACTCCTGTCCTACATCAACTCCGGAGACAAGGTTGGCGAGTCTTTACATCTTCACATTCCCGTACTGAAAATATGTCAGATTAAACTTAAAAAATAACCACTCATCTGTTTATGTTTGCTCACATTCATTTGGTAAATAATCAAATAAAAACGTACTTAAATTACTTGAATGGGGACGACGTCCTTCTGTCTCACATCAAGATTGTTTCCTAAACATCAAACTACATTTACCTAAATTCCAGTTGCTCTCTTGGTCTCTCTACATTGTCCAACCTCTTAGTTGCAAATTTTTCTGTATGAAACTTTTTTGTTTTTGACTTCGTGAAGACCAAAATATGCAAATAATTCTTTAAAATATATTTTTCATCAGCCTTCCACACTGCCATCCTGTTTTATGTCAAGAGGCTCAATCTTTCCATGGCAGTGCGCTCTTCTGGTTTTATGCTGCAAACTGCTTTGAAATCAGATGGCTGTGGTAACTTTTCAAAACGAGAGTCAGTACTACAACGTTACAGGCAGCAAAATGTGGAAGTGTTCTGTGGTAAAGATGTAACCACATCCTGCTGCCCGAAACAAGGTCTCACCACAATAAGCTTGATGTAATGACAGTTAGGACAACTTTGAACTATAGATATGATACTACAAATGGAATTATGAATTTTTGATGTCATGTAATATTAAATTATCAGTGCCAATAGAAGATACTGCCAGAAAAGCATGTAATACATCTGGAGCTTGAAACATTTGCTAAAATAGACGACGCTTGCTAAAATAAGAAATTATATGGTTACGGTTTGGTTAGTTTGAACAACATGCCGTGGCCTGCTCTTGACTTTCTTGTCTTTGTTAGATCTGGGCTGACCCTGGTAAATATGCCTTAATTGGAGCTGCTGCTCAGTTAGGTGAGTAACTATTTCAATAATTTTTTTTAAATGTTCTGTTCTTATGCTCAGCATGAAGGAAAAAAGGGTCATAAATTGTTTGAGTTATACAGCAAATAGAAAATTAGAATGATGTTTTATCCTATGCAGGTGGAATTGTGCGAATGACTCTCAGTCTGACTGTCATCATGATGGAAGCGACGGGAAATGTCACATATGGTTTTCCCATCATGCTCGTCCTCATGACTGCAAAGATAGTGGGGGACTACTTTGCTGAGGTGAGTAAAGAGGCTGAGACACGTTCTGTTCCTGCCTCCCTCTGTGTCCCATTCGCTGATGTTACAGTATCAACAAACACTAAATATACCGAAGGGTTCAAAGAAAGAAGGGGACCGTTACACGAATCAAAGGTTTCATCACACTGAATCTTTTTCTATTCTTTATCATTCATCACCTTTAATTGGATACCCTGCTCTCTTGATTATGGAAGTAAACCACAGGCCTCGCAGCTTAGAAAAGAATTAGTTACAAGGCTTCTACAAATAGAAGTTTCTCTTTAGTATTAATGGAGGCAAAAACAGTTTTATTTTTATTGTTTAGGGCCTGTATGACATCCACATCAAGCTACAGAGCGTTCCCTTCCTGCACTGGGAGGCTCCTGCTACCTCCCACTGGCTGACTGCCAGGTAAGGTCCTGTCTGATCTGTCTAAGTGACATACATCTTGTGCTGTACGTTATGTTTAAAACATCCAAGCATGTACGTTTTTCTCATTCTTCACTCTCGCTGCCTTCTTTTGTTTTCCACCATCGCCACCTCCCAAACCTCCCTCCACTCAGAGAGGTGATGAGTTCTCCAGTCACCTGTTTGAACAGGATAGAGAAGGTGGGAACCATCGTGGACATCCTTAGCAACACATCAACTAGTCACAACGGCTTTCCCGTTGTTGTGCGGACTACCAACAGCGATGAGGTACTGTATCATTGTTTCTTTGTACACATTTGTTGGATAGAGCTAGAGAAACCAACACGACGTTTGTTAACGACGGGCTAAATCATGTCAGAGTTTAACTACTCAATTATGGGCAGTGTCTATGCTGAGTTTGTTTCCACAAATACATTTTCACTCCCCTGAAACAGAAAGCTGCATTGTAGAGCCTGCTGTGAATAACTAACAGGTTGACTGAAAACCCATTCAAGAACTCTCACTGAGACACCAAAGAACGAAACAGTGGCCTTTATGTCCAGCAAATTAGTAAAGAGTAAATAGCAGCAATGTTAACAGTAGTAACATTGTGTATAGTGCAGGAATGTAAATGTGTGTGGGTGTAGTTCAAATCCAGTTTTCAAGGCAGGGCAACACAGTTTACCAGCAGCTGTTTCTGATGGTCATTGCCTTCGGGCTGCGCAGCCTTTTGCCTGATGGATGGGGAGTGAAGAAACCGTGTGCAGCGTGGGTGGGTGGGATCTCTGATGATGCAGCTTGCCCTCTCTGTCTGCATCTGACTGGATTCATCTCAGTATGTGTGTGCTCTCATTCAGCCAGAGAAACTCTGCGGCCTCATCCTCCGCTCGCAGCTCATTGTTCTTCTCAAGCACAAGGTACATTAGTAGAAGGAAGAAGTTATTTTCCAATGTTCTTGAATAAATCACGGTGTATTTAAACAGCTTCACTCACTGTTCCTGTTCTTTCTTGACAGGTATTTGTAGAGTTGGCTCGATCCCGACTGACTCGGAGGAAGCTCCAGCTGAAGGACTTCAGGGATGCCTACCCTCGCTTTCCCCCCATCCAGAGCATCCACGTCTCCCAGGATGAGAGGGAGTGTATGATGGACCTCACAGAGTTCATGAACGCAACGCCTTACACTGTGCCACAGGTAAAACATATATAGATGCTGACAAATTGCACCCTAAGTGTGCATTTTCCTCTAGATACAACAATGCACATGTTGAATCTATTACGTTGCATTTAATTGAAACTGCTTTTCAGGATGTACAGTGTAAACAATTGGACTGAAACTGGCTGTGTCTTTGCAGGAGACATCTCTCCCACGTGTGTTTAAGTTGTTCAGAGCTCTGGGACTGAGGCACCTAGTGGTTGTGAATGATGAGAACAAGGTAAGAGTGTGTGCTTGTTATTTCAGAAGCTCTCCTCCTCTATTTGTTTAGTGATAAACTTCCTGTTTCTGAATGTCGTAATGATGTCACATTTTTGGGACTGTTCGCAGGTGGTTGGACTCGTCACCAGGAAAGACTTGGCCAGATATCACATAGGCAAACATGGACTGGAAGAACTTCAGCTGGCTCAGACATAGTACACAAACACACACACACACACACACACTCACTCATTGCCAGCCCCTTACCCTGTCTGTCGCAACTAAATGTTTAACTGATCCTGACCCCATCCCTAAATTCCAGTCCCCTTTGCGGTGTAGCAAAGTTGTGAAGACGTGTGAAGAAGATGTCCTCACAAGAATAGTATTTGATCAAATATTGTACTGAAAATAAAGACATGCACATACAAACCCATGAACTATGACCACATGATGCCTCGTAAAGCTGTTGAGCACCAGCTATGCAGCCCACAAGGACGCCGTCAAGGACCAAGAGATACCTTTTACTCTTTGATGCCAAAAATCATGTCACCATGACAACACAAGGTGACCCCATCTACAGGCTGGGGTTATTATCAGAAAGTTTGATTTGACTGTGGTAATTTCTCTTGTAACAATTTAAAGATAAACACACACTTGCACCATTAAATATGTGTTAACTGATTTACTTTGGGTAAAACTGTGGGTTTCTCATTTTGTTATTGCTGTTATCATCACTGCATTATTCTGATGAAGAATCACTCTCTGGTCCTTCTCCTGTTTTCGTTCCTTTTTACAGCCACGTTTGCGAACTTGAAGAGAATAAGGTCAGAGAAAGGAATCAGTTTGAAAAGTGATATTCTGGGAGAAGTTAAATGGTCGTTCCCTCGTGAAGACATCTTGTGATAATGCCATGATACATTACAATATTGATTAATCCCACTTTATAGTGAAGAAGGATGTTTTTATATGTCTTGAGCAAGAAACTAAAACTGACTTGCTTTGACCTGATTTTGAGGTTAATGCTATAAGAACAAATTCATTAACCAGGTCGGGTTTTATTTGGCAATAGTTAATGTAAATGTAGTGTTTCCGATTTTTGCACTGAATGATATTTATTGTTGATAGTTTTAATTTAACGTGTATGGATTGGACTAATTTATGGTCTGGCAAAGTTTGGGTTTGACATCACATAATTTATTACTCTTACAAGTTTTTGATAAAGAGACCCGAATATTTGACTCTCTTCACGTTTTTTCTACAGGATGCATTTTGAGGCAGTTCTAGTAAGTGAGAGATTGTTAGATGGAAAAAGACGTCCTTCTATGTCCTGTTGTCAGGTTTTTTGAGCGTCGGTACATGTCTCTGTTTGTACTACTATCAGTAAAACGTATTGGTACTCCTAGGTATTAACATGTTTTTATCTCCACTAAATGTTTGCACTTTTACTCGCTACTGAAAAGAATCCCCACAGGAAACGTCACATGAATGTAGATCTTTAAGGAACCTATCTGCTACTTAAACCAGTTGTATCACACAAAATGCAGATTTTCAGATTTATAAATATTTTATTACCACTTTTTCAGTTAGTGTTCATTTTCTTTTTTGTGCCTTGTTTTTATCTTTTGATTTTGTCTAGTTTGTTGTACAGTTCTCTGTTAAAATATCAACTATGCTCTATTTTAGAACCACTGGATACGCCTTTTGTGAGTGAATAATATTAAAAAATATCTGCTCTTACATGGTTGGTTCTTAAGTTTGACCAAAGTCATGATTTACAAACGGTAATAGCATTTAGACTTAATTGTCATCGTCACTGAAAATGATCTTTTGTTGCTGTTTTATCAGAATCAGAACTTTAAGTAGAAAAAAAAGTTTCTCCTTTCATTTGAAATTCACATGAAGTCTTAACAGCTTTATATAACAATTGTTTTTGATTTAGATTTTTTTAGAAAGGTATTGCACTGGTTTGCCGCCGTGAATCACAGTACTAGAGCTGCATGCATCCAGAATTGTGTATAATTATCTAACCCCTTCATTTATCCCCTAGTTTCCACTAGATGTCAGAAAAAGGCTGAATGAAACACTCATTAGGGCAGAAAATCCTCTGCTGATATGTAACATTTTCTATTATAGTAACATTGCTTATAAGCTATGCTGGTAACTTGTGACATTAAACGTTTATGTCCACTCCGCATGCAACAAAACTGGGTAATGAAAGAAAATGATTTAAAAAAAAAAAAAGATTTCCTAACTGCCATAAAACTCAATTGACATTTACGGTCCCAAGTTGTACCCTGCAGTTGAATTTGATGACAAATATGACACACGAAGATCATCCTCAGATTAACATCTTCATCAGCTCTTGTTATCGTGTTTCTGTGGCAACAAACATTTGACGTAATCACGTTTTAGTTAGTTTAATGTGATTACTGTAACGTAGCCCACTAGTGAAAGTGTGATCTACGTCTCTAAAATGTACAAAAACCAGCTGAACGTATTTAGATTCCAATCATGTCAGCACACCCACACCTTTCACGTAGCCAACACTAAACCACATGCCTTGGTCATACCTTGCATTCTTCCTTGAAGATATCACATGACTATCTGAATCTTGTGTGAGAAACTGTGAAAGTGCTCATGACCTGGATGCACATCACAGTACATCTGTGACCTGCACACACACACACACACACAGTCCATCTTTTCTCTCATTAACAACCTCTCTGTGCATGTTATACTCAGTGTAGTCCAAGACTGTCTGAGGTTGTTATACTGTATTTGTGTTCTCTTTCCTTTAGCACATTGAGCATTATAAAGAAAATGACGCAAATTAAGAATTCTTTGTTTTTCTGCAAGCGTGGTCTTCGGCCAGGGGAGGGCCTGTTGTACACTCTCAGGGAATTAAAGTCGCCTGTCTTTGTTGATTTCTCTGTAAGCTGGGAGGCAAGAGTGCTGCTGACAGCACTCCTCTGTGAAGAGTTTCTCACCCTCAGCTGAAAAGGTAAAATGAACTTTAGAATTTCAGAATTCAGGTTATAGATTATAAAAGCTGTGATATTAGAGGTAAAGTTTTAGAATAGTTGACTTTGGTCAAAGTGGTAGAACAACAACAAAAAAAGTGGATCACCAGCAAGTAAATGATACATAGTGATACTTAGAATATAAAATGTTTTATAGTTTTAGGTTCTTCAGTGAGTTTAATTACTTTTTTGGTACATTTCTTTCCTTGAGTTTTTTACATTTGTTCGACTATAAATGTAAATATAGGAGCATGCAACAAAACTTTGACCTTGGTGATTTAATGACCAAAGTTAATTACAAATTAAATAATGGGTTCAACGCTAGTACCGGCTGAATTTTTGCTCTCAAATTTGCTTATGAGGAAACCTGTGGTAAGTTGTGTGTCGAGCTAAATGCTAACATGCTACACCAAAGAAAGGTGCAATGAAATAGTCTACCGTGTCCATTTAGTGTGTTTCTCAATTTGATTCTGTGCGCTTATTCCATCACTGTGTGCCATTACAGCATTTGTACATGTTTATCTTAACCTATAATGTAATACGATATATTGTGGTTCTGTGTTCTATGTTTGCATATTCTAGCCCCCATAAACACACACACATACACACACTAACAAAAACGTCTCTAGTTCTTCATCACCCAACAAACTTGATCACTGATTACCTTCATATTTAGTGCTCATTATGTGGATACTCAGCTCAGCTTAACAAACCCGACTTCTTGTGTTTCTTCATTGTTGCTCGGCGACTACCTCTACTCCATGAAATTATTAGCATTCCCTCAGAGAATTAGCATCTGGGTTATTCAGTCGTTCTCATTCTTACAAAATCGTTGTAAGGTTGTGGATGAATGGGCGACAAATGAGTTTGGGCCTATTCTTTCCACACTGAGATAAATGCTCCCCACCCAGTTAGCAGCCAGAAAACCATTTAGACCCTACTTATGCACGCTCCCCGTGTGTATAGCTTACACACTGTGTGCGGGTGACAGAAAGCAATTACCACAGCTCATGTACCCACTGCTTAATGGAATAACTTGCTGAGTCAAAGCAGATTACACATGCAAATCCGTGTGATTTCAGTCCATGAATTTAATTTGAGGCGTGGTACTGTATTACAATAGTTTTTAATCTGTCGTCAGCAGGACGACTTATTGAGGTGATGGAGCTTTTAATAACTTTGGGCTGTGATTTTATAAATAGTCAGAGAGATGAGTAGTGAGTAAGCTCTGCCAGACTGTATTTAACCTGGGGACATGTAGTTCACCTTTAACTGGGAAGACAGTTTCCCTGATAACTGTAAACCGCTGTCATGCTTATGCCAAATTCTACTGAATATTTTGTAAAAGCTTTCTTGCTGAGGGCTCTAGTCTCAGCTAACAGCCACTATTATTTAGGTGTGTTTTTGTTTTTCATATCAGTAGCCCCTGTCTGCCTAAACAGATGCTCTTGGATGGGCTCCGCTAAAGCTGAACCACTGTCACCACGTTGTGAAGTTATTACCTCAGCACTCGCTGTTGTTCATCGTCTTTTTTCTTGTTTGAGGAAAGAACGTGACGCGCGTGGTTAAATGCTCTTTTTGACACCAATCCGTGGCTGATTATATACGCGACACTCGCCCCGCTGGGAACCACTACTGTAGCTGATTTATCTTTCTGTGAAGCAATATAAATATACAGTAAAGGGTTTGTAGCACCGCTTGCTTAAAGACAGACCAGGGAAAGACCCGCCGCACACCAATGATCACTGTCAGTAGGAGTATTAAATCAGTTTTTATTATACTTTACTATACTACAGTCATTATCCGGACAGAGCCTTGTGCTTGCATGGACCCATTTTAGCACCATATGATCTTATAGCTCTCCAAATTCTTTCATGGCTGATGCCTAAAGCATTGAGAGTGGTGCTTCCACTCTTCTAATTTATCATTTTCATTGTCCTCCTTATTAAGGTGTCCTGGAGCTTGTTAGAGAGATTGTGACTTGTATGCTTTGAAAGGTTGGTTTGGACACTTTTTTGACTTTTATTTTGTCTCTGAAACACAGTAAATGTTACTAAATATGCGTTTTTTGTTTTTTTTACAATGTGCCTATCATACTATGAGATATATGTGTCAGAAGAGTCACACTGCACCTACCAGTCGTCTAGACATTTTAGACATTTGCCTGAGCTCTGCCTTTAAACATCTTCCTGACTGCGTGTAGTGTTTTCTTTTTGGTTCGACAATGGCAAAATAAACCAAGAATATTGTTGTAGGCAGCTGGGACTGTCCCATCTGTGTGCAAGTACCCGTGCAAGAAGTGCACAAATCATCTTTCCTGCATTTACATTTCTGTTTGTGGGGTACACGCACTAGATGCTTGACATGATGCCAACACTGAGAAAATCAATAAGGATGTCACGGTTTATTCCAGGAAAGGAAAGTGTTATGTAAAGATAAAAGACAAAACCAAGGCACTATTTTAAGAGCCAAACTAAGACTTTGTGCCAAGATTCATTGTCTATGAAAGAAATGACGAGAAACTACTCGTTGCTCTTGATTTTCTGATCAGTGTTATTTATGTCGCTGGTCATTCCCACTTTGTTCCTCGCTTGATTTGCATTTACTGTCCTCATTCATCAAACTGGTCTGTTGTTTCACTATCACAAACCTGCACTTGACTTTGAACATGAATTATAATGTGACAAAGGGTCGGCTCACAGACTATATGTGATACTTTAACATGGCCTGATCCTGAGATAAGGATAATCTTATTTATTTTGTGCTAGAGTATAGTTTATATCTGAGTTTATTCCACTGTTTGTGTGACATTTATGATCTGACATGTACTTCTATTTTTATAATCAAGTATGTAACTATCAAAGTATATGCTGGCATAAAATAATCACGCAAAGGTTTGCTGGCATAAGAGACAAAGAAATTCAGAAGTTGTCTTCCTGAGCTATATGACACCTGAATGACAATCTGTCTGATTATTAAAGAAAGAAACATTCCTTTAGACTGTGTCAGAGCTCCAGGGATATCAAAGAAGAGGAGAGGAAAGAGAAAAAGACGACGAACAATGTTAAAATGATGATGGAAGAGATGGGAGTGAGGGTTGTGATGGAAGCGTGCTGCTGACAGGGTGTGGTCACTTAAACACAGAGGAAGAAAAGAAGAAGATGCAGCGGGTGGGGGCGGGGGGGCAAACAAGATAAACCCACAGTGTGACACACAGTGATGATCAGGTGGAGAGAGAGACCAGAAGCCGCATGAGAATTCGTGAAGTGAAACACGAGGAGGGAAATAAAAGCACTGAGGAGTTTTGACGTGATGTGTTGGAAGGAGTGAGGTGTGGAAAGCGAGAGAGAAGAGAGAAAGAAGGAGGGAGGGTAAAGGATGAGCTCATTGCAGTCTCTGGGCTGATGACACGAGGAGGAGGAGGGGAGGCAGGGAGGGATGCGGGGGGTGGGGTTCAACTGCTCGTCTGCGAATCGCGAGCCAGCGTCTGAGTGCCACACGCGCGTGCTGCTGCAGACAGCTGGACCGGCCGAACCGGCGTCTGCCCGCCTCCGGTACCGCTCAGCATCCCCGCTGTGTCCCGACAGTCAGCTGATAGCGCCTCCTCGGGTGTGTGCGCGCGCTTGTGTCACTGTGCTCCACTTTACGCAGAGGGAGGAAGAAGAAGAGCAAAACGCCGGCTCCTTCCCTCGCGCTCTCATCCTCCCTCTCTGGCTCACACGCATCCCCACCCACACCCTGCTTCTCTCCCACCCTCTCTCCCTCTCTCTCTCTCTCTCTCACACTCACACACACACGCGCGCGCGCGCGCAAACACACACCAGTGATTCCCAACCCTTCCAACTACATTTTTGGAAGATTTCCTCTGGGCTGGAGATGCTTTCCTGACCCCTACTTCCATTCCCAAGCCGAGACTCTTTGCGGATGCTCTTGAGTCTCACCTGCCGCTGCTCTGGTAGTTGGTTGCTACCTGTGGAGGTTCCGCACTTCTCCGGTTCTTCTTCAGCCAGGCGTCGCAAAGTGTAACCCTGCACAGGCAGCATGCTGGGATTGGACGTGTGTGAGTTTGGGGGCCAGGTGCTGGAGCTGCTGTGGCTAACTATGTGCTACAGAGGTGAGGCATTGCCCGTGTGTGTGTGTGTGTGTGTGTGTGTGTGTGTGTGTGTGTGTGTGCGCGTGTGTGCTCTGAATCAGTATAACTTCAGTGATCCAAGTTGGTAATGTGCATAAAGCCCCAGTTTATTGTGTTTGATATACAGAAATACAAATTAAATAAAATGTGTGTTTCTGTTTATAATGATGTTCATCTTTGTATGTGCTGTGTGTGTGTATGTGCTGTGTGTGTGTGTGTTTGCCATATGTCTCTATCCTGGCGGGTGTGGACATTTTTATGTTTAACATGAAGCACTCGCCAAGACAAGCCAAAGGTGGCAGATCAATACCTATTGATCACATCCTGCACTATCCCCTGTGAGTGTGTGTCTGTGCTCACAAAAAGGTGTGTGTTTGTGGAAAAGAACACTGTTGGCAGCAGGGAGTGTGTGTGTGTGTGTGTGTGTGTGTGTGTGATGACACAGCATTTGCAGGAGTTAAATAATGTCACATATGTCAATTTTAAGTTAAAACACGCTTCTGTGTTCACACGAGTCCTTAAATGCAAAGACAGGCATCCCCCCCCCCTCTCCCTCTCCCTCTTTCTCTCTCTCTCTCTGTCTCTCATTGTGTCTCTCTGTGTGTGTCTGTGCGCTGTTGACTACACTGCAGCATTGCTGAGCAGAGACAGATGATGGAACAGTCCTGGGGTTTCCCCTCACACAGGTGTGTGTGTGTGTGTTTTGTGAGATAAAGAGGGAGGGGGGAAGAAAAAGAGGCAGTGAGATCAATGAAAACAAAATTGTGTGAAGTCATTTATGTGGAGAAATGAGAGACACATTGAAATCAAAGGAAAATCACTTTGACAATTACAAAAGGAAAACAGAAGGAAATAAGAGCTTTCTCTCCAGCGAAGGTCTAGTAAGCGGCTTCATATATAAGTGGGATTTCAGTTGTAAGGAGGCCATGAATAATCGATTCTATTAACTCTATGAATTTCAAACAGCATTTTAATTTGCTCAGGATCCACCACATCCTTGTGTTGCTGATGTTCGTAGTGCTTCAGCCTCAGTTCAACTAAAGACAGGAAATGATTCCATCTGGGTGGAACTACTTATATTTGTAAGCCTAAATGTAGAATTTGTGCACATTTGCAACACATATGATTAGTGTTTTATTCTCTGTTTTCCCTGTTGGACATTTCATTTGTAGTGAACAAACTATTCAATGCACGTTGGTACAGCATTTCAATCATTTCATGGATTTTTGCCATTTCTGTGGATATGACACATCAAATCTTGTCAAAAACACTTGGCTGGGACTGAATTTTGAAAAACGAGGAGGAGGAGATTTTGATATGAACGTGGGAAGTAACTGAGTGGAAGATATATGGCAGGAGCGAGCAAAATGACAAAGAGAGGAGGAAGGAGGGAATGAAACAGGTGAAGGGGTCTGGAGAAGGTGTGGAGGCTGAAGGGGAGAAGAACAGTGAGATGAGGAGCAGATGAGTGGAAGTGATAAGTGGAGGAAGAGGAGAGTAGAAGGAGAGAAAAAGAGGAAGAAGAAAGGAAACAAAGGGAAACGTTGGCGTCTGAGATTGACACGTTCTGTCAGCAGCTGTAACCGGGAACAAAAGGAGAGCGGAGCATGATATTTTACAGAGCGTGCTTGTGTATGTGTGGCAGCGGGAGAGTGTGGGTGAGACCCATGTGGCTGAACGATCTTCATGAGCTGTCAATCAGGAAACACCGAAGCAGGCAGCCTGCACTTAACAGAGCTCATTGAAATCTCTGTTTCATGATCTCTATTTTTTTTCCTTGGCACGCACCTCCCTATCTTTTCTTCCTTTATACTTTGTCCCCCATTCTTAAATCTTTTCATAGTGAATAGAGCAGACATTGCACTTTCAGCTGAGGAAATGTGTGTATGCATGTGTGTGTGCATCCATTTTCTGCTCTGTCCATATCTGCAGCAGCCACAAACTGGGTTTTCTACAACAGTGTTACACGCAGGTGCAGTAAGAAATTCAAAACCATGGCAGTACAATGCTAAAACAGTGTCAACTATTCCTGAACAACTAGAGCGCCGAGTTTAAATTAGAACAGTTACACAGCACTGTCATGTTTTTTAAAAGTTTTGCTTTTTCACTGGTAGCCACACCAGTAGCTACCAGTGAAACTGTAGCTGCAACACTTGGACTTGAAATTTAAGTTAGGTTCTTATTTTGCTGGGTGTCAGCCGGTGGTATGTTCTTATGTGCTTATGTGATGCAGATTCCTTAGAGACATTTCTATGCCATCAACTGTATCTCCTCGCCTTTTGTTTGACGCGTCTATCCCTTATTTAAGAGAACGAAAGCTGCTGTCTTTGTGACAACTGTGATGAAAACGTGTAAAGATTTAGTTTGATCACATTATGTACACGTACATCTGTGATGGGACTATTTAATACTGTTAGAAATCCATTTAAAAAGCTAAATTTAAGCCTAGATAAGCAGGTGTGTTGCACACTAATTACTACTGACAGCTGTGTCATTATAGGCAACACATATAGAATAGTGTGTGTGTGCATCCAGTCTGCTGGATTCATTATACACGATGTAAACAGAAGCTGTAGTGTCAGACACTTTATGACCGTGCTCATGTTTGTTTGCTGTCTCAGCTTTTCATCAAAAGGCAAACATGGGAAATAAGACTTCAACAACTTGCTGGTTAGCATGATGAAGTGTTACAAGTGATCTCCAGTGTTAACGCAGTGTCTGCAGCTCTGCGTGGAAATGGCGCAGGTGACAGATTGATTCGGGTTGTGTTTTGGCAGAAAAGGCCACGGACTGCCAGCAGCCTTGGAGATGGAAGCAAACCCCGCGTGCACGTAATGCTGTCATGGTGATCATTCCTCTTTACGACCCATTCCTTCATCCTAAAACCTGTTAAAGGCTTAGCAGAGACCCGAAAGATTCCTTTCTTTCCTCCCTTGTGTTTTGTGTGTGTGTGTTCCACTTTCTGTAAATGTGTGTGCGTTTCGTTGTCCCAGGGGCCTCATGATAGTATTAGAACAGAACGGTGACACTGAGCCCAGTGGACTATTAAAAAAAACAGCAAATCAATGCCTAAGGCACGCACACACACACACACACACACACACACACACGTGAGTGAGAGAGTGTGTTTTCCTCACACTGTCAATGGTTATCTCGGTTCAGGAAAGAGAAGCCAGACAGGAAATGATTATCCAAACAAAAGGAGTGCAGTTTAGCTTATTTAAAAATGAAATATTTACTTCCAGGCGTGCAAGAGCGTAAAATTCTCAAAATGAAGCAATCCACTTGCTCATTAAGAAATAGTTTGACAATTTGTTTTCCTGTTGGCAAAGAATTACAAAACAATATATATTATATTATAACTTATATCTGTTTTTAATAAACAGGAGCAGCCGGAAGTTGTTTTTTTGTTGGAATTACACTTGTGACATCTGTTAGCGTACTAAATGTCTACATCAAAGATGCAAAGTTTATTCAGGTGCAATACAGTTAGTCTATTGAAGCAATGTTCTTTCTGAATCTGGGTTTGTTTGTGTTAGTGCCTCGTGTCTGTGTCTAACACACCGTGTGCGTGTAGATCCCACGCGAACAGCCTTCTTTGTGTCGTCCCCTGAAGCCACTTCTCCTGTGCCAAACAGATTGCTGTGTTGACTTTCACTTAACGTGTTGGTTTAGCTTTAAATACCATCAGATGAACATGGAGTCCATGTCTTGTCTTGCACATACAACCATAGTGTCTGCAGACGCTCTCATTCTCAGTGTGAAAAACCTGCCGTAAAAAAAACACGGTAAATTTATAGGTCAACGTTACAGATCAGAACTCACAGTCTCTACAAAATATAAATATTGTGTTATACACAACTTACTTTACTCTTTGTTTGTGTGCCCCATGAATGAGACCATCCACATTAACAATAAATCTTCACACAGCGCCTACTGGGCGCAGGCTGAAATTACAAAGGGGTCAGTAGACCACATTTGCCGACAAACACAAAATGCAGAGATGCCAAACGAGTAAAAGGAGATGCAAAAAGGACACGCAAAGACAGAATGACTTTAGCATCTATAATCTTCTTTTTTTCTGGTGTCAGATTCTTCAAAAAGTGAATAAATATATGAAAATCACCAGCATCGATCAGTCTCTGCAACAACAGAGAGTGCTGATTTACACTCGCACCACATATTTCTACATCAATCATGTGTGTAATGATGCAGAAGATGGTGTGACAAGCTACTGGGTCAATGAGGCAGCTTTACAGGAATACACAACAGCATAGCCATCACACACATGTCCACAAATGTACACACACACACACACTCACACTTGTGCACACACACAGTTGGCTGTTTGCTACCTTGTTAGCTTCGTTCCATTAGCAGATTTGCACAATATGGTGGGTTTTAGCACTGCGTGTTTAGGCTTAGCTCAGCTGCTTCCTCGTGTTTTGGTCATAGTAACAAATATCAGTTTATATATTTTCACATCTACGGGAAGGTGAGATTTCATTATTTTAACTTTATTCCAGTCTTTGTCTATTAGTTACAGACTTTAATGATTAAACTAAGTTAAGCTGGTGAAAACAAAGCAAAGCAATTTTGCTTGGCTGGGCCACTACAACTTCAAAAGAAATCCATATTAAAACCTTAAGTTGCATAAGATGCTATCTTTCTTCTGACCAAACCCTGCCTTTTAAAAGAAATGTTAATTGATGCAGTTGCTTTGACAGCTCAGCAGTGTGGAGATCAAAGATTAGCTCTCAGGCATCCCATAGGAAACTGGTTTTAATAGTAGCTCAGAAACACATTCGTGCTGCAGCGTACGTACACATGTGCACATGCACGCTCAGGTGGGGGTTGGAGTGTCGTATGTAAATACAGCGAGGTGAAACATTTATGAGCTCCTGCTTATGCATCTATCCATATCTGACCTATCACATACTGTGCACAAATATTAGTTTAACGTTGTGTGTTGAGGTGACACAGGGTGAGCGGTGTGAGAGAAAGGTAACTGTAGCTAATGCATGCAGTTTCAGCGAGCCACCTGGAGTATCTGGTCTCTAGGTTAGAGAAAGGTCTATGGTCCAAACAGCAGTAATGGTTAACTCTCTGCTTAAGTTTCACATATAGATTTAAGGGATAGTTAGGAATCAGTAATATTTGGCTCAGTATGGTGTCAAGCTACAATCTGAACGACATGAGGAGTGTACCAAAGTATTTTGTTGTGCATTTTATGTAATTTGGCGCCTTTCACAGATCAGCTTAGACATTTTTTTTCATGTTACCGGTTTGGCACGCAGAAACCATCCACGTGTCGGCGTGTTAACATCATTGACTGTAGTTTTCCTTGCTAATAACTCGCCCCACTGTGTTACGTAATGGTACCGAACCAGCCTTAATCTAAGAAATGTGTTCGTTATTGAAAAGTGCAGACACACTCCAGCTTAACACTGATTCACTGGCCTCTAAGAACGACCCTGAGCACCCTGAGGCACACTTAACGTGCACCCATGTGTGTCTGTGCATGTGTGTATAGCACATTAAAACCAGTAAACCACGGATCTTGCTTGCTGCAAGTGGAAATAAATGCTCCACTTTGTGTGTTTCAGACTTCTAAAGCGGATTCACAGCAAAGGTGATGTCATTGCAAGAGGAGTTGAGAGGGTTGCTATGGTGACGCGTTTGGCCTTGACTGGGTGGGGTGCTGCTACTAACACAGAAGAAAGCCCGAGTACATGTGTGCATCTGTGCACGTGTTGACGCTTAGTTGGAATCATCGTGCGACTATTTAACATGTTGAATTTCCACTAATGTTTACAGACGCTATAAGACACTGTGACTGTGTGCGTGGTTACGCACGCTGCGTGTGTGTTTGTGTACTTTCAATTACCTCTACACACAGCTCTTGGCTGATGTACGCTGACCTGTCTCATTATGAACAGTAAGAACAATACCAGAGGCCATTACACAAGGTTGTTACACAGTGTGGGTCATGTTGTTAGACTCTGAAACATTTGCATTGTATATTGTGTATTCATATTTATGTATATCACTCACACAAACACACACATTCTTTTAGTGTGGACACTGGGAAATTGCAAATCTTGGAAATAGGCACCTGTGATAAAAGGTCTAAATATCTACCTTTTTGTTAACAAGTGGACAGTTTTGCAGGAATTAATCTTTTTTTCCACCAGTTTCTATAAAACAGATGTGTTCTTGTTGCTGTTGGTTTTCTCAGTTTACATCCTCCCCGTTATTTCAGTTTGCAAGTGTATTCACTCTCTGGAGACGGGGATGAGGCAGATGCTAAAATGAAATTTCAGCTTGCAGAACACATTATCGAATGGCTGTAAAATTCAATATTGAATCAAAATGCCTGATGAAATCAAAACCCGGATGGCTGGAGCTGGCCTACATACAGTTATAACCTATATCTTATCCCAGACAGTCTTGCCTGTGCAGGCTGAGTTTTCATTCACTGATACATACCAGAAAAGTTGACCGACGGGCTGAAATGTTGTTTTCTGGAGGGTGGACAGCTGGTTTGGATACACATTTTTAAAATATGAAAGATTGAAACACTGTTTTCTAAAAGTTAGCCAAGCAGCTGAAATAGACAGTTCAGACTGTTTAAATCGTTGGGAATGAAGTTGAAGTAAAAGTTAAGTGATATTTTTATAATAGCTAAAAAAAGGAAGCTTTCTCGCCCAGGTTGTAACCTATGAAACCCAACTTTTAAAAACGCAGCTCAAATTAGTTTAACAACCTGAAACATAACGATGCATACTTCCATCTAATCAGCAGCGTTAATCAGGTTTCTTATCAATTATCAAGCTAAAGACGATGGGAGTCAACAAATCTGTAATGGAATGTGAATATCAAACAAATTAGATTGTCTGCAAACAATTCAGTGCGCTGCTATTTAATGCTCTTCCCCCGTTTCTCCCTGGAAGGTCTGATGGCTGACAAAAAGGATTTGCCTATCGAAGATGAAGAGGATGAGAGGAATCTTAACTACAATCCTCCTGCCCAGAAGTCTCTGCAGGAGATTCAGGACTTGGATAAAGATGATGAGAGTCTGGTCAAGTACAAGCAGACGCTGCTTGGAGCGCGACCAGTGATGGCAGGTGTGTGGTAATATTTTACCCGAGGCAGTGCTTCACTTAACACATTACAATGTACTACAAAAAAAAAGAATCAAACTACTTTCAACAAAACGTAACTTAAAATAACATAACAGAAGCAAATTTAGAAAAAGCTTGGGCTCAAATAGTATATGAGTCCAAACCACTGAGGACGTCCACACTTTTAGGTAGGACACCACTGTCCTGCAGCAAAAGACAGAAGGTCAGTGCAAAAGTAACTGTACGCTATGTATTGTAAAAACAGAGGTGTGGTCTTGTTCATTATGACACAGCAAGAGAAGGAATGAGGGACATGAGTGGGGTTAGCACACACACACACACACACACACACACTCACACACACACACACACACACACTGGAAAACTGCTTGCTTCAGCATCTCTAATCTAGCGGCCAAGCCCTGACAGCTGATATCAGTAGAATAGCTCTGACTCCCCTGCTGCTGTAACTCAACACCACTTCACCTACGGCTAACACTAGAAGACACACAGTGACCGTTTATTTCAGACCACTCTACAAGTTTTGGATAATGACTATTTGCATGGTGCTGTATTTTTTTTTATACAACCTAAAATGCTGAGCTCTATTTAGGCCAGACAACGTGTGAGGGAAGCTGTTTACTGCAAGAATAAACGTCCCTCGCTAAACAGAGAAAGTGGCCTAAGGCACGATCTATTACACACATACGGTACGATGCATTTCTTTCATCGTCTGTGAAGACTCTCAGTCATCTGCGTT
Organism: Microctenopoma stevenorrisi; assembly: GCA_032270685.1. NCBI lineage: Eukaryota > Metazoa > Chordata > Actinopteri > Anabantiformes > Anabantidae > Microctenopoma > Microctenopoma stevenorrisi. The sequence goes on along the minus strand of JAUMTR010000026.1, from coordinate 14,076,270 downwards.
TATCCCCCCAAAATGTTTTAGCTCCCATCTAGAGGATTTCTCAATAGTTTCTTAAAGGTTACTGAGGAAGCCTTCTGGATGCGAGGTGAAATATCCTCAGGAACCTGAAACAAAGCCAGTTGCCACTGAATGCCCTTTTTTTCAGTCAAAACTCATGAGGCCTTGTGGATGGAAGGTGAAACGTCTACAACAAGTCCAGTTGCCACAGCATATTTGGAATTAGGCATCATAGACTTTAGAATATTTTACCCACGCTGGTGTGGATGCAGGAATGGCACATTATTCCGGTGTGAGCTGGTCCAACATTGTTTTTGTGCAGCAAACCAAATTATGTCTGAATCTAAAAAGCTAAAGCATTCGAGAAGTGGAATAAAAAAAAATAGCTATCTTTTTTTTCTTCACCAGAACCCTCTGGGCCCAACGTCCGAGTGACCAGACTGACCCTGCTGTGTGATGAAGCTCCTGGACCAATCACCATGGACCTGACAGGTACACAGCACTTCCTTTCATTCTTCTTTCTCCGCCTTGGCGAGTTGTAGATGTGCTTGGTGCTGCTATGCTGATTTCAGTACGGGATGTCAGCGAACTGCATTGCATGTCACGTGCAGAGAGACTGCAGAGGGTGTGTCGATCTTTGAGAGAGGACAGACAGCTAAATGTTTGCTTTGTGGGCAGTATTGACGTTTTCTCCTGGATGCAGGCAGAGAAGGGGAGTGAGATGTCTGTACGTTTGTGTGTGTGTGTGTGTGGTGCATTGTAATCAGGTGACTGCAAAGACATTATGTTATTCACTACAGGGGACAAAGGTGATCGATCTGTGTGTGTGTGTGTGAGCTCACCTGTTGTTCACTTGTGTGTCAGGGCGTGTCTGATAAAGACAACAGCCGTTGATGGGAGTGAACATGATTAGATTTTCCCTTTAACATCACACATTATTACACAAACGCTGTACATTGAAAAACAAAAAAGATTAATATGAAATGTTACATTGCTGCTATAATTCTGACGTTGTACCATGCAGGTTACTCTGATCCGAACAGAGAGAAATGTAAAGTATCTAGCAGCGTGTTTAGTGTGTGATGGACGAGCTGCTGCACGAAATGGGCACACTGTTACTCAGACCTGATGTGAGGCTTTCAGACGGGGAAAATCTGACGGAAAATCATTTGAGCGAGCTTGAGCTACTAATTTTTAACATGAACACTGCAACAAACACTAAATATGTAGTATTTAAAGAGGCATTCCACCACTTATTAGTCAGCTCGCACAAACAGCTTTGTTTGAGGACATCATTCTGATGGTGTCATGACTTGACGTTTTCACTCCTTCTTTTTTAATCATTACTTTTATTGGAATATTTTAAGATGGTTTACCTGTGCACTTGAAGGGAGGAGGTTGCATATTTTGGGTAATTAATGCACCTTATTAAGTTTCAACATTTACCAAGATCAACTCTAATATTTTCTCAAAACAACTACTTGAATATATAGGTTTGAAAGATACGTGTTCGGCTCACAATTATTTACAATTTATGAGCAATGACTGTTTTGACAGATTTGATGTCGATGTGCATCAAATTACTGTAATTCTGTTTTGCTGAAATTGCTGAGAAAAAATGAAAAAATGAAAAGCTTCTTTCCCTGGGAGATGTTCACATTATTGAATTCATTTGGTTAAATTAAGAGGAGCACGTATTTGTGCTGTAGAACTAAAGAGAAAAGGAGAAAAGACTTATTGCTGTGTGAGAGAAAAGCATCTCCCATGGTAAATCTGTAGAGTAAGCAGCAGTGTAATAATCGGTCCTGCTGGTGTATCGTGTTTCAGTCAGAAAGCTGAGCCGGCACCAGACTGGATGTGAAATGGGCCCTGCATTGGTTGCTCAATGCATTAAACACCTCATTTCAGGCTGTAACCAGTGCACTAAGCTGCCCTGTTTGATGACGGGCATTTACTGCTCTGCGCGTGTGTGTCTTGATATTAATGGAAGAGCAAAACGGCTGCATAGAAAACACACAGTTATTTTATGTGTGTCAGTTACTGTCTCGCATTTTAGCACATGCAATATACTTCAGAGTGTCCTTAGAAGAAGAAAAATCCAGGAATATGGTAACTTAAATAGCGCTTCTAGTTGCCCTTTTTGTCCATGCTAGAACATGGTCTGAGAAGAGCATATGCCCTGTAAGAATGATGCCAATGAGCATAAACAAAACAAAATGAAGTTCATATTTTTGTTAAATATCTTAAGATATAATTTGTGCTGTCATAACTGCTAGAAATGGTTTAACTATTAGAATAACACTGCAACAAGTCTGTCTCTGGCGCCAACCATTTATCTTTTGTACAAATGCTCTTAATAAAAAATTGGCCCATTGTGTGAGAGGGGACAGATCCACTCATTAGTTGTGCCCTGTAGCATGTCAGCAGAAATAGAAATGGAACGGATGCATCAGATAACGTTCAGTCGGATGATTCATCACAAATGACTCATTATGAGGGTTTGGGAGAATTTGAAATTGGATCCGATTGATTATTGTTGCAAATGTAGATGCATTTATACAATATCTTGACTGCATCAAGAATGAAACCACTAAACATCAGAATTCTGGAGAGCAGCAAAGTATTCAACGACCATATAGGTCTAAATAACGCCATGATGCAAGGTTTAACACAACACTTAAGACTGTGATATATTGCGTGTCACATTCTGCACCACGCGCTGTGCGGCCTACTGCTACACCACACTACACAAAGCAATATCCTCAACATGCCTTTTCACTCGTGCCCTAAATGCGAGCAGTGCCTTTGTTAAACTTTCATGTTCTTCCCAGGGTTTTTTCTGCTGAGTGAGCATGCTGCTACACATTTTCCCAGTTACACACACTCGCACCAGGAAGCCTCGCTACGTCAGCCACCAGCCTTTCACTGCACCTCGCTGTGTGATGTAGTTAAAATCCTCAACGCTCATGGCCCTCAGAGGATGAATCCCAACAATCTGGTTCTTGACTTTTTACGTGTCAGGTTATGATTTCCATTCGTTCCTCGCTTCATCAACAAATACTCGCGACTCTTAATTTGTTTCTGTATCAGATTCTGCACCACATGTTTAGTGCTCGTCAGTTGCTAACACACTGAAGATGACAAACCTCATTAGCATGTTAGCTTTTAGCTCACAGCACTGATGTCTCATCCTGATCTCTTTTGCTCAAGATGGAGTCACTGACAGTCTTATTTACTGTTGAACGTTCATTTTATTTTATCCGTTTTGTCTTTTTGGTCGATAGAGACGCCTCATGCGTTGTCTAATGTGTGCGATCCAAATAAATATTCACTCATGAATCCACTCAGTAGCACCGTCTATGCAAAGTTATGAAGTTGCATCACAGGCGAGTTTGAAAATAGGATTCAGTCTTCTCGCTGCCGAGCTCTATCTATCAGCCTGTGGAAAAACAGGTAGACAGCTCTCCACACTGACCTATTTTCTCAGTCAGACGCTCCCAGGAGAGGCCAGCTCTCTCTCTCTCTCTCTCTCTCTCTCTCTCTTCTGTGTTTTCTCCTGAGTGAAAGGAGATGAGGAGAGAAATCAGAGGGAGGGGAGAGGAGAGTGGAGAGGAGATGGAGAATATGCAAAGAAAAATCTGAAAATGTCAGCTACTGAGAAGCAGCTTGATAACATACATTTCTGATTTTATTCTACGGGGTTTGAAGTGTTTCATGTGGTGGAAAAAGCATTAATATAACAACACACCATTAAAAATGTAGGGGCATGTTTGTAAAGTGCATTTTATTAATTTAAAAATACCTAAATGTATATATTCTTCTAATAAGGATGGATAATAAACATCTAACCCCCGTATTTCTGCAGTGTACTGCATTCAGTTTTGGGTTATCTATTGATCCCTTTGTCTTTTTGTCTATCTCCTTCCTTTCTCCCTCTCTTCCTCCAGATATCTGTTTTTATTCACTTCATTTATCTATCTCTCCTCCATCTCCTCCTTCCTCTGTTTCTCTCTGGCCATTAGGAAGCACTCAGGACTGATGGTTGGGATTAAATTGAGATATAAAGTGATTAGGCACTGGACACATTTCGGATTGCTATGTGCTTTTACACTTGCCCAGGAAGTTCTTCCCCTTTAACGTGAACTTATTCAACCCCACAGCTTAGCGAACTATTTTATTGTTCAACACAAGCATTGTTAATTTTCTACTATCACAAAAGAAAACAGAAAACATCACCTCCTTATTTAGCTAAACCTCTCCAGATCCAGAGGTGCACGTTTTGTATAATGATTTTATTAAACAAGGAGAGTTCAAAGCTAAGCAAACATGCTGCTGCATTCTCCTTTCATATTTCTTTGTAAGTGTGACTTTCCATTTCTGATCAGGGTCCAAACAACATTTTTGTGTGTTTTTTTATTCTTTGTTCGCTTTATGCTACTGACTGGGATTTTGTGCAGTCAAATGGACCTACTCAGTATTTTAATTGTGCAGCATTTGGTCATTTAAAATGACAGATAGACATAATCTGACCCTATCACACGCATAATCTGAGCTACGGACGTGAAAACATTTGCTCATGAATGCTGGAAAATTTCAAATGTTAGATACAGAGAGGGGCATATTTGACCAACTTGAGAAAATGACGAGGGCTCGGGCCTCCAGAGCCCTCCCCTCTGCATGTGCCTGGGTAGCAGTATGTCATATACTGAGTCATTTTGCAGGTTTTCATCATCATCTAAACCACACATCTGCTTAAATACTGTAACAGCTGCTGTCAAGGTGTCATGTTCACCATGAGGGACGTGTTGTTGATGTTGTGTTTGCAGGAGACCTGGGCGCTCTGAAGGAGAAGAGCTTCTCCTTACAGGAAGGAGTGAAATACAGACTAAAGATCCACTTCAAGGTAAGATGGTTATACAGTTGCAGAGGTATACTTAGGATGGAGAGATTTACTATACATTATAACATGGGTGGGCTTCTGTGTGTATTTACTGTAAGTGATATAGAGAGCAAACTGTGCTGAGTAAGACACTATGTACAACTATCAAACCACAATATCAAGATTGATCAAGACCATTATCATATTTAATGAGTCTCCTCAGTACTGTATTAGTTTCTGGTGCCAGTAAGGGTTGATGCTAGAGAAGCAACTGAAGTTTGTTTCTCCGGTCTAAAATGCGATACTTTTTTTTGTCTTTATTTATATTCATATTTGCTCTGTGGTTCACATTTGCCACTTTTAATGGACAGGTCAACCACATTGGTTCTGACTGTACTATAGAATATACTATAGAAATATCTTAACAACATTTTGATGTAGAGCATGAGAATGAACTGACTTTTCTTTTTAGTGACACAATGCGTTCGGGAATTACTTTCCCATCGTTGTTGAAGTAAAACAAATACATTTATGTTAATATATGTTGTTTGGACACCCTCCCAGTTCTCCTTTAATTATAGCTCAGTGATAACTATCATTCATTCATAAAATTAGTCATTAGTTTGTTCATGCAAAGGTCTAGTATTCACATTTTTATGTCTTCCTCTTGCTGCATCTCTGAGTTTTCATATTTTCTCGTCTTGACGTGTATTGTCACTTTCTCACACCTCTGCCCTCTTCCCCTTCCTTCCTTTCTCTTTCACAAATAAACCACTCAACACTCAGTAAACACACCACAGCATTTTTCCCAAGCTGCACCCTCATGTCCATTATAAATAAATACAGGGGCACAGAATGGGGACAATGGAAAATTTCTAAAAGGAAATGTAGAGTAGAGATACATGGACTGTACCCAAAAACTAGGGTGGATGTTTATGGAACAATGAGAACATTAACCATCGTGAAACATTTTTGGATTTGCCTGACTTGCCACAGGAATATTAAACATGCACCAACAAAGAACAACACTGACTGGGAAAAGCAAGGTGCATGGCTGTTTTTTTATAGTAAGACATTACAGAGGAGTTGTCCATGGGAAGAACAGGGTGTAGTTGTAGTTGGGTGGTTGTCACATTCTCTGAAATTCAGTGGAGCTGCTGCACAAAATACTCAGCAACCAGCTGAATATCAAATCACTTACAACCTCCTCTAATGGTCTGAGAGTGATTCAGAGAGTGGGAAATATTCCTGTGCTGGAGAGGACACTATTATCTGAGAGACTGCTGATAAAATAAATAAGGAGTGTGTGTGTGTGTGTGTGTGTGTGTGTGTGTGTACACAGAACCCAAGGGACTTGCCCTAAAGGGAACAGGAAAGATGTGCTGGGAATTTTCCCCCAGGCAATAAGGCTCCACAACACAAACTAGTCCGTCTAACTGGTGGCCCAAATGTAAAGTCCTTCAAAC